>CM069174.1:1868615-2243615 GCA_035221665.1 Okamejei kenojei
CAACTAACAATTCTACATTTTCCTTGTTTTTCATCTCTTTTAATGTCGCGTTTTCACACCTTCCTCTTTCTTATCTCTGTGTCTCCCTCTCCCCGGACTCCCAGTCTGAAGAAGGGTCTCGACACGAAACGTCACCCATTCTTTCTCTCCAGAGATGCTGCCTGACCGGCTGAGTTACCGAGGTTGGATTCAAACCCGGGACTTTGGTGCTGTGAGGCAGCCGCTCTACCCGCTGCGTCATCGTGCCGCCCTAGTTAAAACAGCGACAAAAGAAGTCTTAAATGAAAAAGAAGATAGCTGGAGTAAAGGGCCTGTCCCACTTACACGTGATTGCGTGCGTTTGGCGCAACCAACTGGAAGCGGAGTACGTGCTAAGTTCGCGCTAAGTACGCGCGTCATTTACGTCATGCTTACCAATCAGCTGGGCAGGAGGCGGGCCGACTGAATTTGGGCGTTGCACGGCGTCGGGCGATGATGTCATCATGCAACGCAACGCCACGTCACGCTGCGTACGACGTCAAGACGCTGCGTACGACCGCAATGTGCCTGCATGCCGACAGCCGTTGGCGCACGAAGATTTCAGTCACTGCAAGAATTTCGGATGTCGGGACCAGCCCCGCAAAACTCCGCGCTTCTAAGTGGGACCGGCCCCGCGCGGCCATACGGTGCCCGTACGCCTCAAGTGACCACGAGGTTGCGTAATTTGCGAGCCAAGGTCGCGTAAGTGGGACAGGCCCTCAACTCAGCAGAGGAACTCAACTGGAGCATCTCAACTCTCTGGAGAGACGCTGCCTGTCCCGCTGAGTTACTCCAGCATTTTGTGTCTTTCTTTGGTTTAAACCAGCATCTGCAGTTCCTTCCTACACATCTTAAATGAAAAATCTGAAATAGAAGCAACTTTTTTTAAACACACAGTAGATTAAGGGGGAGGTACTATTATTTTAAAGTTTTAAAAGCTTCTTTCCTGAAGTTTGATGTTTTTCTCAGGGCTTCTGCCCTGCTTGCTGGCACTACCATCTGTGGTCAGCAGAGGGAGCTCAGTGCCCAGTTTCCAGCTCAGTGCCGACAGACACAGAGTGCTGGATTAACTCAGCGGGTCAGGCAGCATCTCTGGACAGAAGACTGACTTCCCAGGCTCCTGTGTTTGTTTAGCTGGTTATGTGCAGTTAATCTAACTCTAATAAAGAGGGGCTTACAAATTTTGACTCACGAATGAATGTTTCACCATAAAAATGTCAATTTTGGCACCGATCTCAGGAAGTGGGTCAGGAAGTAAAGTGCCAACCAACAAATGTTTGACTATTCCTCAACAGACCAAGCTGAACCCTGCGCTCTGTCCCGTGATCAGCCCAGCCACATGGCGCGAGCACACCCCAGCAACCCCTCCTCTGTCCGTGATGAAGTAGCTCGGGGGCGCAGCGGTAGAGCTGCTGCCTCACCGTGCCGGAGACCCGGGTCCCATCCCAACCACGGGTGCTGTCTGTACGGAGTTTGCACGCTCTCCCCGTGACCTGCGTGGGTTTCCTCTGAGATCTTTGCTTTCCTCCCACACTCCAAAGACGTGCAGGTTTGTAGGTTAATTGAGAATCTGTCAATCTCTGCCTTAAAAATATCCGCTGACTTGGCCTCCACTGCCGTCTGTGGCAATGAATTCCACAGATTCACCACCCTCTGGTTAAATAAATTTCTCCTCATCCCCTTCCTAAAAGAACGTCCGTTAATTCTAGACTATCCCACTAGTGGAAACATCCTCTCCACATCCACTCTATCCAAGCCTTTCACTATTCTGTATGTTTACAATGAGGTTCCCCCTCATCCTTCTAAAATCGTTGATATAGATGACAAACAGCAATGGGCCCAGCATTTTACAAAAGCGTTTCCCAAGGTGATGGCTTGCACAGCCTTCCGCTGCACTCGTCAGCCCATGGGTGAACTTGGGAGCGCAGCGCTGCTGCACTGTGGGCAACACTGCAGCCAACCTGCTGGCTGCAAGATTCCCACTTGCTTGAAGGTTAGACCACTGCCTCTAATCTCAGCAACCAGTTTATCGTTTAATTTAGCTTAAAGAAACAGCGTGGAAACAGGCCCTTCGACCCACCGAGTCCGCACTGACCAGTGATCCCCGCACACTAACACCATCCTACACACACTAGGGACAATTTTACATTTATACCAAAGCCAGTTAACCTACAAACCTGCACATCTTTGGAGTGTGGGAGGAAACCGGAGCTCCCGGAGAAAACCCACGCAGGTCACGGGGAGAACGTGCAAACTCCGTACAGGCAGCACCCGTAGTCAGGATCGAACCCGGGTCCCAGATGCTGTGAGGCAGCTGCTCTACCCGCTGTGCCACCTTGCCGCCCTTGGACAGCTGATCCACAAAGGGCTTGGATGTGGGAATGGTTGGCTACCAATTTCCCGACATAAATTACCTCTTGGGAGCCCAGTTTCAGTTTGAGTTGAGTTTATTGTCACGTGTACAGTGAAAAGCTTGTGTTGCGTGCTAACCAGTCGGCAGAAAGACAATACATGATTACAATCGAGCCACCCACAGTGTACAGATACATGATAAGGGAATAACGTTTAGTGCAAGGTAAAGCCATTACAGTCCGATCAAGGATAGACTAAGGGTCAGCAATGAGGTAGATAGTAGTTCAGCACTGCTCTCTGGTTGTGGTAGGATGGTTCCGTTGCCTGATAACAGCTGGGAAGAAACTGTCCCTGAATCTGGAGTTGTGTGTTTTCACACTTCTGTAACTTTTGTTGAACTCCTACCTTTCCAACAGTGGACTTTGTCAGTGAAAGGGCCTTTGAAATCTCAAAAGGACAGAGGAATCCGACTAACGTCTGCCTATCTTCTGGCAATGGCAATGTGAGTGGAATCCAGCTCGTTCTATGAACTACAGGCTCCTCGAAAAGTTGAAAGAAGGAGAGAGAGTGAGAGGGATGCGGGCCAAACATGGGCAGGTGGGACGAGCGTAGATGGACGGCAAGGGCAGGCTGCAAAGCACATGGAAAGAGACAAATGGGAAGCAGACGTAACAAAAGTGGGATGGAGAGAGGTGTCAAAGAGAGAGAGGGACAGAACAGACAGAATGGGAAAATGAGGCCTAACGAGAGAGAGAGAGGAGAGAGAAATGTGGAAAGAAGTGGAGAGAGAGGGGAGAGTGTGAAGGGAGAAGGGATAGAGTGAGAGGGAAGAGAGAGGGGAGAGAGAGACAGAGAGACACGAGGGGGAGAGAGGAAGAGACAGAGATTTGGGGCGAGAGAGGGGAAGAGATGGGAGAGGGATGAAGATAGAGAGAGAGAGAGAGAGAGAGTGATTTCACCAAAGATCACAGTCTTTCCTGACAGCAAAGGAACCATCTGTGTCCAAGGTGCTGCACACAGGGGAGAGGCCTAGAGCCATGATTCCAGGGGTCACGGATATCATGAAAACAAGCTTCATTGCAGGGGCTGCAAACACAACCATGAGGTCAGCACCAGCTCCCGTGTGTGAGCCGGGACCCTCAGCCGGGGGAGCCGGGAGCGCCAGCTACGCCGTGCAGAGCAGAGGGCATTCTCGGCTGGCTTGCTGCGAGCAGACGTGCAGCTCTGAGCCAGATGTCTGTGGTGTTTAACTGGCAGTCAAGCCATGCGAGGCTGTGAGCAGGGCGCCACCCACGGAGCGGCAAGGCTGCGTGTGTCAGGCTGCACTGCTGCCCGCACGGCCCCCTGCAGCAGCCGCAGCCGCAGCCGCACAGTGACAGCTCCGGGGGGGGGTGGGGGGGCCCCAAACAGCACAGGGCGAGGCCGTTCGGCCCATCGTCACTGTTCTACACCCCTGCAAGTCCTCCAAAGACATACAGGATTGAAGGTTAATTGGCTTCAGTAAAATTGTAACTTGTCCCTAGTGTAAGTAGGATAGTGATCGTGTGCGGGGAACGCTGGTCGGCGCGGGCAGTTGAGCAGTTGACTTTTGCCGCTGCTTGGAAAAAGCAAACAGATTCAACAGGACATAGACACAAAATGCTGGAGTAACTCAGCGGGTCAGGCAGCATCTGTGGAGAACATGAATGGTGACATTTCAGATCGAGACCCTCCTTCAGTCCCGACCCAAAAACATTGCCTATGCACATTTTCCACAGATGCTGCCTGACCCGCTGAGTTACCCCAGCACTCTGTGAAACGTCACCTATCCATGTTCTCCACAGATGCTG
Source organism: Okamejei kenojei (assembly GCA_035221665.1). Taxonomy (NCBI): domain Eukaryota; kingdom Metazoa; phylum Chordata; class Chondrichthyes; order Rajiformes; family Rajidae; genus Okamejei; species Okamejei kenojei. Next base: position 1,872,815 of record CM069174.1, read on the forward strand.
CCTGACCCGCTGAGTTACTCCAGCACTCTGTGAAACGTCACCTATCCATGTTCTCCACAGATGCTGCCTGACCCGCTGAGTATACTCCAGCACTCTGTTGAAACCACCGATCCATTTCTCACACAAATTGCTGCCTGACCCCGCTGATTGACTCCAGCACGCGGTGGAAACGCATATTGTGGTGTTGACTATTCCATGTTCTCTCACAGATGCTGCCATGACCCGCTGAGTTACTCCAGCACTAATCTGTGAAACTCACCTATCCATGTTCTCCACAGATGCTGCCTGACCCGCTGAGATTACTCCCAGCACTCTGTGAAACGTCACCATCCATGTTCCCCACAGATGCTGCCTGACACCGCTGAATTACTCCAGCACACTGTGAAACGTCACCTATCCATGTTTCTCCTCACAGATGCTGCCTGACCCGCTGAGTTACTCCAGCACTCTGTGAAACGTCACCTATCCATGTTCTCCACAGATGCTTGACCCCTGAGTTACTCCGCACCTCTGTGAAACTCAACCTGTCCATGTTCTCCCACAGCTGCCTAACCCTGAGTTACTCCCAGCACTCTGTGAAACGTCACCTATAGTCCATGTTTCCTCCACAGATGCTGCCTGACCCGCTGAGTTACCCAGCACTCTGTGAAACGTCCCTTTCCATGTGTCTACCACAGATGCCCTGACCCGCTTGAGTTACTCCACACTCTGTGAAACGTCACCTATCCATGTTCTCCACAAGAATGCTGCCTGACCCGCTGAGGTTACTACAGCACTCTGTGAAACGCACCTGTCCATGTTCTCCACAGATGCTGCCTGACCCGCTGAGTTACTCCAGCACTCTGTGAAACGTCACCTATCCATGTTCTCCACAGATGCTGCCTGACCCGCTGAGTTTACTCCAGCCACCTCTGTGAAACGTCACCCTATCCATGTTCTCCACAGATGCTGCCTGACCCGCTGAGTTACTCCAGCACTCTGTGAAACGTCACCTATCCATGTTCTCCACAGATGCTGCCTGACCCGCTGAGTTACTCCAGCACTCTGTGAAACGTCACCTATCCATGTTCTCCGCCCACAGATGCTGCCTGACCCGCTGAGTTACTCCAGCACTCTGTGAAACGTCACCTATCCACATTCTCCACAGATGCTGCCTGACCCGCTGAGTTACTCCAGCACTCTGCTTCGATCTTTGGTATAAAACAGCATCTGCAGTTCCTTTTTATTAGATTCAGCAGGAGAATTGGATGAGGTTTGCAAATAAGGTCATGTGATAGCAGCAGAATTAAGTCATTTGGCCCATCAAGTCTACTCCGCCATTCAATCATGGCTGATCTATCTCTCCCTCCTAACCCCATTCTCCTGCCTTCTCCCCATAACCCCTGACACCCGCACTAATCAAGAATCTGTCTATCTCTGCCTTAAAAATATCCACTGACTTGGCCTCCACAGCCTTCTGTGGCAATGATTCACCACCCTCTGGCTGAAGAAATTCCTCCTCATCCTCTTCCAAAAGGAACGTCCTTTTATTCTGAGGCTGTGCCCTCTAGTCTTAGACTCTCCCATTAGTGGAAACATCTTTTCCACATCCACTCTATCCAGGCCTTTCACTATTCGGTGAAGTTTCAATGAGGTTCCCCCTCAAGACTGGAGAGCGGCTCTCCTCACCGGAGATGGGTGCCCGCTGGGAGAGAGGGCAGAGGCTGAGGAGCGCCTTGCCCTGCCCGCTGAGAGTGAGACTCGTGCAAGATGCAGCACGCCTGCACGGCTCCACCACTCCCGGCCTACCGTCTGTTTTGCCTCCTGGGGCAATTGTTAAGGAGCAGGCGGCTGGCAAATGTACCACGAGGCAACATGCCAGAGTGTGTGACGTGGTGATGAGGGAGAGGGAGAGAGGGGGAGGGAGAAAGGGAAGGAGAGGGAGGGAGAGGGAAAGGGGAAAGGGAGAGGGAGGGAAGGGAGGGTGGGGGGAGGGGAAAGGGAGAGGGAGGGAGGAGGGTGGAGGAAAGGGGGGAGGTGAGAGAGGGGGAGCAGAGAGTAGGAGAGGGGGAGGAGGAAAGGGGGGATGGGTGGGAAGAGAGAGGGAAAGGGGGGAGGAGGAAATGAGAGAGGGGAATGAGAGGGGGAGGTCGCCACTCGCGTATGAAAGAGGGGAAAGCGAGAGAGAGAGGGGGGAGGGGGGAGGGAGTGTGGGGAAGGGATAGGAGAAGAAAAGAAGAGGGGGAGGGAGAGAGAGGCAGGTAGGGAAGAGGGGAGGAAAAGGGAGAAATGGGGAGCGTTTTCACCTTTGGGAGCGGAGAGAGAGAGAGAGAAGAGAGAAGCTTTTGAATTGGGCTCACAGCCCGTGTCTGAGGCTTTTTCATTGGCTCAGGCGGTAGCCAGTGTGTGTGGTGGGTGTTTCCAAGACCTATTCTTATATACTTTACAATATTCTATGAGGCGGTAACAGATACCTGAGTGTCTGTGCACCCAGCTCACTGCACCAGTGTTTCCAGGCAGGGGACGGGGCCCTTGAGGTTGTGAGAAACACATCCTGAGCTGTCTTGCACCCAGGTGGGCTCACAGCACTTGTTACCAGCAGGACAGTTTGGCCTGTAAACATGCATCGTGCAATGGTGGGCCTGACTTGCCGCCACCACATGAATGCAGGGAAAGTTAATCGCTCAGCATAATGTCCAAACATGATGTTGACGCCATCCCCCTTCCAATCCCCTCGCCCCAAGTTGTCCTGAACGACTATCTACCTCATTGGTGACCCCTGGACTATCTTTGTAGGCAGGAACTGCAGATGCTGGTTTAAACCGAAGATAGACACAAAATGCTGGAGTAACTCAGCTGGACAGTCAGCATCTCTGGTCTCGACCCGAAACGTCACCCATTTCTTCTCTCCAGAGATAGGGAGGTGGGAATGGGAGGGGGGAGGTGGGGGTTGGGGGGGGGGGGGGGAGGTGGGTGAAGGTGGATCGGATAGAACAGGCCTGTCTCCCTCATGACCACCACCACCACAGCTTGCACCCGCCCTTTGACGTCACAACTCCGGCCCTTTTCAAAAGAGCCGGTTTCCCAAATCCGAATGAAAAGAATGAAAGTCATCCTTCCGCTTTATCTCCCCCATTGAAGCCTCTCTTTGTTGCTTCTTGTGAGGTGGTTGGGGCCCTGAAGAACAACCCAGACGGGAGATGGGGGGGTGGGGAGGTTGGTCTGGGGCAGTAGTAGGCCACAGGTGGGTGAGAGAGTCTGCAAGCTCATCTTAAAGAGACCGTGCGCTGCACACCCTCCTCAGCGTCACCAGGAGCCCCTCTTGTCGAGTTTGCTTTGTAATTGAGTCGATTATTGACCCTGTAAAGCTATTTGTTCTACATAAACTGGAATAATAAAAGGGCACTTTCGCCTGAGGTAATTGGCAGTGAGGGAGAGCTGTTTGATGAAGCACTCTAATGCCGTGACCTCCTCTCTGCTGAAGAGCTGCTATCCTTTTCTCAAGACCAACCTCTCCCTGCTCTCTCTGAAGTCTGAGATGAATGTCAATGACTTGCAAATCCCTCCTGGTAACCCGACCCTCTTTGTGATCCTTCGTTAAGCATTTGGAGCAGTGAATGGACTCGGTAAATGCGTCAAGAGCGGCCCTCCCACACGCCACGGTAGAGCATCGCGGACTCGCATTCTTCTCTCACGGAGAGGCAAAATTGTTTAGAATGGCCAGACACCCTCATGTTTTTTGTTTGGTTCTGAATATGTTTAGTGAGTATGTTTTATGCGTTTAGTGCCCCCCTTCCCCCCCCCCCCCCTCTCCCGTACACACACACACGCACACAACCCTCACAAAGGTTACATTGAATCTGTGCAAAACAACTTGTATTCTCAGATCAACAATGAGGTCAGGACCCCCAGTGTCCCTCGGTCATGTTTTACTTGGAAAGGAGTTGAGATGACAGCAGCCTAGAGCCACGTGGATGAGTGTCATTGACGACACTTACCAATGTGAACATGCGACATGGAAAGCGTACCGTGTAGGAAGGAACTGCAGATGCTGGTTTACACCAAAGACGGACACAAAAAGCTGGGGCAACTCCAGCGGGACAGGCAGCATCTCTGGAGAGAAGGAATGGGTGACATTTCGGGTCGACACCCTTCTTCAGACTGAGAGTCGGGGAGAGGGAACCGAGAGATATGAAAAGGTGCATAGAGCAAATGAACGGAGGGGTGTGCAAAAGGACAAATCAAAGCCAGCAATGATGGTCAAGTTAGAGCCCACAATGGTCTGTTGTTGGCTGTGGAAAAAGTGGTAAGGTGGAATTCTCTGCCACAATTTGTGGAATTCCCTGCCACAGAGGGCAGTGGAGGCCAAGTCACTGGATGGATTTAAGAGAGAGTTAGATAGAGCTCGAGGGGCTGGTGGAATCAAGGGATATGGGGAGAAGGCAGGCACGGTTTACTGATTGTGGATGATCAGCCATGATCCCAATGAACGGCGGTGCTGGCTCGAAGGGCCGAATGGCCTCCTCCTGCACCTATTGTCTATGTTTCTAACGAGGGATACAAACAGTGAAACTGAGCAGACCAAACAAACCTAAACGTGCACGTTGTATTGCTGGTAATTATACAAAATACAAAGTGCTGGAGGAATTCAGTGGGTCAGTCTGAAGAAGGCTCCTGACCTGAAACGTCGCCTGTCCATTACCTCCGCAGGTGCTGCTTCACCCGCTGAGTTCCTCCAGCACTTTGTGTTTAATCGAGATTCCAGCGTCTGCTGTTGACTGCTGGTATTTGTGTATCTTTCGCTTTGGCAGTCCCGGCTACATATCTGATTGCACGCAATGCCGAAGGCACCATAGGCCCTGGCAATGGAATAGTGCATAAAATTCTTTCACATCAGCACTCCACTGCTTGGTCCGAAGCTTCCCCTGTGCTATTTCCCTTTGATGTCGACTTCAGGATGGAATGACCCGAGATCCACAAAGGACAGACACAAAATGTTGGAGTAAAGGGCCTGTCCCACTGTACGAGGTAATTCAAGAGTTCTCCCCTGATTCGAGCTCGTGCAATGTACGTAGCGGGTACGTAGGAGCTCGTGGATGTCACGTAGCGACTCGTACGAGTAACGGTAGGTGCTCGGGAAATCCGGTAAACTCGTGACGTTTTTTCAACACTGTGAAAAATGTCCACGAGTAAAAAAAATTCGTGATGAAAAAAAATTGTTCCTTTTTACTCGTACGAGCCCCTACATACCCGCTACGTACATTACACTAGCTCGAATCAGGGGAGAACTCTTGAATTACCTCGTACAGTGGGACAGGCCCTTTACTCGGTGGGACAGGCAGCATCTCTGGAGAAAAGGAATAGGTGACGTTTCGGGTCGAGACCCTTCTTTAGACCCCCTGCCATCATACCATACACAGGTACAATCAAGAACAAGATCCTGACCACGGGTGCTGTCTGTACGGAGTTTGTACATTCCTCCCATGACTGGGTGGGTTTTCTCCGGGTGCTTTGGTTTCCTCCCACACTCCAAAGGCGTACAGGTTTGCAGGTTAATTGGCTTGGTGTAAATGTAAATTGTCCCTAGTGTGTGTAGGATAGCGTTAGTGTGCGGGGATCGCTGGTCGGCGCGGACTCGGTGGGCCGAAGGGCCTGTTTCTAAACTAAAACTAAACTGAAGGCTCAATGCACTTGAGGGCAGGTAAACTAAACCAAACAACATGTGGAGCAAAGAGAAAACTACCAGAGTCTTCAGAAGAAGGGTCTCAACCCAAAACGTCACCCATTCCTTTTCATCAGAGATGCTGCCTGTCCCGCTGAGTTACCCCAGCATTTTGTGTCTATCTTCGGTGTAAACCGGCATCTGCAGTTCGTTCTGACGTAAAGATCCGCGAACCTGTCTTCATGGTGGGGACAGTGGTGGGTAGAGTCAAAAGCATCACGTTCCTGTGTGTTCATGTCTCTGAAGATGTGTCGCAGCCTCACAGCGCCAGAGACCCGGGTTCCATCCTGACACTGAATGCTGCCTGTGTGGAGTTTGTATGTTTCTCCCTGTGACCTGCGTGGGTTTTCTCCGGGTGCTCCGGTTTCCTCCCCCTCCCGCACATCCAAAGACGTATAGTTTGTAGGTAATTGGCTTCGCTAAATGTAAATTGTCCCCGAGTGTGTGGTGGATAGTGGTTAGTGTGCGGGAATCGCCGGGTTGGTGTGCGGAACGGTGACCGAAGGGGCCTGATCTGGCGCTGTATCTCTAAACTAAACTAAACATGGAGTTTGCACTTGGTTTCCATGAGATCATGGTCTAGTTTATTCTGGACAAAAATAATAACTTATTGTGCAGTTACTGCAGTTGTTGTTGCATCCAGCGTGCCCCTGAAGCTGCGGCAAGTAAGACTCTCCTCGTACCAGTTCACTGCCGGTGCATATGACAGCAAGCACTCTTGTCGGCTGGCTGCACACACCCACCACCTCTACACGTAGAACTTCATCCAACTGACCATTTACAGCAGGCTGCCAACCATCATACACGCCTGTTTAAGAAGGAACGGCGGATGCTGGAAAATCGAAGGTAGACAAAACTGCTGGAGAAACTCAGCGGGTGTGGCAGCATCTATGGAGCGAAGGAAATAGGCAACGTTTCGGGTCAAAACCCTTCTCTTCATTCAGATCCAGTGACATATGTGAGGGTGGGGAGCGGTAAGAAGAAAGGAAGAGGTGGAGCCAGTGGGCTGAGGGAGAGCTGGGAAGGGGAGGAGAAAGTAGGGACTACCTGAAATTGAGAAGTCAATGTTCATAAACCGCCGGGTGCGTAAAATAAACTGCTGCCAAAAGCGGAATATGAGGGTGCTTGCTCCTCCAATTTCCGATGGTTCTCACTCTGGCCAATGAGGAGACCCAGGACAGAAAGGTCGGATTCGGAAATGGGAGGGGGCAGTTGAAGTGCTGGGAGCCAACGGGAGCATGATCAGGTTGGGTTATTGCGACCGACCGGAGTGTTGGGTGAAACGATCGCCAAGCCTACGCTTGGTCCTCCACATGATGTATATCATCTGAGATCTAGAGCTGCGGATGCAGTAGATGAGGTTGGAGGAGATGCAGGTGAACCTCTGCCGCACCTGGAACGACTGCTTGGGTCCTTGAATGGAGTCAAGGGGGGAGGTAAAGCGACAAGTGTAGCATTTCTTGCGGCTGCAAGGGAAAGTGCCCGGGGGGGGGGTGGGTGCGGGTGGGAAGGGACGAATTGACCGGGGAGTTACGGAGGGAACGGTCTCTGCGGAACGCCGACAGGGGAGGAGATGGGAAGATATGGCGAGCGGTGGGATCCCGTTGGAGGTGGTGAAAATGTCGGAGGATTATATGTGACGGCTAGTAGGGTGGAAGGTGAGGACTAGGGGGACTCTGCCCTTGTTACGAGTGGGGAGGGGGGGGGGCAAAAGACTGATTTGCCATGCAAATATCCACAAGGATCAGCACTTTAATCAGGAAGAGTGGTATTGAAGCTATGAGTGTGAAGAAACATTTTGTCAGTGTTTGCGAGCTACGAATTTAATGAAGCAGAGCATTCCGATGCATTCTAATGAGGTCATTAACATGAATCGTACAATTTATCTGGATTTATCAGGATTGTCACCTGTGTCACTGCACGGTTTGGGAACAGCTCCATCCTGGACCGCAAGAAATCACACAGAATTGTGGACGCAGCCCAGACCGTCACACAAACCAACCTCCCTTCCATCGACTCCATCTACACCTCACGCTGCCTCGGCAAACCCAGCAGCATCATCAAGGACCAGTCTCACCCCCAGCCACTCCCTCTTCTCCCCTCTCTCATCAGGATAAAAGGTACAGAAGTGTGAAAACGCACACCTCCAGGTTCAAGGGCAGTTTCTTCCCAGCTGTTATCAGGCAAATGAACCATCCTAACAACTAGAGAGCGGTCCTGAGCTACTATCTACCTCATTGGAGACCCTTGGACTATCCTTGATCGGAGACGGACACAAAATGCTGGAGTAACTCAGCGGGACAGGCAGCATCTCTGGAGAGAAGGAATGGGTGACGTTTCGGGTCGAGACCTTTTTCATTCAATTTGTTCTTTGTACCTTTTCATATCTCTAGTTTCCCTCTCCTCTGACTCAGTGTAAAGAAGGGCCTCGACCCAAAACTTCACCCATTCTTTCTCTCCGGAGATGCTGCTTGTGCAGTTGAGTTACTCCAGCATTTTGTGTCTATATTCGGTACAAACCAGCATCTGCAGTTCACATGTTCACCTAATTCCTAATACACTGGGAAAAAGGACCATATTTGGATAAGCCTGTGCCTGATCGAGCTGCCGACTCCACAGGGAAGTAAAATAGGAAATGACGCTCAGGAATTCTCAGATTCCCGACGGAGCTGTGAGGGACCACTCGACTTTCCCAGGCAGTCAGACAGTGGGCACATTGTGCCCAATAACGTCCCAGCCCAAAGAGAGAGCACAGTGGCACAGCAGGTAAAGCTGCTGCCCTCACAGCGCCAGACAACCTGGCTTCAACCCTCAGGCATTCTCTGTGTGGAGTTTTGCACGTTCCTCCCTGTGACAGTGTGGGGTGGGTTTCCCTCCTCCGGTGCTCCCGTGTCCTCCTCCGTTTCCTCCCACGTCACCAATGACGTACGGGTTTGTAGGTTAATCGGCCCTCTGTAAATTGCCCCCTAGTGTGTAGGGAGTGGATGAGAATGTGGGATAGCGTAGAACTAGTGTGAACGGGTGATCGATGGTCAGTGTGGACTCAGTGGGCCGAAGGGCCTGTTTCCAAGTTGTACCTCGAAACTAAAGTTGTTTACTGCAATTCCAATGGCAGAATTGTGCTCCAAAAACCATGTACTCTTAAAGTAGGAGCATTTATGGAGGTAAACGTGATATAAAGCAGGATTATTAGAAATCCACACATTTGGGGTATATATATATGGAATTTACGATGTTCCGTATCTGAATTGGTCAGCTTGGATTCGGTGGGACGAAGGGCTTGGTTCCATGCTGTATCTATCAGTCAATCATAACACGAGTCTATAGAAGGGTTCCAACCGGAAACGTCACCTATCCATGTTCTCCACAGATGCTGCCTGACCCGCTGAGTTACTCCAGCACTCTGTGAAACTCACCTATTCCATGTTCTGCTGCCTGAACCACAGATGCTGCCTGACCCCCGCTGAGTTACTCCACAGCACTCTGTGAAACGTCACCTAAATCCATGTGAACATGATCTCCACAGATGCTGCGTGACCCGCTGACTCCGCTGAGTGTACTCCAGCACTCTGTGAAACGTCACCTATCCATGTTCTCCACAGATGCTGCCTGACCCGCTGAGTTACTCCAGCACTCTGTGAAACGTCACCTATCCATGTTCTCCACAGATGCTGCCTGACCCGCTGAGTTACTCCAGCACTCTGTGTTTTACGCAAGATTTCAGCATCTGCCAGTTCCTTGTCATAGAGTGATACAGCGTGGAAACAGGCCCGTTTGGCCCAACTTGCCCACACTGGCCAACATGTCCCAGCTAACACTAGTCCCCACCTGCTGTCCCGCGTTTGGTCCATATCCCTCCCCTCCAAACCTGCCCTATATCCATGTACCTTTCCCTAAACTCTTTTTTACTGTTTTTTATAACTATTGTGATAGTCGCGCTGCATGCATCAACTACCTCCGCACGGCATCTCGTTCCATACACCCACCACTTGCACCCTTTGTGGAAAAAATAACCCATTGGGTTTCCATTAAATTTCCTCCCACCCACTCCCCTTAAAACCAATGTCCCTCTGTCTTGAATCCCCTACTTCTGGCAAAGAACTGTGTGCATCTAACCCGTCTGTTTTCCTCTCATGATTAATGTACAAAACACCTCTATAGATCACCCACCATACCTCTTGCACTCCAAGGAAAATATGAGACCCAAGCTCCCAACCTCTCTGTAACTCAGGGGCCCTCTAGCCTGGCAAAACACAGCGCGAGCCAAGTAAGGAACAGAGTTTCTCAGACCATCTGGTTATCAGATGGGTTTTTTATCCCTGACAATGCAGTCGGTTGTGCTTCAAATTGCATGCTATTGGGCAACGGAAGACCAGGCCCAAACTGCTGCATCCACCTGTGTTGACCTAACCGCAGTTGCGGGCAGTCACAGGCAGAAGTGGAGACGAGAGTCCAAACACCCAATCGCCGCTCCATCAACCCTGGCGGCAAAAGGCATCCCCCCCCCAAAAAAACCCGATTGAAAGGCATCTCTGCCTTAGCAGAGGGCGGTGGAGGCGGTTCTCTGGAATACTTTTCACAAGAGAGAGCTAAGAAAAAAAAAAGAGCTCATAAAAATAGCAGAGTCAGAAGGGATATGGGGAGAAGGCAGGAAACGGGGTATGATAGGGATGATCAGCCATGATCACATTGAATGGCGGTGCTGGCTCGAAGGCTGAATGACCTACTCCAGCACCTATTGTCCTGTTATTTATGTAAAGCAAATTGGGCTGGAGTGTTGCTAACAAGAGGGCAAGACGAGAATTGCCGGTCTCTTTTCTCTGCTGTTCGAGAGAGCGGTCCTGAAAGGAATGGGAACAAAACGGAACGGGGGGGGGGGGGGGAGGGGGGGGGGGGTGGCTGTGGATTTAGCCGGTGTTCCGGGGAATGACTCATTCCTCTCCACCTCCCACCCTCCCGCCCTGCGCGGAACAGCCCTTTGCACTCGAATCCTTGTTCCACCTGACTTGCCTAACAAAAGCTCGTCCTTAAAACCAAAAAAAAGTGGAATGGCGATGGGTGGTTGCATATTAAAGACGGTCGTGTGGGAGCGGCTGCTAAAGTGCCTGCTCACCCCCCCACCCCCTCCATCCCCCCCACACCCGCACCAGGCCGACACAAGGCCCACTGACCGAACCGAGCCTGGTGCGGCCCCCCCTGTGGCCAACCTCCGCACACGCTGAGGCACACGCGCCTCACTTCAACAACTTTCATCACTTCACACCCCATCTTTCAATCAAGCCTTTCCCCCAATTAACCCCTGCAAATTCTCACAGCAACAACTAATTAGAAGGCCAAACAAGGGAAGGTCGCCCTAGGGTCAAATTCTTTCTGTGCCAGTTTCGCTCCGCTTCCCCTCCCGCTCTGCCCAGGTCCAGCAGCACATCCATGCACTCTCTCTCTACTCTCTCTCTCTCTTCTCTTCTCCCTCTCGCCTGCCTTTTGATTTATCCTCGTCTCTTCTCATCCTCTTCTCCTCCCCTCTCCATCGGGCAAGAGTACAGAAAGGTGTGTGAAAACGCACGCCTCCAGATTCAGGGACAAGTTTCTTTTTTACTTCTTTCTTCCCAAAAAACTGTTATAGTCAACGAACCGTTCCACTCTAAACCGCCTAACCACAAACCAGAGAGCAGTCCTAAACTACTATTTTACCTTACCTCATGGAGAAACCCCCTCCGTTTTACCTCCCTCCTCCCTCGGGAAGCCCCTCGGCCTACTATCCCTCCTTGATAGATAATCTATCGACTTTACCTATACCTTAACTAACACCTTACAACCTACACCCTTATACCCCCTACTTCCTACACTTTACCTTTACCTAACTACTCCCAACTTTTTTAAAACCACTTGGCTTTAATATTTAACTTTTAAACAAATTTAAAACCTGACTAACTAAACGTTATTATTTTTATTTTTTTTTTTCTCTTTTTTATTCCATAAACTTAACCCGAATCTGTAACTGTTGAACGGCTCGATTGTAATCATGTATTGTCTATCTTCTGCAGGCTGATACACGCACAAAAGAACTGCAGATGCGGTTTAAAATCCAAGGTAGACACAAAATGCTGGAGTAACTTAGAGGGATGGGCAGCCTCTCTGGAGAGAAGGAATGGGCAACGTTGTTGGTCGAGACCCTTCTTCAGAACCTGTACTTGTTCTATGTTTTCTTTGAACATGAAATTTCATCCAACATCCAGGCCAATAATTATCACCAACCACAGAGGCGTTAGATTTGTGGTCATTGCTCAGTGACCCTGCAGCAGACGTCCCATCTGAGCGGTGCACTGCCACCGACCTGTCCACTCAATGGTATCAGCTTCCACCTCACCCACAAAATCCTTCAGCTTCCCGCGGTCCCGCGGCAGGGCAGGCCACACAGAAGCAAGTCGTAATGAGGCGTCGAGGCCTGTTTGTGTGCTAATGAAGCAGGCTGAGCAATCTGGGAGCGCCATCTTCAATCGGCTCTTGCCTCCTGCACAACCTCCCTGACCGCTTGCTGCTGCCACGGCAACCGGCCCTCACTGCAGGCATCACTAGGGGCGCCTCGTGACATCTCTGAAGGACCCCCATCCCCTCCCCCCTCCCTCCATGTTGTCCCACCAGAAGGCTCCTCATGGTGCCTGGCATCATGTTGGGCACAGACGTGGTGGGCCGTAGGGCCCGTTCCTGTGCTGTACTGTTCTATGTGTAGGAAAGAACTGCAGATGATGGTTGAAATCGAAGAAAGACACAATGTGCTGGAGTACCTCAGTGGGACAGGCAGCATCTCTAGAGAGTACATTTATCTCCGTACAGCCCACTCCCTCGACATCAGTCTGAAGAAGGGTCTTGACCCGAAACGTTAACCATTCCTTCTCTCCAGCGATGCTGCCTGTCCTGCTGAGCTACTCCAGCTTATTTTGTGTCTATCTGTAAGGTTCCATTTTCTATGACCAGGAAAATGTCACCCTTCACACGTAACAATAAACTAAACTCAGATTGAACTGGTCTCCTCTGCCTGCACATAATCCGTATCCCTCCATTCCCTGCACATCCACCACACGTCCCGGGGAGAGACACAGCACGGAAACAGGCCCTTCAGCCCACTGCGTCCGTGCCAATCACCAAACACCCATTTACACCAATGCCCATTCTCCCGAATATTCCCATCATTGCCTCCCCCCCACCCCAACAGATTCCACACCCACAATAGGGGTAATTTACAGAGGGCCAATTAATCTTCAAACCCGCTCCCTCCCCCCCTCTTTGGGACCTCCACTTGACAGAACTAAGCATAAAACTCTTAACAGAAGCAGCTGGTAGCACAGAAATACAAAAAGACTATTTCTGCTAAGGATATACAAGGAACTGCAGATGCCTAGTTTACAAAAGAAGAGACAAAATGATGGAGTAACTCAGTGGGTCAGGCAGCTTCTCTGGGGAACATGGATAGGTGACGTTTCAGTTTGAGACCCTTCTACAGACTAATGTTTCAGGTTGGGTCCAGTCTTCAGTCACGTCACCTATCCATGTTCTTCTGGGATGCTGCCTGGCCCGCTGTTACTCCAGCACTCTGTGAACTTCATCCCCCACCATCTCATGTTCTCCACAGATGCGCTGACCCAGCTGTTACTCCAGCACTCTGTGAACGTCACCTATCCATGTTCTCCACAGATGCTGCCTGACCCGCTAGAGTTACTCCAGCACTCTGTGAAACGTCACCTATCCATGTTCTCCACAGATGCTGCCTGATCCCTAGTTACTCCAGCTCAACTCTGTAAACGTCACCTATCCATTTTCTCCCACAGATGCTGCCTGACCCGCTGTTACTCCAGCACTCTGTGAAACGTCACCTATCCATGTTCTCCACAGATGCTGCCTGACCCGCTGAGTTACTCCAGCACTCTGTGAAACGTCACCTATCCAGGTTTCTTCTCCACAGATGCTGCCTGACCCGCTGATTTACTCCCAGCACTCTGAGAAACGTTCACCTACCATGTTCTCCACAGATGCTGCCTGACCCGCTGAGTTACTCCAGCACTCTGTGAAACGTCACCTATCCATGTTCTCCACAGATGTTGCCTGACCCGCTGAGTTACTCCAGCACTCTGTGAAACGTCACCTATCCATGTTCTCCACAGATGCTGCCTGACCCGCTGAGTTACTCCAGCACTCTGTGAAACGTCACCTATCCATGTTCTCCACAGATGTTGGCCTGACCCGCTGAGTTACTAACTCCAGCACTCTGTGAAAACGTCACCATCCCTTTTCTCCACAGATGCTGCCTGACCCCATAGTTAAATCCAGCACTCTGTGAAACGTCACCTATCCATGTTCTCCACAGATGCTGCCTGACCCGCTGAGTTACTCCAGCACTTTATGGCTTGTCGGAGAAAGAAATAGAAATCGCTTATCTTTCGGATGCACACTTCATCCAATATCAGTAACAGAAGCAGATAAGACATAAAAAATCACTTTCTTTTGTTGTTTATAACTTAAGAATTTCTAATTATGTTATTCATAATTTAAGAATCTCTCTATCTCCGCCTTATATATTGACTTGGCCTCCACAGCCTTCTGTGGCAATGAAATCCACAGATTCACCACCCTCTGACTGAAGAAATTCCTCCTCATCTCCTTCCTAAAGGAACCTCCTTTAATTCTGAGGCTATGCCCTCTAGTCCGAGGCTCTCCCACTAGATGTTTCTTATTGTACAATGCTTGACATTCAATTGACGCAGGAGGCCGCAAATCCAGTACTGTGTCACCCATGTGAATGATCAGTGGCGCGACATGTTTGCTTGAGCAACGATGATGGTTTATTTCCGCCTCAGCTGCTCAGAGGGTAGACGAAGGGAGGGGAGGGGGGGGGGGGGGGGGGGGGGGGGGGATGGGGGTGGTTTATCCGGAGATGTAGTCTTTGGTCTTTGTGCCCACCCTCTGGGTAATCGATCTCGATCCGTCTGCAAACATTTGTGCTGAGCTGCTTGCACTTCACAGGGAGAAGGCCGCACTCCGGGCCTCTCTCCAGGGCCCTCGGTACGGTGAGGCCTGTTGGTCTTTGTAACGCTGGAGAGGGCTTCCACCATCGCCCTGCAACCGGCAGCAATGGAATCCTAATGCCTGGGACACTAATGTGTGCAGCCCTGAATAACAGCACGGAGGCAAAGAAATATAAAGCAACCTATTCTAATGCGTTTGTTTATGAGTCATAAAAATATCAGAGGTCAGAGGTCACTTGATGGCACTGCTAGGAGTCTGACCCACTAAAGATGGCCACTCTAAGGAACTGCAGATGCTGGTTTACACCGAAGATATAGACACAAAAGTGCTGGAGTAACTCAGCGGGACATTCAGCATCTCTGGAGAGAAGAAATGGGTGACGTTTCGGGTCTGAAGAAGGGCTGTACCTCTAAACTAAAATAAATTAAACTACCTCCAACGGGATCCCACCACTAGTCACATTTTCCCATCTCCACCTCTTTCCGCAGAGACTGTTCCCTCCGCAACTCCCTGGTTAACTCATCCCTTCCCACCCAAACCACCCCCTCCCCAGGTACCTTCTCCTGCAACTGCAGAAGATGCAACACCTGTCCCTGTACCTCCTCCCTCGACTCTGTCCAGCGATCCCGACAGTCCTTTCAGGTTAGGCGTAATAGGTTCACGTTTTCCCCCTCCTCCAACCTCATCTACCGATCCGTTTTGTTCAAGATGTGG
Organism: Okamejei kenojei; assembly: GCA_035221665.1. Classification (NCBI taxonomy): domain Eukaryota; kingdom Metazoa; phylum Chordata; class Chondrichthyes; order Rajiformes; family Rajidae; genus Okamejei; species Okamejei kenojei. The sequence continues at coordinate 1,888,251 of CM069174.1, forward strand.
GCTCTTGTACAACGTGGCGAGACCAAGCGCAGACGGCGATCATTTTCGCTGAACTCATTCGCACACGAAGCCCGCCTGAAACCTAAACCTGATCTCCCTGTTGCTGGACACTTTAATTCCTCCTTCCCCATTCCCACACAGACCTTTTCTGTCCTCGGTCTCCTCCATGTGTCATAGTGAGGCTAAACGCAGATGGAGGAACAAGCACCTCAATTTCGCTTGGGCAGCTTACAGCCCAGTGGTATGATATTGATTTTCTCTTACTTCAGGTATCCCCCACGGCAATTCCCTCGCTCCTCATCCCCATCCCCCCAAGTCGCACTAACTTCTCGTTTTCACCCCAAAACAAAACGTTGTACAATCGGCCTGTTTCCTTTATCATCGTCACTTTTTTGCATATCTTTCATTCATTGTTCTTTATCTCTCCACATCACCGTCTATATCTCTCGTTCCCCTTTTCCCCTGACTCTCAGTCTGCAGAACGTCACCCATTCCTTCTCTCCAGAGATGCTGCCTGCCTCGCTGAGTTCCTTCAGCATTTTGTGTCTATCTTAGATGAAACTAAACATGCACTGCAGCGGTTCAAGAAGGCGTCTGACTGGTACCTTCTCACAGTGCGAGGAGGGATGTGCACACAATGGGCGTCTAGCCAGCGCGACCCTTGTCCGGAGTAACTTTTTAACAACCGCCGCCTTCCACTCCTGCATTATCGCTGGATCTGGAGGTATCCAATTCCCCGATCTATTTTGACTCAGCGTCTCCTAGGGTGGGACTTGTCTGCCTGGCATTGTTCCCAGTGCTTTCTCCATTGCAGCTGTGCTGTTTACACTAGCCTATTTCTTATTTCCTGCCTCTAATCTCTGCATTTCCCACTATCTCCACTATCATCCCTTCTCCACTGCGAAGACTGAAGCAAAACTTTCATTTGGCACTTCCGCCATCTCCTTATCATCGACCGTGCTTTATCTTGATCTCTTGGCCCCACCTCCTCCTTTCCCACTCTCTTATTCACCATCTGCTGAGAAAAGCCTTTCGGGTTAGGCCTGAAGATTCCTGCGATTTCTTCCTGCCTTTGACTTCACTTCAGACTTTAGAGATATGGCGCGGAAACAGGCCCTTCAGCCCACCCAGCGATCACTGGCACTATCCTACATACACTAGGGACGATTTGCAAGCCAATTAACCTACAAACCATTATCCCCGCAACTCCCTGGTGAACTCATCCCTTCCCACCCAAATCTGCCCCTCCCCAGGTACCTATGTCTAATACATTAATGCCATGACTTCACTGTCAATAGATTGCAGGCCGTGACCAATAATCGCCGATATCCCAAATGTCTTCTTATCCAATTGTCCTGCTATCTGCAGTAATCTATGCTCACAAACTTTGAGTCCCTTTTATTATCTGATAATTTATTGCATAATACCCTGCTTTATTTGGTCTGACCAAATATATAACTTAGAGTCAAAGTCCTGGAGTCATACAGCATGGAAACAGGCCCTTCGGCCCAACTTGCCCATGCTGACTAAGATGCCCCTTCTGCATTAGTCCCACCTGCCTACATTTGATTAATATCCCTCTACACCATTCCTATCTATGTACCAGTCCAAATGTCTTTTAAATGTTGTTATAGTATCTGCCTCAACTACCTACTCTGGCAGCTTGTTCCATATACCTGTCATTCTTGCATGGTCAAAGTTGCTCCTCAGGTTCCTATTAAACCTTTCCCCTCTCACCTTAAACCTGTGTCCTCTGGTTCTTGATTCCCCTACTCTGGGTAAAACACTCTGTTCATTCACCCTATCCATTCCCCCCATTATTTTATACACCTCGATAAGACCCACCCCTCATCCTCCTGCGCTCCAAGGAATATTTATAAGGCGGAGATTGACAGATTCTTGATTAGTACGTGTTAGGGGTTATGGGGAGGAGGCAGGAGAATGGGGTTGAGAGGGAGAATAGATCAGCCATGATTGATTGACGGAGTAGACTCAATGGGCCGAATGGCCTAATTCTGCACCCAGAACTAATGAACTTATGAATAAAGTCCTAACCTGCACAAACCTGTCCCTATAGTTCAGGCTCTCAAGTGCTGGCAACATCCTTGTAAATCCTCTCTGCACTTTCCAGTTTAATAACATCCTTCCCATAGCAGGGTGACCAAAACTGAACATAATACCCTTGGTGCGGCAGAGGTTCACCTGCACCTCCTCCAACCTCATCTATTGCATCCGCTGCTCTAGGTGTCAGCTGCTCTATATCGGCGAGACCAAGCGTAGGCTTGGCCATCGCTTCGCCCAACACCTCTGCTCGGTCCGCAATAACCAACCTGATCTCCCGGTGGCTCAGCACTTCAACTCCCCCTCCCATTCCGGATCCGACCTTTCTGTCCTGGGCCTCCTCCATGGCCAGAGTGGAGGAGCAGCACCTCATATTTTGCTTGGGTAGTTTACACCCCAGCGGTATGAACATTGACTTCTCCAATTTCAGGTAGTCCTTACTTTCTCCCTCTTTCCCCTCCCCTTCCCAGCTCTCCCATAGTCCACTGTCTCCGCCTCTTCCTTTCCTCTGTTCTACAACACTCCCAGGGCCCTGCCATTCACTAAGATGGTCCTGCCCTGGTTTGAGTTCACAAAATGCGACACCTCGAAGTTATCTACATTAACTCCTCAGCCCGCGTGCCCAGCTGATCAAAATCACAGACGGACACAAAGTGCTGGAGTAACTCAGCGGGACAGGCAGCATCTCTGGAGAAAAGGACATTTCGTGGGTGACTTTTCGGGTCGAGACCCTTCTTCAGACTAGTAAGGGGAGAGGGAAACGAGAGATATAGATGATGATTATGGAGAGGTATAGAACAAATGAATGAAAGATATGCAAAAAAGTAACGATGATAAAGGCAAACTGGCCATTGTTAGCTGTGGGCTAGGTGAAAACGAGTTACAGACAATGAGACTCATCAAGACGACTGTGAGGCTGGTATAACGCGTAGGGTGGGGGAGGGGCGGAGAGAGAGGGGATGCAAGAGTTACGTGAAGTTAGAGATATCAATGTTCATACCGCTGGGGTGTAAGCTGCCCAAGTGAAATATGAGGTACTGTTCCTCCAATTTGCGTTTGGCCTCACTCTGACAATCACACTTCCTTTACTTTATACTTTAGAGATTCAGCGCAGAAACAAGACCTTCGACCTCCCGAGTCCACCCCGACCAACGATCACCCATTCACACCAGATCTATCCTGCACACGACAGGTGATTTACAGAAGCCAATTAAGCCTCAAGCCTGCACGTCTTTGGAATGTTAAAGGAATCCGGAGCAACCCGGAGAAAACCCACGCAGGTCACGGGGAGAACGTACAAACTCCACACATACAGCACATGTGATCAGGATGGAACCTGGGTCTCCGGCGCTGTGAGGCAGCAACTCTACCGCTGCGCCACCGTGCCACCCAAAGTGACTGGATCATTATCAATTTCCCCCAGTGTGCAAGTGGGCGATGAAGCGAGGAGGGGGGGTTGATGGGAGGGGGGGGGGGTTGGGGGGAGAAAAAAAAGGCTGAGGTTCGGATTGATGTAAAAATAGTTTGCTGTCAGTTGGTGCAGGGTCACGGGGCTACAGGTGGCCTTATAACAACAGGCCACCAGGACAGACAATTGCAAAGACGACATGTACAGAGTAAGGTGAAGAGACACGAAACTGCAGATGCTGCAATTATCCGACACACTTTTATCTCCTTTCCACCTCCAGCCCTTTGACACTTACTCCAACATTCTGACAAACAAACCCCCTTCACCTTTGAGGACCAGAGGACATAGGTTTAAGGTGAAGGGGAAAAGATTTAATAGGAACCTGAGGGGTAACGTTTTCACTCAGAGGGTGGTGGGTGCATGGAACGAGCTGCCAGAGGAGCTAGTTGAGGCTGGGACTATCGCAGCATTTAAGAAACAGACAGGTCCATGGATAGGACAGGTTTAGAAGGATATGGGCCAAACGTAGGCAAGTGGGACTAGTGTAGATGGGACATGTTGGTCGGCGTGGGCAAGGTGGGCCGAAGGGGCTGTATCCACACTGTATCACTCTATGTTTCCACCCATCACTTGCCAGACTTTGTCCCGACCCCCACCTCTCTTTTCCAGCTTTCTCTCCCCACTATTGCAGTCTGAAGAAAGGTCCCAATATCAAATGCCACCTTTTCATGCCTTCGAGAGATGCTGCCTGACCTGCTGAGTTCCTGCAGTACTTTGTGTTTTACATCACAAGGAGGTTGTTTTCTAATATTCCTTTTTTCCCTTCTTTTCTTTAATCGGGTGTTCTGATCTAAAACTGACGTGTTAAAACACAGCTCGAATGTGGGGGGAGGAGGGGGGAGGGGGGGGGGTGCTGGAATGGCGAGGGGTGGCGTTGAATGTCGCTTCAGGCCCTGGATCGATCGGCGGCCCAGCTCCGCTTCCCAGTCCAGCGTTTGCTGGGCCTGGTACGTCGGACCTGTTAAACACGCCGCCCACTGACAAAACAAAGCAGAGGTCAGGCCGTTTAGGAATGTCAGCCCACTCAGGAGCTGAGAGGGCTGCAGGCCCCGTCTCTGTGTATCCATTCTGTGCAGGCCAAAAGTAGGTGGGTGGTCTCTGGCTGAGATGCATCTGAGCAGATGATTAACCATCAGAGGTTGACAGCCTTTTTTAAAGAGCGTGTCATACCCTGGGCTGGGAGGAGTGAGGGGGGGGGGAAGAATCAAGGCCATGAAAAACCTATTCAGATCGTTGCCATGGAAACATTGAAACATAACAGGGAGCTAAGTTTATTCACAAAGTAAATTATTTTTACAAACGCCATATCCCTGCAGCAGAATACTTTAATAGTAAACTCATGTAACACTGGTTTACAGTTCATTTCAAGGCCTTTTAAAGGCTGTGGTAACATTTGCGCCTCAGCTTTCGTGTCCATTTTCCCAGTTCGGGACTCACTGAGCAAGGATTTAATGTTGGGTAGCTCACAACGAGGCCTTTAAACGGCAGTCCTGTCCTTCACTGGGGCGCTGAGAGCAAAAGAGACGGCACGGTGGCGCAGCTGGTAGAGCTGCTGCCTCACGGCCTCAGAGAACCCGGTTCGATCCACCCTGGACCTCTAAACGAAAGACAGGCTCATTGGCTGCTGTAAATTGTCGCTCGTGCGGGGGTGGGTGGCAGGAGAATGGGAATGTGGGAATATGCAAACAGTTTTGCAGAGGGATAAGTAGAATTGCTCTGAGAAGTGGTATAGAGACGACGGGCTGAATGGCCTCTTTCTACGTTATCTGGCAAAATATGAAATATTAATGCGATGGGGATGATGTGCTTGGATCGGATCAGCAGAGGCTAAGCGACAGACGGGGGTCGGGGATGAGTTCATTGGGGGGGGTGGAAAATTGAGTGGGAGAGGAAGATCAGCAGAGGTTCAGGGCCCTTGGACTACAATGTCCGTGCCGAACATGAGGCCACATTAAACTAATCTCCTCTGCCTCCATGTGATCCACATCCCCCCATCCCCTGCATATCCATGTGTTCACCTAAAAGCCTCTTAAACGCCACTCTCGGATCTCGCCTCCTCCACCACCACCCCTGACAGCGCGTTCCAGGCACCCACCACCCTCTGTGCAAAAACAACCTGCCCCACACATCTCCTTTAAACTTTCCCCCTCTCACCTCAGAGCAGTCGTGGTGGTGCGGTTTGGGAGGCTCCGCTCAGTCCGCCTCGGCCTACCTGATCTCCCGGTTACCAAACACTTTAACTCCCCCTCCCATTCCCACACTGACCTTTCTCCACTGTCAGGGTGAGGCCCAACGCAAATTGGAGGAGCAGCATTTCATATTTTGCTTGGGCCGCTTCCACCCCAGCGGTATGAGTATTGATTTATCCAACTTCAAGTAACCCTTGCATTCCCTCTCTCTCCGCCCCTCCCCCACCCTAGTCGTCGTACTAGTTTCACTGTCGTCCTGCTGAGTTTCACTGTCTGTGTAACTCGTTATCACCATCCCCACAGCCAACAGTGGACCATTGCGGGCTCCACCGTTCTTCGATCATCGTTACATTTTGCATATCTTTCATCCATCTGTTCTTAGTCACCGTCTATATCTCTCGTTTCCCTTTCACCTGACTCTCAGTCTGAAGAAGGGTCTCGACCTGAAACGTCCCCTATTCTTTCTCTCCAGAGATGCTGCCTGGCCCACTGAGTTACTCTGGCATTTTGTGTCTATCTTCAATGTAAACCAGCATCCTACACCTCCAGATTCAGGGGCAGTTTCTTCCCAGCTGTTATCAGGCAACTGAACCGTCCTCCCATCAGCTTGCGTGCATTGCTGACCTCCCATCTACCTCATTGGAGACCTTTGGATTATCTTTAATCAGACTTTACCTTGCCACTAAACGTTGCACCCTTTATCCTGTATCTCTATGCTGTGGATGGCTTGATTGTAATCATGTATAGTGTTTTTCTTTGAATGGATAGCAGCACTACGCAAAAAAAAGCTTTTCACTGTACATTGGTGCACGTGACAATAATAAACTGAACTAAACTAAGCTTCCTATGTGTGGTAAAGAAGAGCCGATGCTGGTTTACACCGAAGATAGACACAAAAAGCTGGAGCAACTCAGTGGGTCAGGCAGCAACTCTGGAGAGAAGGAATAGGTGACGTTTCGGGTCGAGTCAGAAGAAGGGTCTCGACCTGAAATGTCACCTATTCCTTTTCTCCAGAGATGCTGCCCGACCCGCTGAGTTACTCCAACGTCTGGTGTCTCGCCTTGTATGTGGCACGGTGTCAATGCTTTATGGAAATCCAAATACACAACATACACAGGTTCCCCTCCACTAATCCTCCATGTTACATCCTCAAAGTATTTGAGTAAGTTTGTCAAACGCGATTTACCTTTCTAAAACCACGTTGACTAGGTTTAATTATATTCAGCTTTCCTAAATATTTGGCCATTTCCTCTTTGACTATTGACTCTAGCATCTTGCCAATTATAGATGTTAAACTAGTTGGCCTTCTGCTGCTCTCCCTATTTTGACTGGTTTCCTCGTCTCTGCTATACTCCCAGAATTTAGCAAGATGTGAAAAATCTCAACCAATGGGCCTACTATCTAGTGCGGCCACCTCCTTTCAAACCCTAGTTTGTAGTCACGAGGTGATCGTCACGGTGACGCAGCGGTAGAGTTGCCGGCTCACAGCGCAGAGACCCATGTCTGATCCTGACTATGGGCGCTGTCAGTACAGAGTTTGTACGTTTCTCCCCGTGACCTGCGTGGGTTTTCTCCGGGTGCTCCGGTTTCCTCCCACGCTCCAAAGATGTACAGGTTTGTAGGTTAATTGGCTTCAGTCAAATGGCAAATTGTCCCTGTGTCGGAAGGAACTGCAGATGCTGGTTTAAACCGAAGATAGACACAAAAAGCTGGAGCAGCTCAGCGGGACAGGCAGCATCTCTGGAGAGAAGGAATGGGTGACGTTTTGGGTTGAGTCCCTTCTTCAGTAAATTGTTCCCAGTGTGTGTAGGATAGTGTTACTGTGCGGGGATCGCTGGTTGGCTCGGTCTCAGTGGGCCGAAGGGACTGTTTCCCTGCTGTATCTCTAAAACTAAACTAAACTAAACTAGGCCATTGGGACTTTAGCGCCAAGCTTATCCAATTCTATATTCTCTGCCACAGAAGGCAGTGGAGGCCAATTCGCTGGATATTTTCAAGAGAGAGTTAGATTTAGCTCTTAGGTCTAATGGAATCAAGGGATATGGGGAGAAGGCAGGAACGGGGTACTGATTTTGGATGATCAGCCATGATCACATTGAATGGCGGTGCTGGCTCGAAGGGCCGAATTTAATTGTTTCTATGTTATCTATCACTTGGCAGACTTTGTCCAGCCCTCACCTCTCTTTTCTAGCTTTCACCCCCCCGTACTCCATCACTCTCAAGAAGGGACCCGACCCGAAACAGCGACTGTCCATTTCCCTCCAGAGATGCTGCCCGACCCGTCGAGTTCCTCCAGAACTTTGTGTCTTGCTGCAGAGAAAGGTAGATGATACAAGGTAGCTGTGTGGGAGGGTTGGGGGGTGAGGAAATCAGATCAATGAGAATCAACTCAGACTGATCCTGGGAAACAACTCCCAACACAAACCATGAGGAATATTTTGAATAGTTTCCCAGTTCATGGAAAGGTCGCTGATATTAAAAATGCACTTGGATGTGATTGAGAGTTTGGAACTTGGAAGCCTGTTTATACACAGATCAAATGCACAACTTGAGCTTTGCCGTGTAATTAAACACGCTCGTTAACCCGTAACATCACCATCTTTCATTTTTTTAGTTTAGTTTGGAGATACGGCGCGGCAACAGGCCCTTCGGCCCACCGGGTCCGCGCCGTCCAGCGATCCCCGCACACTAACACTATCCTACACACACAGGGCACAATTTACAATTTTACCAAAGCCAATTAACCTACAAACCTGTACGTCTTTGGAGTGTGAGAGGGAACCAGAGCCCCCGGAGAAAATCCACGCGGGTCACGGGGAGAATGCACAAGAACATACATAGGTTTTAGGAGCAGATTTAGGCCATTTGGTCCATCAAGTGTATTCTGCCATTCAATCGTGGCTGATCTATCTCTCCCTCCTAACCCCATTCTCATGCCTTCTCCCCATAACCCCTGACACCCGCACTAATAACAAATCTGCCTTAAAAATCTCCATTGATTTAAGTTAAGGAAAAAAACAGCAGCTTGAAACGATGGCTTGCAACCCCCCACATCGGAGCGGTCCAAGCTTTGTCTGGGAGGCAGTGGGGGAGAGAGCCTGGTTGCAGCCGGCCTCTCCCCATGCGCGGCAGCATGCGACCACCTTGCCAAGTTGCTTCGGCTGGCAATGTTGCGTGTGCAAATCAGCGTTGAAAATACGGCCCCTTTTGCAAGATGCGGTTTGAAACAAACGACTGGGGCGAATGGCATGGACATTGACAGCAGCGGGTCAGAGCGGACATCTTGAAATTCAAACCCACAATCAAATTCAGTGCGTGGAAGGAACATGCGTGAGTTATGCACCAGGACGAGAACTTCCAAGTGAAAGACTTGAGTTTAGAAGGGCTGAATGGCCTGTATTTCCGGCCCCTGGTATTCCCTGATGGAGCCATTCAGCCTGCATCTCCTACTAGCCCGATAGCCCCAAAACCTCTACAACACGCCCAATCAAAATGAGCAACCCATGCCGGATTCGGCCCACGGCCTTTGTCTCGTGCATCGCCATTGGCTCGTGACTGTCCTCCCGAGCTCTGCGCAAGGCAGTTCGTGGTCGAATGGCGGGCTTGCTTACCGCGGCCTGCAGCGCTGGGCTGCGGCGACCTCCTGCCGCACGCCCTCCATCCACCGCCATCGTCCGCCGCCTTCCCCTCCGCCAGGACCACCGCGCGAGGCAGCGCCTCCATCACCCTCCACCACAAGCCTGCAACACGCACAACACCGACAGTCAGCCGGGCAACGGAGAGCGGGAGGGGAGGGAGAGGAGGGAGAGGGAGAAGAGGAAGAGGTGGGAGGGAGATGGGAGCGGAGGCAACGGGATGTTGGTGGGAGACTCCCTCTTCTCCCCTCTCCCATCGGGCCAAAGATTCAGGTGTGGAAACGCACACCTCCAGATTCCGGGACAGTTTCTTCCCAGCTGTTATTAGGCAACTGAATCATCCTCTCACCAACTAGCGAGCGGTCCTGATTGAATTGTACTAGATGTTACCTTGCACTAAACGTTATTCCCTTTATCAAATATCTGTACACTGTGGACGGCCCGATTGTAATCATGTATTGTCTTTCAACTGACTGGTTAGCACGCAACAAAATAGCTTTTCACTGTACCTCAGTACACGTGACAATACACTCAACTCAGACTCAAACCCAATTCCTAACGCTCCCAATTTGATTTGGTTTACAAAATGATGTTGCAAGTGCCAGGGTGGCAGTTGGCTCAATGGGTGGCACAGCTGGCATTGCCCAGAGTGGGGGCACAGTCGTCCTCACAAGCTGCCTCCTCTGTCCAAGCTCACCCCTTCCGTCCTGCCACCCTGCTCTGTACACTCAAGCTGCTTTTCACCTTCAAAGGAAAGGGAAGCCTGCAAGTGATGTTTGAATGGTTGTTCAACTGTTGGCATTTGTCCCTGCAATTTATGTTGGCATCCTGCCAGCTGCTGCCTGGCATGTAGACCATGGTGGTGGGGCTACCAGAAGCTGCACCTTCTTGCACTGCCCTAGTGGTAGAGTAACTCCATACTGGTGCGTGTGTCTGCCTGAGGCCTAATCGGCCTTTCCCCCATGCCCTTTCCACTCACCTGTCCGAGGTGCCCAATGGCAGGCCGGCCTTGGGGCCCAGGGACACTTTAGGGATCATGTCCACCTGCAGGCTGAGATGCTGCTTCAAGGGTCATAAGGTAGACTAGGAGTAGAATTAGGCCATTTGGCCCATCGAGTCTACTCCGCAAAGGCATGGTGGCCATTAAAGTCATCAGAGATGTCCTTGTCCCTGAACTGTGGCTTCCCCTGCAGGGTCATAGAGTGAGACAGTTTGGAAACAGGCCCTTCGGCCCAACTTGCCCTACCTTGCCCATCTACACTAGTCCCACCTGCCTGCGCTTGGTCCATATCCCTCCAAACCTGTATCTGTCCAACTGTATCTTAAACGTTGGGATAGTCCCAGCCTCAACTAACTCCTCTGGCAGCTTGTTCCATACACCCACCACCCTTTGTGTGAAAAAGTTACCCCTCAGATTCCTATTAAATCTTTTCCCCTTCACCTTGAACCCATGTCCTCTGGTCCTCGATTCCCCGACTGGGTCCTTGTCACAGGTTACCATGAGCAGCTGCGTAACAGAGGACTCTCTGATTTACGGGGTGTTCCCTGGTACACACGCTGCTAGTGTAGGGTTTCTGTGGTGCTGTGGTGATCACGTTTGTCTAACAGGCCAAAGCTGTCTCGTTCGAAACCTGGTAAAAACATTAGAGGGCAGCACGATGGCGCAGCGGTAGAGTTGCTGCCTCACAGCGCCAGTGACCCAGGTTCGATCCTGACCACGGGTGCTGTCTGCGTGGAGTTTGCACGTTCTCCCTGCGACCACGTGGGGTTTCTCCAAGAGCTTCGGTTTCCTCCCACATTCCAAAGATGTACAGGATTTGTAGGTTATTTGGCTTGGTGTGTTGACCTTGTTTTGACCTTGTGTTGACCTTGTTTTGACCTGTCACAATCACCCTTCCAGCTTTTTCCCCCACACACCCACAATCAGTCTGAAGAAGGGTCCAGACCCGAAGCATCACCCATCCACATCTTCCACAGATGCTGCCTGACCCGCTGAGTTACTCCAGCACTCTGTGAAACGTCACCTATCCATGTTCTCCACAGATGCTGCCTGACCCCTGAGTTACTCCAGCACTCTGTGAAACGTCACCTATCCATGTTCTCCACAGATGCTGCCTGACCCGCTGAGTTACTCCAGCACTCTGTGAAACGTCACCTATCCATGTTCTCCACAGATGCTGCCTGACCCGCTGAGTTACTCCAGCACTCTGGAGTTACTCCAATACTCCAGCACTCCACCAGTTACTCCAACACAGAGTGCTGGAGTAACTCAGCGGGTCAGGCAGCATCTGTGGAGAACATGGATAGGTGACGTTTCACAGAGTGCTGGACCCGCTGAGTACTCAGCGGGTCAGGCAGCATCTGTGGAGAACATGGATAGTGACAATGTTTCACAGAGTGCTGGCTGAGTAACTCAGCGGGTCAGCAGCACTCTGGAGAAACACTCCAGGATAGGTGACGTTTCACAGAGTGCTGGAGTAACTCAGCGGGTCAGGCAGCATCTGTGGAGAACATGGATAGGTGACGTTTCACAGAGTGCTGGAGTAACTCAGCGGGTCAGGCAGCATCTGTGGAGAACATGGATAGGTGACGTTTTGGGTCGGGACCCTTCTTCAGACTGCAGTCTGGGATCATGCTTCTGACAGGTGGCTAAAGCAGATGGGTGATGTGTTTAGTAGTTTATTGTCACGTGTACAGTGAAAAGCTTTTTTGTTGCGTGCTAACCAGTCAGCAGAAAGACAATACATGATTACAATCGAGCTGTACACAGTGTACAGATACATGATAAAAGGAATAACACTTAGTGGAAGATAGAGTCCAGTAAAGTCGGATTAAAGATAGTTTGAGGGTCTCCATGGGAGGTCAAGACCTGGTCAGATGGGGTCTATAATGTGCAAGGCAACTTGCAAAGGAGAAAGAAAGAACTATAGATGCAGTTTAATACACAAAAAAATACAAAGTGCTGGAGTAACTCAGCAGGCCAGGCAGCATCTCCGGAGAACATAGACAGGTGACACCTTGGGTCAAGACCCCCCTTCAGTTTACAGAAGGGTCTCGACCCGAAAGGCCACCCACCCGAGATGCTGCCCGACCGGCTGAGTTACGGTCTGGGGGTCTGGGGGTCTTGCTTGGATCGGGGGTCGGGCGTGATGCTTCCTGCAGCCGTGTGGCGGACCCTCGGATCCCAGCAAATAAAGAGTGGAGACTTCACACAGAGGGTGGTGGGTGCATGGAACGAGCTGCCGGAGCAGGTAGTTGAGGCTGGGACTATCCCAACGTTTAAGACACAGTTAGACAGGTACATGGATAGGACAGGTTTGGAGGGATATGGGTGGGTGGGACTAGTGTAGATGGACTATGTTGGCCAATGTGGGCAAGTTGGGCTGAAGGGCCTGTTTCCATTCTGTATGATTTTATGACTTTGGCGTTTAGTTTAGGGATACAACACGGAAACAGGCCCGTCGGCCCAGCGATCGCCCCGTACACTAACACTATCCCACACACACTGGGGGACAATTTACAACTTTACCGAAGTCAAATTAACCTACAAGCCTGTACGTCTTTGGAGTGTGGGAGGAAACCGGAGCACCCGGGGAAAGCCCACGCAGGTCACGGGGAGAACGTGCAAACTCCGTACAGACAGCACCCGAGGTTGGGATGGAACCCGGGTGTCTGGCGCTGTGAGGCAGCAACTCTACCGCTGCGCCACCGTGCTGCACCAACTGCAGCGTCCAAACATGCGTGAGGAGCTGCGTTCCCGTGGCCGCATGTTGCAGCGGTTGAAGGGAAGTGGGGCTTTGCCCAAGCATCTGCCGCCCGTCCTTTGGTCATTCAGTTTAGTTTATTGTCAGGTGTACCGAGGTACAGTGAAAAGCTTCTGTTGCCTGCTAACCAGTCGGCGGAAATACAATACATGATTACAATTGCGCCTTCCACAGTGTATAGATACATGATAAGGGAATAACATTTAGTGCAAGATAAAGCCAGCAAAGTCCGATCAAGGATAGACTGAAGGTCAGCAATGAGGTAGATAGTAGTTCAGCACTGCTCTCTGGTTGTGGTAGGATGGTTCAGTTGCCTGATAACAGCTGGTAACTGAACAGAAACTGTCCCTGAATCTGGAGGTGTGCGTTTTCACACTTCTGTACCTCTTGCCCGATGGGAGAGGGGAGAAGAGGGAGTGACCGGGGTGAGACTGGTCCCTCTTTGAGTCCACTTCACCATTTCATCGAACGAGCTGCCAGAGGAAGTAGTTGAGGCAGGGATTATCCCAACGTTTAAGGAACGTTTAGACAGGTACATGGATAGGACAGGTTTACAGCGATATATGGGACAAACGCAGGCAGGTGGGACTAGTGTGGATGGGGCATGTTGGCCGGTGTGGACAATTTGGGCCGAAGGGCCTGTTTCCACACTGTATCACTCTATGACTGAGACACCAGCAGCTAATAGGTGCCAGTTGGGGTTAGAATTGGAGCTGTCGGGGGTGGGACAGGGCTGGGGGATGCTGGGATGGTGCAGCATTGAATTAACTGACCTCACCTATAACTAAACACTTGCCCTGAAGGTACTTTACATTTTCCATTACACGGAGATCTCTCCATGGGTTAATTGCAAAGCTGTGCTGTGGAATGTGACTTCATGCTTGGCTCAGTGTGAGGATTGCATATCCCCTGATATATGTAGTGTGTGTGTTATTACCACGAGCTGTGTGGTAAACCTGGCAGGCATCCGCCGACCTACAGGGAACACTGCAACTGCCGCCAAGGTTCCTGCAATGCGGTAGAGCTCGATGCAGTTGCTGATCGAGCTGCTCACTGAACACAGGGAGAAACTCGGCAGCTTTTCACACGGGGCAAGAGCCCGGACAATAAGACAGGAATAGTGGAGCGAGAGAGAGAGGGGGAAGAAAGAGGGAGAGAGGGGAAAGAGAGAGGGGATAGAGAGAGCGGATAGAGAAAGTGGAAAGAGAGAGGGGGTAGAGAGAGGAGGTAGAGAGAGGGAGAGGGGTTAAGAGAAAGGGGATAGAGAGAGGGAGAGGGAAAGAGAGGGAGAGAGGGGAAAGAGAGGTAGGGGAAAAGTGAGAGGGAGGGAAGGGAGGGAGAGAGAGGGAGAGTGGAGAGAGGGAGAGAGAGGGAAAGAGAGAGGGGGGGAAGAGGGAGGGGAAAGAGGGAGAGAGAGAGAGGGAGGGAGAGAGAGGGAGAGAGGGAGAGAGGGAGAGCGGGAGAGGGAGGGGAGGGGAGAGGGTGGGAGAGGGCGAGGGGAGAGAGAGAGAGAGAGGGAGAGAGAGAGGGATTGAGAGAGAGGAAAGAGAGACAGAATGAGAGAAGAAAGAGAGTGAGGAATAAGAGACATGCGGTGAGGGGAGAGAGTATAAGGAAGGAAAGTACGACAGAGAGAGAAAGGAAAAAGAGAGAAGAGAGAGTGAGGAAAGAAAGACAAAGAGAACATAAAGAAAGAATGGGGAAAGAGTGTGCGTGAGGTAAAGGGGAGGGAGTGAGCAACAGTGAAAGAAAGCGAGGGTTCGAGGTAAATGGGTGAACGTGGAACAGGTTACTGGAGCAGTGGTAGGCAAGGCCACATGGGTAGGCCACTCGGCCCCTCAAGCCCACCCTGCCATCCAATGCAATTATGGCTGATCTGCCGCAGACCTTATCTCCACCGCTGTGCCAATTCCACTGTAACCAGGGGCCACAGTCTTTTAAAACTGAGGTGAGAAAAAATGTTTTCACCCAGAGAGTTGTGAATTTGTGGAATTCCCTGTCACAGAGGGCAGTGGAGGCCAAGTCACTGGATGGATTTAAGAGAGAGTTAGATAGAGCTCTAGGGGCTAGTGGAGTCAAGGGATATGGGGAGAAGGCAGGCACAGGTTATTGATAGGGGACGATCAGCCAAGATCACAATGAATGGCGGTGCTGGCTTGAAGGGCCGAATGGCCTCCTCCTGCACCTATTTTCTATGTTTCTATGTTTCTATAATTCCACAGAACTCTCAATCCCCTGATCTGTCAACTCCTTTTTAAATCCACCAATGATCCAGCATAAGATTCAACGGCACTTGTGAAAACCCACGCAGGTCACGGGGAGAACGTGCAAACTCCGTACAGACAGCGCCCGTAGTCGGGATGGAACCCGGGTCTCTGGCGCTGTGAGGCACCAACTCTACCGCTGCGCCACCGTGCCGACCCTTTTTTTTATTTTTCCATGGTGGGAAAAGGTTCCGACTGTCTACCATATACCATCTCTCACAATCTTAAATGCTTCTGTCAGGACACCCCACAACCTTCGGCAATACAGGGAAAACTGTCCAACCTCTCCCTGTAGCTGAAACCCTCGAATCCAGGCAACAATCTTGTAAACCTCCTCTGCACCTGTCTCCAGAGTCTCCACATCCTTCCTGTAATGGGGGTGACCAGAACTGCACACAATACTACAAATGCGGCCTAACCCAAGGTGCTATAGAGCTGCATCATGATTTCCCAACAGTGCCCTGTCCAAGGAAGACAAGCATACCGATGATATGGTGGACAAAAATGCTGGGGAAACTCAGCGGGTGAGGCAGCATCTATGGAGCGAAGGAAATAGGCAACGTTTCGGGTTTTAAGGGGCTTGTCATTCATTGTATATTTCCCCCTTACATTCATAGCGTGATATAGAGTGGAAACAGGCCCTTCGGCCCAACTCACCCATACCAGCCAACATGTCCCATCTACACTAGTCCCACCTGCCCGCATTTGGCCCATATCCCTCTAAACCTGTCTTATCCATGTACTTGTTCAAATGTTTCATAAACATTGCAATAGTCCCAGCCTCAACTACCTCCTCCGGCAACTCGTTCCATACACCCACCACCTTTCATGTGAGAACGTTACCTTCCGCCCCTAGCCTTAAACCTATGGTTTCCGCTACCCTACTCTGGGCAAGAGACCGTGCGTCTACCCAATCCATTCCTCTCATGATTTTGTACGCTTCTATAAGATCAACCCTCACCCTCCTGCGTTCCATTGAATAGAGTCCTAGCCAACTCAACCTCTCCCTGTACCTCAGGCCCGACCTCCCAAAGTGCAACATCTTACACTTGCTCGGATTAAACTGCTCTGCCATTTCTCCATTGATTTCTGTATCTGTTCTATATGCCACAGCCAACTCTGGGCAAGAGACTCAGTGCATCTACCTGATCTATTCCTGATTTTATACACCTCTGTAAGATCACCCCTCATCCTCCTGCGCTCCAAGGAACAGAGTCACAACCCACTCAACCTCTCCCTGTAGCTCACACCCTCTAGTCCTGGCAACATCCAGTAAATCTTCTCTGTACCCTTTTCAGCTTGACAGCATCTTTCCTATAACATGGGGCCCAGAATTTGGGATTTTTAAATGTGTATCAGTAAGGGTAATCACAAAGTCCCTAAAAGATAAAACGTGGTTCTTTTATGTACAGGGATACAAGGTCAACAGATTTCATTTCCAAACCGGACACCATGGAGTTGGATGGGTATTCGGGATCCTTGGGAACGCTGCAAGTTCCTGTCACACGTGGCAGCGCCTTTAGAAGGGGGCTGCTCCTCAAGTTTTGGCTGCATTTTAGTCCCGCCATTTTGATTCAGGGCAGGGGGCAGGGGGGGGGGGGGAGGGTAGGATCTCCCTGTCGGTTTGCTCCTGGGCCTGGCCAAGATGGCCATTCGTGGGTCTAGGCAGCGGGCGGCCGATGGTCCCACCAGAGTCGGCTGCCTGCCCCTCTTCCGGGCCGATGTCCGTGCCCGCGTGTCCCTGGAGAGGGAACTCGCACGCGGTGTCCACGGGGCCTTCCGTGAACGCTGGTCGCCGCAGGGGAGGATGGAGCACATTGCAGATGAAGATGTCACCATTGCATTATAATGATCGCCTGATGTAATGTGACTATTGAAAGTCTTTGTAGCTTCTGGTACAATGTAAAATGCAAATACCGAATAAAGTCCTTGTTAATAAGGAAGAAAAAATTGCAGCGCCTTTAATGTTCCAGATTTAGTTACATTCATTGCCAGAATTGAAAATACACAATAAAAACGAGATGACCAAAATATGGACAAATGTGGAGAATCCCGTTTGTTATTTTATCCATACCGTTACACTGCTGTTATATGCGATAGACCTGTCATGCTGCTGGAACCATCCAGCAAACACAGTTATCCCCTGAAATAATACGCCACTTATGAAGATGAAAAAATACATGCTGGAAATCTGTCAAATAAAACGGAAAGTTCTGGAAACATTTAGTTTTGGCAGCGTCTGTGTTGCTCACAAGTTCTAGGAGCAGTATTAGGCCATTCTGACCTCCCTACCATCGAGGGGGTTTATCGCAGTCGCTGCCTCAAAAAGGCTGGCAGCATCATCAAGGACCCACACCACCCTGGCCACACACTCACCTCCCCGCTACCTACAGGTAGAAGGTACAGGAGCCTGAAATCTGCTACATCCAGGTTCAGGAATAGCTACTTTCCCTCAGCCATCAGGCTATTAAACTCAACTCAAACAAAATCTGAACATTAATAACCTATTGCACTTTATCTGCTTATTTATGTGTGTATAGTTATATATTCAATGGTATATGGACACACTGATCTGTTCTGTATTTATTTATGCCTGCAATATTCTGTTGTGCTGAAGCAAAGCAAGAATGTCACTGTCCTATCTGGGACACATGACAATAAACTCTCTTGATTCTTGAATCTCTTGAATCTCGGCCCATCAAGTCTACTCCGCCATTCAATCGTGGCTGATCTATCTCTCCCTCACAGCCCCATTCTCCTGCCTTCTCCCCGTAACCCCTCACACCCATCCTAATCAAGAATCTGTCAACCTCTACCTTAAATATTTCCATTGACTTGACCTCCACTGCCGCCTGTGGCAAAGAATTCCACAGATTCACCACCCTATCCTATCCTGTCTATCCCCACATAATTTTATATAGCTCCACCAGGATCGTTATATATTTCTAGTGTACTTCCTCCACCAACCATTTCCGTTCTCATTGCAATTTGCCATGCAACTGCAGAAGGGGCCACACCTGTCCATTTTACCTCCTCCCTTTCAGTGACCCCAACACTCCTTCCAGGTGAGGCAGCGATTTAGTTGGAATCGCTTCCAACCTTTTACGGGGATGTTGCCTGGACTTGAGGGCCTGATCTATGGGCAGAGGTTGAGCAGACAGTCACGGTGGTGCAGCGGGTAGAGCTGCTGCCTTACAACGCTGGAGTCCTGGGTTCGATCCCGACTACGGGTGCTGTCTGTAAGGAGTTTCTCCCCGTGACCTGCGTGGATTTTCTCCGAGATCTTTGGTTTCCTCCCATGCTCCAAAGACGTACAGGTATGTACAGTAGGTTGATTGGCTTGGTCAATGTAAAAATTGTCCCTAGTGGGTATAGGATAGTGTTAGTGTGCAGGGATCGCTTGTTGGCGTGGACCCGATGGGCCAAAGGGCCTGTTTCCGTACCGTATCTCTAAATTAAACTAAAAACGAAACAATGTTCAGGCATTAAACAAAAACAACCAGCATCCGCAGTTCCTTTCGATCTCTCAAAAATGCCTTAATAACAAAAAGATAGTCACAAAATGCTGGAGTGACTCAGCGGGTCAGGCAGCGTCTCTGGAGAGAAGGAATGGGTGACATTTCGGGTCAAGACCCTTCTTCAGACTGAGAGTCAGGGGAGAGGGCAGTGCAGAGATAAGGAAGGGGAAGGTGTGAAAACGAGGCATCAAAAGAGATGCAGCTCAAGGAAAATGTAGATTAGATCATTGTTACCTGGGAGAAGGTGACAACAAAGCAAACAGAGATAAAGTGTAATCCGGGGGACAGTCAGACTGGTCGGAGAACTGGGAAGGGGGAGGGATGGAGAGAGAGGGAAAGCAAGGGCTACCTGAAGTTAGAGAAGTCAATGTTCATACCGCTGGGGTGTAAGCAACCCAAGCGAAATATGAGGTGCTGTTCCTCCAATTTGCGCTGGGCCTCACTCTGACAATGGAGGAGGCCCAGGACAGAAAGGTCAGTGTGGGAATGGGAGGGGGAGTTAAAGCGTTTAGCAACCGGGAGATTGGGTCGGTCTAAGCGGACTGAGCGGAGGTGTTCAGCGAAATGATCACCGAGCCTGCGCTTGGTCTTGCCGATGTACAGGAGTCCACACCTGGAACAGTAGATGAGGTTGGAGGAGGTGCAAGTGAACCTCTGCCTCACCTGAAATGACTGTCGGGGTCCCGAGACGGAGTCGAGGGAGGATCAATAACATTTTCACAGCATTGATAACACACATCTCCAAACAAACGTGTAAAAATAGAAGGGACCGACATTCAATTGGTGCTTTATGCACCTGCAGGTCAAACCGCTTCCCTTCTCGGAGCCCCTCTGTAAAGCCGTGTGTCTGTGTGAAACTGATCCTACCTTTCTTGAAGTTAATCCCAGTCTTTATTGCATTGTTAAGCCCCAGTGAGAAAGTGGCTCACAATGGTCCCTTTCACCCTCTTGAGCTCCCTGCTATTTCTCTCAGCGGGAACACCAGGCAGCCGTGAAAATTCTCTTTAACGCAGCTAATTGGCCATGTTGGCCCACAGGTTTTTGACTCCAGTAACAGGGTGACCTCACATGGAAAGAGAGGATGCCATTCAATCTCCTTCCTCTATAATAGTGGCCAAACTACCAATGCAAGCATCGCTCCACACCAAACTCTAGAGGCAGGAAACATGTTCCCGATGTTGGGGGAGTCCAGAACCAGGGGCCACAGTTTAAGAATAAGGGGTAAGCCATTTAGAACGTAGACGAGGAAACACTTTTTCTCACAGAGAGTGGTGAGTCTGTGGAATTCTCTGCCTCAGAGGGCGGTGGAGGCCGGTTCTCTGGACACTTTCAAGAGAGAGCTAAATAGTGCTCTTAAAAATAGCGGAGTCAGGGGATATGGGGAGAAGGCAGGAACGGGGTACTGATTGGGGATGATCAGCCATGATCACATTGAATGGCGGTGCTGGCTCGAAGGGCCGAATGGCCTATTGTCTATTGTCAAACTCCCCATTGGTTCAATGTTAGTTTAGTTTAGTTTAGAGATACAGCGCGGAAACTGGCCCTTCGGCCCACCGAGTCCGCGCCGACCAGCGATCCCCGCGCACTAACACTATCCTACACACACTAGGGACAATTGACAATTGTACCAAGCCAGTTAACCTACAAACCTGTACGTCTTTGGAGTGTGGGAGGAAACTGGAGCTCCCGGAGAAAACCCACACAGGTCACGGGGAGAGCGTACAAACTCTGTAAAGACAGCACTCGTAGTCAGGATGGAGCCCGGGTCTCTGGCGCTGTGCGGCAGCAACTCTACCGCTGCGCCACTGTGCTGCCCCATATCTCTGAAGATCGATCCTGGACCCAGCACGCTGATGCAATTATAAAGAAAGCCCATCAACGCCTCTACTTCCTGAGAAGATTATAGAGACTCGGCACATCAGAGAGGATTCTCTTGACCTTCTGCAGGTGTAGAGAGCATATTGGCCGCTTGCATCACGGCCTGGATCGGCAACTCAAGCGCCCAGGAGCGAAGCAGACTGCAAATAGTGGTGAACACGGCCCGGTCCGTCGCGGGTACTGACCTCCCCACCATCGAAGGGGTCTACAGGAGATCATCAGAGACCCACACCACCCTGGCCACGCTCTCATTCCACCCCTGCCATCGGGAAAAAGGTACAGGAGCCTGAAAACTGTAACGTCCAGGTTCAGGAACAGCTTCTTTCCCACAACCATCAGGCTATTAAATACAACAACCTCAAATAAGCTTCGAACTACATAGACTTGGGGACATTGGTTTTGTCTTTTTGCACTATTATTGTTTGTTTGTATTTATGTGTGTGTGTGTGTATATATACTGTATATACACGTGTGTATGTATCTGTACTGTCTATATACTGCATATGTACACTGTATATGTGTAAGAAAGAACTGTAGATGCTGGTTTAAATCGAAGGTGGACACAAAATGCTGGAGTAACTCAGCGGGTAAGGCAGCATCTCTGGAGAGAAGGAATGGGCGACGTTTCAGGTCGAGACCCTTCTTCAGAGTCTGAAACGTCACAGCGATGCTGCCTCACCCGCTGAGTTACTTCAGCATTTTGCATTCTATATATATATATATATATTATATATATATATATATATACACATACTGTGCATGTACACACTGAACCTTTTCTCCTTTATCATATTGTTTACAGTGTACTATGTTTCCTTATTGTGTTGTGCTGCTGTAAGTATGAATATCATTGTTCTGTCTGGGACACATGATAATAAAAGCCCCCCCCCCCCCCCCCCATTCTTAGTCACGTGTGTGACCAAAAATATGAAAAATTGTGGAATACATCTTGTCTAATTCTGAAAGCATGACAGGTATATTGTTTTGTACTGTATATATAGCTATATATTACTAAAAGTCTGATCTTGACCGCTTTTGGCTCACTGTGGTGTGATTTCCGAGAGAACGCCGCCACCTACGGCTGTCATTTTTGGCCAGCTCGCCCAGAGCCCCCCTCCGCCTTCCTGGACCACAGGATTTTTCCCATTGATGAAAAATCAGAGAGATACAATGGGTTTTTTTTAATGCCATTCTCTCTGCTGCCCCTTCTGGAGGGAGAGGGAGGGACTATAAAACCAGGAAGTGGTGTGCCTCATTCAGTCTCTGCAAGATGGAGGAAGCCAGAGGTCACGTCTCTCTGAGCTCTGAATAGCACTGAACACGTGTCTACTCAACTGTGAGTGCGATTAATGTGGTTCTATAAATGCTTGCAAAAAGTGTCTCTATTGGTTCTAAAATGCTTGCAGAAAGTGTCTATTGGTTCTACAATGCTTGCAAAAAGTGTCTATTGGTTCTAAAATGGTTGCAAAAAATGTCTCTATTGGTTCTAAAATGCTTGCACACAGTGTCTATTGGTTCTAAAATGGTTGCAAAAAGTGTCTCTATTGGTTCTAAAACTGATGCAAAAGTGTCTCTATTAGTTCTAAAATGTTTGCAGAAAGTGTCTCTATTGGTTCTAAAATGCTTGCAAAAATTGTCTCTATTGGTTCTAAAATGCTTGCAAAAAGTGTCTCTGTTGGTTTGAAAATGCTTGCAAAAAGTGTCTCTATTGGTTCTAAAATGCTGCCTGGCCAGAGTGCCTGAGCTACCTGGCCTGAGTGACTGAGCTGCCAGCCCAAGAATCCATTTGGCCCACAATGTCCACACTAGCCCTATGGAAACCAGTCCCTTTGACCCACAACACACATACTAGCGCTCCAGAAAGCCCCCACCCCCACTGGCCAGCAATATTGGAATT
The DNA here is from genome assembly GCA_035221665.1 of Okamejei kenojei. Taxonomy (NCBI): domain Eukaryota; kingdom Metazoa; phylum Chordata; class Chondrichthyes; order Rajiformes; family Rajidae; genus Okamejei; species Okamejei kenojei. The sequence continues at coordinate 1,910,925 of CM069174.1, forward strand.
GGCGGAGGGGTGGAATATTGCGTTGGGGGACCAGCCCTCCCGTGTGAAGCTGGGACCCAATGGGTCCCACTTAGTCTAGTGATTCATATTATTTTGAAATGAAATGTTTATGCTATGCTGACAGTGTTTGTTTAGGGTCAGGGGTCAAATGTGACTGGTCACGTGCGTGACCTCACGAGGATGCATTTTTTTCCATAACTCAGTTTTATCTCACAAACCCTTGTGAATTTTAAAAAGCTAGAATGTTCATAGCTTTAGCAGACATGCATTATAGTCCTGTAGGTAGGAAAATAGCAATGAATAAGACTAATCTCAGACAAGAATTTTTAAAATGTATTACTTTGTGATCCCATCTGGTCACGTGTGTGACACGTCGGTTCACTCGCCAAAGAATGACGCAAAACACTCTTGTCGTCTCCTCCCTGCAGAAGCGGTGAGGGATGAGGGGTGCCTGAGGCGACTCCAAGGTCGGCTGTGAGGTACGGCTCAGTGCAACAGGTCCATGTTGAGGCCAACAACTGAGGGTGTGACAATGGGGGTGCCGGGCTGTGGAGTCTGCCCTCCCCAGTCACTGGATCCCTGCTGGGAACAGAGTGACAGCAAAAAAAGCAGCTGCACTTACGTAGCATGTTCATCAAGCTTGGGACATCCCAAAGCCTTTTGCCCCCTTTATTGCAGCTGGAAGCAGTGACCACACGGACAGGACAGAACTGTTCTCTTAGTTTAAGTTTAGAGATACAGTGCGGAAAAAGGCCCTTCTGCCCACTGAGTCCGTGCCGACCAGCGATCCCCGCACACTAAAACAATCCTACACACACCAGGGACAATTTACATTTATACCCAGCCAATTAATCTACAAACCTGCACGTCTTTGGAGTGTGGGGGGGAAACCGGAGCACCCGGAGAAAACCCACACGGTCACAGGGAGAATGTACAAACACCGTACAGACAGCACCCATGGTCAGGGATGAACCCGGGTCTCTGGCGCTCTAGTTAACAATGGACTTGGCAGTTACTGAGTTGCATGGACCTACCTTGCCAAAACGAGAGCTGTTTAGCCTGGAAAGGTTTGCGTTAATTAAGGGCAGGCAGTGTGGATTTCTAAAGGACCATGTTGTAGCTGTCATATTTGGAGAGACCCTTTGAGAAAATCGTAAAAGAATTGTCGTGGTAGTTATGACTGTGAATTTTCACAGGCTATTTGATAAAGTGCTTTGTGTGAGGCTAGATAAAGTTCAGACGTGCTATCAAAGAAACTGGTGACATGGTGTGATAAGTCGTCGACAAGGGTTGTTAGTTGAGCATGAGCACCTTCTTCTTCTGTCGTGTGGCGTGCACAGCCTAAAGTTGTTGAACAACTTGTTCTATTTGATCTTCCGTTTGTGCATGTCGAGTTGATTGCATTAGTCGAAACAGGGCGGCCCACGTGAAGGTTGCAATCTTCCACCCCAGCAGGAGCACCGCAGCAGCAGCCATGAGGTTTGGGAAAGAACAAGGAGGGATCCCTCCGTTGCACCACTCAGCCCACCGCTGGGCCTCATCAGGGAAGTAATCCACAGTTACTGCTGTTGGCAGCCGAGCTCTAGTGGTGGACACAGACCCTGGAGGGGAATTATAACGACTGGGCTTGTATTCACAGGAATTTACAAGGATGACAGGTAATCTTATAGAAACATACAACATTCTTCAGGGAATGATTGGACAGTCTAGATGCAGGAAAAATGTTCCCAATGTTGGGGGAGTCCAGAACCAGGGGTCACAGTTTAAGAATAAGGCGTAGGCCATTTAGCACTGAGGTGAGGAAAAACTTTTTCACCCAGAGAGTTGTGAATCTGTGGAATTTTCTGCCACAGAAGGCAGTGGAGGCCAATTCACTGGATGTTTTCAAGAGAGAGTTAGATTTATCTCTTAGGGCTAATGGAATCAAGGGATATGGGGAAAAAGTACTGATTTTGGATGATCATCCATGATCATATTGAATGGCAGTGCTGGCTCGAAGGGCCGAATGGCCTCACTCCTGCACCTATTGTCTATGTTTCTACAAACAAAGATTTAGTTATAGTGTAGTTTAGAGATACAGCATGGAAACAGGCCCTTCGGCCCATCGAATCCCTCCCGACCATCGATCACCCATTCACACTAGTTCTATGTTATCCCACTTTCCCATCCACTCCCTGCACACTAGGGGGCAATTTACGGAGGGCCAATTAACCTACAAACCCGCACGTCTTTGGAATGTGGGTGGAAACCCGAGCACACGGGAGAAACCCACCTGGTCACTGGAAGAACGGGCAAACTCCACACAGACAACACCCCCGAGGTCAGGATCGTACCCCGGGTCTCTGGCTCTGTGAGGTAGCAGCTCTGCCACTGCGCCACCGTGCCGTCCTTTGAGCTGCTGCTTCACAGCGCCACACCATGGCCTCGGGTTCGATCCTGACCTTGGGCGCTGTTTGTGTGGAGTTTGCACGCTCTCCCCGTGACCGCGTTGGTTTCCTCCGTGTGCTTGGATTTCCCCCCCACATCCCAAAGACGTGCAGGTTTGTAGATTAATTGGCCCTCTGTAAAATTGCCCCTAGAGTGTAGGGAGTGGATGTGAAAGTGAGATAACATAGAATTAGTGTGAACGGTGGTTGGCACGGACTCGGTGGGCCATAGGGCCTGTTTCCATGCTGTATCTCTAAGCTAAATTAGAATTGACAGGTAAAGGAGCAATTAAGATCATTACATTACGTTCCAGACAGGGATTAAATTCTGGCCATTCCCACATTGCCAATCCGAGGACAATTCATGGAAAGTAGGAATTTCGATGGGATCAGAGCAGACACATATTCCCGACCTTTGCAATACTGTATGTCCAGGCAAATAAACAAAACTTGTTTGGGTTCATAGAGTGGAGAACAGAAGGCAACAATTCCCTTTGTAAAGCTGATTTGGCCTCACTGAAGTATAATAGAAAAATAAATCCTAGCAGAATAATAGCCAGTGTTTACATATTCCTAGGCTTCTCCATTCCACACATTCTGGGAGATAGCGGTTCTTAAGTAGGCGGCGCAGCGGTAGAGTTGCTGCCTCACAGCGCCAGAGACCCGGGTTCCATCCTGACTACGACTGCTGTCTGTATCGAGTTTGTACGTTCTCCCCGTGACCTGTGTGGGTTTTCTCCGGGTGCTCCGGTTTCCACCCACACTCCAATGACATTCAGGTTTGTAGGTTAATTGGCTTTGGTAAAATTGTAAATTGTCCCCAGTGTGTGTAGGATAGTGTTAGTGTGCGGGGATCGCCGGTCGGCGCAGACCGGTGGGCCGAAGGGCCTGTTTCTGCGCTGTATCTCTAAACCAAATTGAACTTAAAAAGACTTCACCAAATGATGAATCAAGTTTAAATTGATCACAATCATGCAATGCTACATGGTCAAAGAGCACAGAGAGAGGCCATTCGTCCCATCTCATCCAGGCTGACATGCTAGTCTCGTCTCCCTGCATTTGGCCCATATCACTGTGGAGTACCTGTCTAAATGTCAGTTAAACCAGGCCCCTCCAGAGCATGTTCCATATCCGCACTGTGTGAAACATTGCTCACTAAGTCTCGCCCACTGTTTTAGATGGACTGTGGACCTCTGCCTCATTCTTTCCCTTTGTGATGTCCATAAAAGTCACCCTCAGATATGAGGGGAAGGGAGGGGAGGGATGGGAGGGGACTGGAGGGGAGGGGCTGGGCAGGACAGGGCGGATCGGGAGGGTTGGGATGGGATTGGACAGGAAGGGACGGGGTGGTCTGGGACGGGACGGGACGGGACGGTCTGGGACGGGAAATCTGGGATGGGAGGAAATCGGGATGGTGGTCTGGAAAGGGACGGGACTGGGACGGGACGGTCTGTCTGGGACGGGATGAGACAGACGGTCTGGGACGGGGGGGGGGGGGCGATGGGACATCGGCAGCACTTCCAACCGGGACCCTCTCACCACTGCCCCGGTGAAATCCCTCACCCTGTAAGTAGAGCAGCAGCACTGTGCGGGATGGTTTCATGCACGCCCTCGTACTGGCCCAGGGCAACTCCCAAAACCCAGGTCTCAAGATGAAACCGTATCCCGGGAATGAGTCGCAACCAACTTGGCGGGCCGGTTGGGAGTTACTCCAGAACTGACTTTATACACTGTGGACAATCTAGACACTTTAACCCATCGCTGCTGCCCTTTGCCATCGAGGAGACTCGAGTCGTTTCGTCCAATTTAACAAAGTGGCGCAAAAGAGGCGCAACAAAGCAGCGCGATGGGAACTCGCCCGCAGCCAGCAACTGGGCAAAGTTGGGAGGTCTTCAAAGATCTCATGCCACTGGTCTCATGCTGGCAGGGGAGGGGGAAACAAGGCGCCAAAAAAACCTCCATTCACTAATTAGTTTCACTAATTAAACCTAATTCCAAACAATCACACGTGCCTTCCGAAAGCCTCCCCTTCTCCGCAATCTTGTCTTAAAATCTGTTTCAGAAAAATCAGGATTTACGCAAATAAAACAACAAAAAAACGAATTTTGTTGTCAATTTGATCGTATATTTTCTGCAGCCCTTCCCATTCGTTCGTTTAAAATCTATTGCTTCCACTGTCACCTGCAGTAGTTTTCAAATTAATCCCTTTCCCATTATTGTCCTCAGTTACATTGTACATTCCTTTAAAAGCGACTGCGATAAACGAGAGGAATCAATACAGAGTGTCTGGGTGGGAACTGAAATGAAAAGATACATTTCGCAGCTGTAGCAAAAATTCCCGGGATAACGGGGTTGTTTTATTTTCTTGTGACTTGTTTACCTCGACTTTAAAAAACATATACATCTTCGGGGGGAATAAACACTGTACATAGAGATTCACGGAGTGTAGCACAATTATTTATGAGTTTGCATTAAACAAGTTTCAGGAATGCACATCAAAGAGTCATAACAATTGCATTCGCCCGAAAAAAACTTCAGTTTTAAGGCAACTTGATTTTTGCACCAATAATAATAATAATGATAGAAATCTCTTAAATACCTGGTGAAACTCCTAGGAGGATAAAATGAGGAATGGGTCGGTCGCTGTAATCTGAGCTGAAACACTGAATTCTCCCCCGAATATGACCCAGAGAAGCATGAAGCAGAACGCGTCAAAAAAACGTAATGACAGCACCAGAAATCCACTCAAAATGATTTTAAAAAAAATCAAATTTCAGTTCCTTTTCTCCTCTTCAATAATTTCCAGTATTTGGAAAATAAAAGTTGCCTCTTCCAGAGTCAGGCGCGTTAAGAGTTCCCAGCGATCATTAAACCCTTATGTTATAAATATTCCTTCTCAATCTGTTCTTCGACCACCCTGGTGTCGGAAGTTTTAAAGGGCTTGAATTTTAGTATGTATCCTTTCAGACGTCTTCACTTAAAAACAAAAACTTTCTGCTTCTTTCCTCTTTGCGCGCCCCTCTCCTTCGTCGCGTGTCCCGATTGAGAACAAAATAAAGTATCAGAAAGTTTTGAAATTGTTTTGAAGTAATTTGGGTTTCTGATTGAAGTCGAGACTCCATCTGTGGTCTCATCCCTATGGCTGTGATACAGAGCCTGAGAGAGCCTGTTCTCAACATGCCCAGGGACACTGTCAAATCCTGGACTGGACTAGCTGGCGGGAATCGTCAGACCCACTAACCATCCTCAGGCCTGTTCAGGTTAGTTTTCTTTTTAGTTTTCTTGTGGGCGGAGCACCAAGGCAAATTCCTTGTATGTGAATACTTGGTCTGAAGAAGGGTCTCGACCCGAAACATTGCCTATTTCCTTCGCTCCATAGATGCTGCCTCACCCACTGAGTATCTCCAGCATTTTTGTCTACCTTAAACTTACTTACTTACTTTCAGCTTTAGTTCAGAGATACAGCTCAGAACCAGGCCCTTCGGCCCACCCAGTCCGTGCCGACGGACACTATCCTGCACACACTAGGGACGATTTTTCAATTACACCAAGCCAATTAATCTACAAACATGTATGCCTTTGGAGTGTGAGAGGAAACTGGGGCACACAGAGAAAATCCATGCGGTCACAATGAGAACGTACAAACTCCATACAGACAGCGCCTGGAGTCAGAATGGAACCCTGGTCTCTGGCGCTGTGAGGCAGCCACTCTACCGCTGCGCCACCGTGCTGCCTGTTATTTTTTATTTGTCTGCCTTACGTATGGCCGTCTGAGTTAGGAGCAGGAGGAGGCCACTCGGCCACTTGAGCCTGCTGAATGTCACCTATCCACAACCTCCAGAGATGCTGCCTGACCCGCTGAGTTACTGCAGCATAAGGACATATAATGTGTAGGAAGGAACTGCAGATGCTGGTTTACACCGAAGATAGACACAAAATGTTGGAGTAACTCAGTGGGTCGGGGAGCATCTCTGAAGAAAAGGAATAGGTGACGTTTCAGGTTGAGACCCTTCTTCATATGTACGTTCTCCGGAAATGCTGCCTGACCTGCTGAGTTACTCCAGCACTTTGTGTCTTTTTATGTAAACCAGCATCTGCAGTTCCTTGTTTCTGTGAGTTACTCCAATACTTGGTGTGTTTTATCTTTAGTTTAGTTTCGTTTAATTTAGTTTAGTTTAGCCAATTAACCTACAATCCTGTACGTCTTTGGAGTGTGGGAGGAAACCGGTGCTCCTGGAGAAAACCCACACGGGTCACGGGGAGAACACACAAACTCCGTACAGACAGCACCCGTAGTCAGGGTCAACTCTACCGCAGCACCACCAGGTCACCCTGGTGTTAGAAAACCAATAAAACTGCAGGTGCTAGAATGTAAAACAAAAGTAGAAGCACTGGAAGAACTCAGCCAGTCCGGCAGCATCTGTGGGAAGAGGTGCCAGTCCACACAGTGTTCTGAAGAAGGGTCTTCAACCTGAAACTTTGACTGGTTTCTCTTTCCACAGATATCGCTTGATTCACCGCGTTTCAATCTATGTGTCACTTTTGAGATATTAGTACAATAAACCTCCCCTGCTTCCTGTGACATCCCATCCTCGCACACTGTAGAGTCAGACAGCACGGAAACAGGCCCTTCAGCCATATTGCCCAGGCCGAACAAGATGCCTCATCCATAGCTGTCCCACGTGCCCGCATTTGTCAGGCATTTATGCAGTCCTGGTGTGGTCTCACCAATTCATAACCTCCCTATTTTCCTAAATTCCTAAGTAATAGGTACAGAATTAGGCCATTCGGCCCATCAGGTCTATTCCACCATTCAATCATGGCTGATCTATCTCTCCCTCCTAACCCCATTCTGTGGAATTCTCTGCCTCAGAGGGCGGTGGAGGCCGGTTCTCTGGATACTTTCAAGAGAGAGCTAGATAGGGATCTTAAAGATAGCGGAGTCAGGGGATATGGGGAGAAGGCAGGAACGGGGTACTGATTGGGGATGATCAGCCATGATCACATTGAATGGCGGTGATGGCTCGAAGGGCCGAATGGCCTACTCCTGCACCTGTTGTCTATTGTCTATTGTCATTCTCCTGCCTTCTCCCCATAACCCCTGACACCCACACTAATCAAGAATCTGTCAATCTCTGCCTTAAAAATATTCATTGACCTGTGGCCTCCACAGCTGTCTGTGGCAATGAATTCCACAGATTCACCACCCTCTGACTAAAGAAGTTCCTCCTCACCTTTATGAAGGTACGTCCTTTTATTCTGAGGCTGTGGCCTTCGTAGTCAATTCACTGCAAATAAACAATAAGATTCTGTTATGTTTCCCAATTACTTGCTGTACCATCAAATTAACGCTGACACCTTAATCCCTACGCACCACAGAGATTGTCATTTCTCACCATTTAGATAATATGCTTCTTTTTATTTTTCCTAACAAAATGAATCATATCACATTTCCCACATTATATTCCATTTGCCCATTCGCTTTCAATATCCCTTTGTGGCTTCCATGCGTCCCCTTCAACTTGCCCATCTACTGACAAAGAGGGACCAGACGTGTGCGGAACTGGCAAGAACATAGAAACATAGACAATAGGTGCAGGAGGAGGCCATTCGGCCCTTCGAGCCTGCACTGCCATTCAATATGATCATGGCTGATCATCCAACTCAATATCCTGTACCTGCCTTCTCTCCATACCCCCTGATCCCCTTAGCCACAAGGGCCACATCCAACTCCCTCTTAAATATAGCCAATGAACTATCCTCAACTACCTTCTGTGGCAGAGAATTCCACAGATTCACCACTCTCTGTGTGAAAAATGTTTTTCTCATCTCGGTCCTAAAAGACTTCCCCCTTATCCTTAAACTGTGACCCCTTGTCCTGGACTTCCCCAACATCGGGAACAATCTTCCTGCATCTAGCCTGTCCAACCCCTTAAGAATGTTGTAAGTTACTATAAGATCCCCCCTCAATCTCCTAAATTCTAGCGAGTACAAGCCGAGTCTATCCAGAACAAAGAGGGACTTGGCAGGGGGAGGAAGGGGGGCGAGAAGGAAGCCCTGTGAGCAGTTTTGGGCCCCATATCTGAGGAAGGATGTGCTGGCTCTGGAGAGGGTCCAGAGGAGGTTTACAAGAATGATCCCAGGAATGAGTGGGTTAGCATATGATGAGCATTTGACGGCACTGGGCCTGTACTGGCTGGAGTCTAGAAAGATGGGGGTGGGGGAGGGGGGGGGGGGACCTCATTTAAACTTACCCGATAGTGAAAGGCCTGGATAGAGTGTGTGCGGAGAGGGTGTTTCCACTGGTGGGAGAGCCTAGGACCAGAGGGCACAGCCTCAGAATTAAAGGACGTTCCTTTAGGAAGGAGGTGAGGAGGAATTTCTTTAGCCAAAGGGTGGTGAATCTGTAGAATTCTTTGCCACAGAAGGCTGTGGAGGCCAAGTCAGTGGATATTTTTAAGGCAGAGATTGATAGATTTTTGATTAGTACTGGTGTCAGAGGTTATGGGGAGAAGGCAGGAGAATGGGGTTGAGATGGAAAGATAGGGACCCCTCTTCAGTACAAAAAAAAGACACAATGTGCTGGAGTAACTCAGCGGGTCAGGCAGCATCTCTGGAGAGAGGGAAAGGGTGACGTTTCAGGTTGAGAGCCTTCTTCAGACTGAGAGTCAGGGGAAAGGGAAACCAGAGATATGAAAATGTACAAAGAACAAATGAACGAAAGGTTTGCAAAAGGACAAATCAAAGCCAGCAAGGATGATCAAAGAAAGGTGGAGCCCACAATGGTCCATTGTTGGCTGCGGGGAAGATACTAATGAGTGGATACAGACAATGAAACTAAGCAGGACGACAGTGAAACTAGTACAACGACTAGGGTGGGGGAGGGGCGGAGAGAGAGGGGATGCGAGGGTTACTTGAAGTTGGAGAAATCAACGTTCATACTGCTGGCCAAGCAAAATGGTTGATGGTTGGTATGGATTTGGATGGCTAAGGGCCTGTTCTAAACTTGTGTCTCTTTATGGCTCCCACTATGCCACTATGATTCGAGTGGAATCACTGTAAATAGTCAGCACAAACTCGGTAGGCCGAAGCGCCTGTTTCCACACTGTGCGAATCTATATCATCTTGGATTTATCTTCAATATAACCTTTAAAAATAATTTATTTTGAAGTATCTTTTGCTGGCAATGGCAGCATTTATTTCACATCCCCAATCGCCCCAGAATCGAGGAAGTGTTTAAGGGTTAACCACATTTGTGGGTCAGGAGTCACGTGAAAGTCAAATTAGGGGAAAGGATGTTAATGAACCAGACGAGTTTTACAATCCAGTAGATTGTAGTTCCCATTACTCAGGCTAATCTGAACCTAGATTTATTCAATTAGTTGAAATTAAAGCCCTTAACTGCCGTTGTGGGATTCGAACTCATGTCTCTGGGAACAATGTGCCAGAGCTCCAGCCACAATGCCATGAACGTAACCGCAGCTCTGGAGCTTGATCAGACAATTGCCAAGACAGGTTAATGGTCAGCATGAACCCGATGGGCCGAAGGGCCTCTTTCCATGACCATTAACCCTACACCACAAGATGCTAAAAGTGGGAAGGAACAAATGTAATGAGGAGAAGAGACAAGGGGATCTAGGGAGGGCATGGGGGGCGGGGGGTAAGGCCACCAATAGCAGCGGTGAGGGACATTCGGCCCAACTACTCCATGCTAGCCACTGGCAGACCAATTGGGTTATTCCCGTTCACCTGCTCTTTCCCTGCTCCTTTCAGTTATTCCCTGATCGGGTCCCTACTGTGGCCCCAGACCGATTCTCACTCCATCCCCTCTACGGGACAGGGTTCCTCAATCATCACCACTCTCTGGGTTTTTACCTCACATTCATACCCGGGAAGACTACAATTGTTCCATTGTTTAGTTTGGCTTAGTTTAGAGATGCGGCGTGGAGATCGGCCCTTCGGCCCACCGAGTCCATGCCGGCCAGCTCTTGGTGTGGTCTCACCAATGCATGGCCTCCCTACGTTCACAGGTTCATGAGTCATAGGAGCAGAATAGGGCCATTCAGTCCATCGAGTCTATGGTCACCATTTAATCACGGCTGATCTATCTCTCCCTCTCAACCCCATTCTCCTGCCTTCTCCCCATAACCCCTGACACCCATACTGATCAAGAATCTGTCTATCTCTGTTTAATAAAAATATTAAAGGTATTTTTAATATCTTAAATATATCCATTGACTTGGCCTCCACAGCCGTCTGTGGCATTGAATCCCAACGATTCACCACCCTCTGACTAAACAAATTCCTCCTCATCTCCATCCTAAAGGTATGTCCTTTAATTCTGAGGCTGTGCCCTCTGGTCTTAGACTCTCCCACTAGTGGAAACATCCTCTCCACATCCACTCTATCCAGGCCTTTCACTATTCAGTGCGTTTCAATGAGGTCCACCCTTCATCCTTCTAAACTCCAGCGAGTACAGGCCCAGTGCCGACAAACACTCATCATACGTTAACACAATGATTCCCAGGATCATTCTCGTAAGCCTCTTCTGGACCCTCTCCAGAGCAAGCACATCCATCTTCAGATATGGGGCCCAAAACTGCTCACAATACTCCAAATGCGGTCTGACCAGTTATAAGGTATAAAGCCTCGGCATTACATCCCTGTTTTTATATTCCAGTCCTTCTAGTTTAGAGATACAGTGTGGAAACAGGCCCTTCGGGCCACCGAGTCCGTGCTGACCAGCGATCCCCGCACACTAACACTGCCCTATACGCACAAGGGGCAAATGTTACATTTACGCCAAGCCAATTAACCTACAAACTTGTACATCTTTTGGAATGTGGGAGGAAACCCGGAGATCTCGGAGAAAACCCACGCAGATCATGTAGAAAATAGGTGCAGGAGTAGGCCATTCAGCCCTTCGAGCCAGCACCGCCATTCAATATGATCATGGCTGATCATTCAAAATCCGTACCCTGTTCCTGCTTTTTCCCCATATCCCTTGATTCCGTTAGCCCCAAGAGCTAAATGTAACTCTCTCTTGAAAACATCCAGTGGATTGGCCTCCACTGCTTTTTACCCCTTACCACTGAAATACCCATTATTATTAAACTGTGACCCCTGGTTCTGGACTCTCCCAGCATCAGATTACTATCTAAATGGCGTCAAGTTGGGAAAAGGGGAAGTACAACGGGATCTGGGTGTCCTTGTACATCAGTCTATGAAAGTAAGCATGCAGGTACAGCAGGCAGTGAAGAAAGCGAATGGCATGTTGGCCTTCATAACAAGAGGAATCGAATATAGGAACAAAGTCCTTCTGCAGTTGTACAGAGCCCTAGTTATTGTGTGCAGTTTTGGTCCCCTAATTTGAGGAAGGACATTCTTGCTATTGAGGGAGTGCAGCGTAGGCTTACAAGGTTAATTCCCGGGATGGCGGGACTGTCATATGCTGAGAGAATGGAGCAGCTGGGCTTGTACACTCTGGATGAGAGGGAATCTTATTGAAACATATAAGATTGTTAAGGGTTTGGACACGCTAGAGGCAGCAAACATGTTCCTGATGTTCGGGGAGTCCAGAACCAGGGGCCACAGTTTTAGAACGGAGACGAGGAAACACCTTTTCTCACAGAGAGTGGTGAGTTTGTGGAATTCTCTGCCTCAGAGGGCGGTGGAGGCCGGTTCTCCGGATGCTTTCAAGAGAGAGCTGGATAGGGCTCATAAAAATAGCGGAATCAGGGGATATGGGGAGAAGGCAGGAACGGGGTACTGATTGGGGATGATCAGCCGTGATCACATTGAATGGCGGTGCTGGCTCGAAGGGCCAAATGGCCTACTCCTGCACCTGTTGTCTGTTGTCTATTGCCTTCTGTGGCAGAGAATTCCACAGATCCACAACACTCTGGGTGAAAAGGATTTTCCTCATCTCGGTCCTAAGTGGCCTACCCCTTATTCTTAAACTGTGACCCCTGGTTCTGGACTCCCCCAGTATCGGGAACATGTTTCCTGCATCTAACCTGTCCAATCTCTTCCGAATGTTACGGGGAGAATGTACAAACTCCGTACAGACAGCACCCGTAGTCAGGATCTAGACCGGGTCTCTGGCGCTGTGAGGCAGCAGCTTTAACCTGCGCCACCGTGCCGCAGGTTCGGAATAAATAAAAGCATCTCTGCTGGTTATTTTGCAGCTGCAATTTATTTCACAGACCCGGGTTAGATCCTGACTACGGGTGCTGTCTGTTCGGAGTTTGTACATTCTCCCCATGACCCTGTGGGTTTTTGGGGAGAGTTGATGGTCAGAATGAACTCAGTGGGCCCGTTTCTGTGCTGTATGACTCAATAACCTGATGGGCAGAATAATGTTGGCTAAATTAGATGTAGACTCGCAGACTGGGACCACTGTGGTTAAAAAGGACAAAATATGTAGAGAGAAATATGTTTTGGCACAGTGGTAGAGTTGCTGCCTCGCAGCGCCAGAGACCTGGGTTTGATCCTGACTACGGGTGCTGCCTGTACACAGTTTGTATGTTCTCCCCATGACCTGCGTGGGTTTCCTCCGGGAGCTCCGGTTTCCTCCCACACTCGAAAGCCGTGCGGGATTGTAGGTTAATTGGCTTTGGTATACTTGCAAATTGTCCCTCGTGTGTGTAGGATAGTGTTAGTGTGCGGGGATCGCTGGTCGGCGCGGACCCGGTGGGCCAAAGGGCCTGTTTCCGCACTGCATCTCTAGACGAAACTAAATTCAGATAGGAAGTGCAGATGCTGTTTTACACCGAAGATTGACACAAATTGCTGGAGTAACTCAGCGGGACAGGCAGCATCCCCCTGCTGAGTTACCCTAGCATTTTGTGTCTATCTTCATGCTATTGTCATTTGCGGCAAGCAAACAGTTGTCAAGAGAGGAGATATGACTATAAGAAACAGATGTGGGTAAGTCAGACCAGCTAAGATGGCAATACAATAAAGAGATTTCATGACAAGAATAACATGGCCACACCGACTTTCATTGCTGTTGTTTCAACGCTCATTATCTAGATTACTTTAAATGAATTATAATCAGTATAGCATATATTTACTTTTTGTATTAATATTGGTTCAGCTTTAACGTACATATATAATGATTGCATAGCTCAGTAGGTATCAAACCATTTTTTTTTAGGGTGTAGGAAGGAACAGCAGATGCTGGTTTACACCAAAGACAAACACAAATGCTAGAGGAACTCAGCGGGTCAGGCAGCATCTCTGGAGATGTTGCCTGACCCACTGAGTTACTCCAGCATTTGTGTCTATTTTTTATTTAGTGTGCTTTTTGACAAGGGTAGACCGTCACATGGAAGCCATCCCACCAACCACTAGGGAGCAGTCCTGAACTACCATCAGCCTCATTGGAGACCCTTGCACTATCTTTGATTGGACTTTAATTGTGGGCCTGTCCTACTTTCACAACCTAATTCACGACCTGTGTCGAGTTTGCCCTTGGCTCACATTCGCAGCGTGGTCGTCACGAGGTCGTAGGTAGGTCGTAGGTACTCGTGGCATCAAGTAGGTCGAGGCGTTTTTCTAGCCTGATGAAAAATGTGGCAAATAAATTTGAACGTGAACTTGAACTTAACTGGCTTAATCTTGCACTAAACGTTATTCACGTTATCCCCTTTGTCCTGTATCTGTACACTGCGGACGGCTCGATTGTTATCATGTACCGTCTTTCCACTGACTGGTTAGCACGCAACAAAAGCTTTTCACTGTACCTCGGTACACGTGACTGAGTCTGAAGGAGTCTGAAGAGCCTGAATCACCTATTCCTTTTCTCCAGAGATGCTGTCTGACCTGCTGAGTTTCTATAGCTGTTTGTTTCTATCTTCGGTTTAAACCACCTTCCGACACCAGGCGCCTACTTTAGCTTAGGTTAGAGATACAGCATGGAAACAGGCCCTTCGGCCCACCGAGTCCATAACCGACCATCGATTACTCAGTCACACTAGATCGATGTTATCCCACTTTGTCATCCACTCCACATACACTAGGGGCAATTTACCTACAAGCCCGCACGTCTTTGGGATGTGGGAGGAAACTGAAGCACCCGGAGGAAACCCACGCGGCCACAGGGAAACGTGCGGGGGGAGGGGCACCAAGAACAAAGAGGGACATGGCTGGGTGGGGGGAGGGGGGAGAAGGAAGAGGGACCTTTGAGACTACATTGACACTTTTGTAACATTCTCGCCGCCATTTACGTGGCGTATTACCTTGTGTATTGTATGCAAAGAGCGGCACGGTGGCGCAGCGGTAGAGTCGCTGCCTTAGCGCGCTCTCAGCGCCAGAGACACAGGGTTCGATCCCGACTACGGGTGCTGTCTGTACGGAGTCTGCACGTTCTCCCCGTGACCCCGCGTGGGTTTTTTCTGAGCTCTTCGGTTTCCTCCCACACTCGAAAGGCGTGCAGGTTTGTGGGTTAATTGGCTGGGTATGAATGTAAATTGTCCCTAGTGTGTGTAGGGTAGTGTTAGTGTGTGGAGATTGCTGGTCGGCGCGGACTCGGTGGGCCGAAGGGTCTGTTTCCGTGCTGTATCTCTAAATTAAACTAAATGAAAACAAAGAATTTCACTGCATCATGTGACAAGTACATGTGACAATAATGTAGCAATTAATCAAGCAACTGTGTCTGCCTTGTTCAACCATCTCATCCACAGCTGTCTTGACTATAGTTTACTGAAAGTTCATAAGTGATCAGAGCAGAATTAGGCCATTCAGCCCATCAAGTCTATTCCATCATTCAATCATGGTTGATCTATATTTCCCTCTCAGCTCCATTCTCCTGCCTTCTCCCCATAACCCCTGACACACGTACTAATCAAGAATCTGTCTATCTCTGCCTTAAATATATCCACTGACTTGGCCTCCACAACCGTCTGTGGCGATGAGTTCCACAGATTCATCCCTCTCTGGCTACAGAAATTCCTCCTTATCTCCTTCCTAAAGGAACATCCTTTTATTCTGAGGCTGTGCCCTCTGGTCCTAGATTCTCCCATTAGTGGAAACATACTCTCCACTCTATCCAGGCCTCTGTTGAGGGCGAAAAGGAGGGGGATGTCTGCTCATTGTGACCTCCGGGATGGCTGGAGGCCCTCATAGCCCAGCCGTGTAAGATTACTGCCACCTGTCAGGCAGACCTGGCCCGAAGCCTGTGCAGGCTGAACGAGGGGTCGTTCAACAATGGAGGAGCTCATGGTCTCATGGTGTGTGGCTGCTGCCACCTGGTGGCACAGGCCTGCGCATGCAACCAGCTCTTCCACAACACCAGTTCTCCGTCAAACTGTTGTCTTCCAGTGTAAATTTCCATTAAATTAATCTTTATGCTTCGTACAATTTTCAGCATTCTTTGTGAGGAGTCAGACGACTCCTTCTGGAGGGGCGGCACGGTGGCGCAGTGGTAGAGTTGCTGCCTCACAGCACCGGAGACCCGGGTGCGATCCTGACTACAGATGCTGTCTGTACGGAGTTTGTACCTTCTCCCCGTGACCGTGTGGGTTTTCTCCGGCTGCTCTGGTTTCCCTCTCTAGCTGAGGAGAGGACGGTTCAGTTGCCTGATAACAGCTGGGAAGAAACTGCCCCTGAATCTGGAGGTGTGCGTTTTCATACTTCTGTACCTTTTGCCCGATGGGAGAGGGGAGAAGAGGGAGTGGCCGGGGTGAGAGTGGTCCTTGATTATGCTGCTGGCCTTGAGGGAGGTTGGTTTGTGTGATGGTCTGGGCTGCGTCCACAATTCTCAGCTATTTCTTGCGCTCTTAGATGGAGCTGTTCCCAAACCGTGCTGTGATGCATCCCGATAAAATGCTTTCTTTTTTTCTTAAAAAAAAAATGATTAGAAGTACATAATAAAAAAACATTTTGTTTGCGGTAGTCATACATTATTAATATTGTCAATATTATCAATTATTTAATAGTTCTATTTATTTTTTTTAATATATAGATAGCAAATAATAAAGAGAGAGAAAAAACAAAAAAAAACAGAAGGTAAAATAAAAGAGAATGGAATAATTAACTAATAATACATCATTGGAGATATGTTCGTAAATTATAAAATGTAACTCTTCATCTAATCCTTAATTCGGGTTTCAGTCAGGTTCTCGTGCCGAACCGGTTTGCCCCTTCAGATAATCAATAAATGGAGACCATGTTCTGATAAAAAGTTCTTCTTTGTCCATTAAGACAAATCTTATTCTTTCCAAATGTAGGGTCTCCGACATTTCAATAATCCACATTTTGATTGTGGGGGTGATAAAATGCATTCTACGGCGCATCTGTAGAAGTTGGGGAGAGTTGCTGGGGACATGCCGAACTTCCTAAGGCGAGGTGAAAGATCAGCCATGGGCATGGGAATGGTGGAACAGACATAAGGGGCCAAATGGTCTCACCTGATTCTAGTTCTGACATTCATATGCCCTTAACAAATGATCTGCTTATCATCGCATTGCTGTTTATGGGATCTTGCTGTGTGCGGGCTGGCTGCAAACGGCACAAGGCGTATCCTCTCACTGTTCTACACGATACTGCGTTACGCCGGGCCGATGGGTTCAATGCTGTGGCCACACACCCCACTTTAGTATAGCTTAGTTTAGAGATACAGTGCTGAAACAGGCCCTTCGGCCCACCGAGTCTGCGTCAACCAGAGATCCCCGCACACTTACACTATCCTACACACACTAGGGACAATTTACAATTTTTACCGAAGCCAATTAACCTACACGCCCGTACGTCTTTGGAGTGTGGGAGGAAACCGGAGCACCCGGAGAAAACCCACGCAGGTCATGGGGAGAACGTACAAACTCCATACAGACAGCGCCCGTAGTCAGGATGGAACCCGGGTCCCTGGCGCTGTGAGGCAGCAACTCTACCGCTGCGCCACCGTGACGCCTATCCTGGTCGGCAGCCTCACCGGCACCGGCCCAAAGGTGGCACCGTGTGCCAGGGCAGCTCTGAATATTCAGGCAATGTTATAGATTCATAAACAGCCCTTCGGTCCACCTGGTCAGTGCCAGCCAAGGTACCCTCCGATGCTGATCCCGTTTGGTAAACTCCCCTGCCATGCGTGGGGAGAGATGTCTCATTCGAAGCATGGCAGCAACGCTTTTCTATTTGGAAGTGAGCCAATGCAGGGAGAGGCAGCACCTCTCCCTGACATCCGGGGTACAGCATGTCTTGTGGAATTACATTACAGCTTCCGAAATCACACTGATGCTTTTTGTGAAGTATGAGTTTCCTGCTACCATTAGATCCTCTCTCTCTCTCTCTCTCTGACTCTCTCAAAAGAACTCACTCTCTCCCTCTCTCTAATCCCTCACATAATTCTCTCTCTCCTTCCTCCTCTTGACCCACACATAAGAACTCTCTCTTCCTCTCCCACTCTTTCTGTTTCTCTGTCATTCCCTGTCCCCCTCTCTCTCTCCAAACCCTCATGTTAAGAACCCTCTCTTCCCCCCTCTCTCCTCTCACTCCCCTCTCCCCCTCTAACCCCCTCTCTCTTCCCCCTCTCTCTCCCTTCTTCTCTCATTAACCCCCCCCCCCCCTTATCTTCCCCTCCCTCTTTAGGAAGGTGAGAGGAGAGGGGAGAAGAGGACGAGAGGAGAAGGGAGGAGAGGAGAAGAGAGGTGAGGAGAGAAGAGGAGAGAGGAGAGGGGAGGAGAGGGGAGGATAGGAGAGGAGAGGGGAGAGGGGAGAGGGGAGGATAGGAGAGGAGAGGAGAGGGGAGGGGAGGGGAGAGGAGAGGGGAGGGGAGAGGAGAGGGGAGGGGAGAGGAGAGGAGAAGGAGGAGAGGAAAGGAGCATACACAGTGGAAGTTGAAAACAAGAAGGAGAATTTTAAAATTGAGGCGGTGCTTAAGCATGACTCAGTGTGGGACACAAGTGCTGGGTGTGATGAGTCATCAGGTCTTGTCGTGAGTCAAACAACAGTGTTTCGGATTATTTCAAGTTTCAGGGGAGTAGGGTGAGGAGGGAGGCTGTTCACAAGAGTGTATTGGTGCAGTGCAGATGAGAGATAACAAGGCAAGCCACAAGGAACAAAAAGCTGGAGTAACTCAGCGGGCCAGGCAGCATCTCTGGAGAGAAGGAATAGGCAATGTTTCTGGTGGAGCGTTCTTCAGACAGTCTGAAGAAGGGTCTCGACCCAAAACGTCACCTATCCATTCCCTCCGCAGATGCTGCCTGGCCCACTGAGTTAGAGTCATAGAGCGATACAGCGTGGAAACAGGCCCTTCGGCCCAACTTGCCTACACCGGCCAACATGTCCCATCTGCACTAATCAAACCTGCCTGCATTTGACCCATATCCCTCCAAGCCTGTCCTATCCAATGTACGTGTCCAAATGTTGCTTAAACGTTGCCATAGCTCCAGCCTCAACTACCTCTTCTGGAAGCTTGTCCTATACACCCACCTTTGTGTGAAAACGTTACCCCTCAGGTTCCTATTAAATCTTACTCCCCCCCCCCCCCCCCGATCTTTGAACCTATGTCGTCCAGTGCTTTGTGCTTTGCAGGACGTTCTGGCATCTGCAGTTCCTTGTGTCTGCAAGGTGGAACAGCAGTTGCCGGGGAAGTCAGAATTGGCCAAGGCACAATCCGTCCCACTCCTGGGCCTGGGCCTGGGCCTGGCCAAGCCGGCCATCCGCGAGTCACAGCACCAGGCGGAAGAGGGCTCTGCCCAATCCGGCTGCCTGCCCCCTTTTCCGGGGTCAAGTCCTCGCCCGGGTGGTGTTAGAGAGGGAATACGCGCTGTCCACGGGCACCCTGGGGGATTTCCGGGACCGCTGGGCACCGCGGGGGGGGGGGGGGGGGGGTTTGAATGCATCCTTGACAAAGACTGTAATGTCATTGTTTAATACTCAGCATGTTTGATATTTAAGAATATTTGTTTTACGTTGCAGTATGATGGTGGGTTTGTATGTGTACATATTATTCTTGTAATCATTGATTTTTGGTATAAAAACAATCTCCATCTCGCAGTTCCACTGGTGGGATGAGAGATATTTCATCCTGAACAGAGAGTGCTCATTCATATGTCTAGATAACACTGTTTGCTTCGGGTCTGCTAAAAGCAAGTGATTGCAGCATCCTAAGTGTTTTATGTTTCGGTCTGTTTCAAATCGTGAGCACACAGGCAGCGCTCCTTCTGTGCTGTTACAATTCTGGGAAGCTGTATTGAGAAGCAGAATGGAGAGGAGGGAGCGGGTCTGTTCAATCAATTCTGATTCACATTCGTTTATTGTCATATGCACCAGAGTGCAATGCAATTCCTTGTTCACAAGAAGCTCACAGAGTGACCAGTGGACACGGTCATGATAGTAATGGTAAATGATTATTGATTAGTGCGGGTGTCAGGGGTTGTGGGGAGAAGACAGGAGAACAGGGGTTATGGGGAGGAGGCAGGAGAATGGGGTTGAGAGGGAAAGACAGATCAGCCACGATCGAACGGCGGAGTAGACCTGATGGGCCGAACGGCCTAATTTTGTTCCTATAACATGAAGGCAGGAGAATGGGGTTGAGAGGGAAAGATAGATCAGCCATGATTGAATGGCAGAGTAGACTCGATGGGCCGAATGGAGACCTCTGAACCGTCTTTAATTGGACTTTGTCTTGCACTAAATGTACCCTTTATCCGTGCACTGTGGACAGCTGGATTGTAATCATGTATAGCTTTTTCTTTGACTGGATAGCACGCAACAAAGGCTTTCCACTGTACCTCATGTGTCTTCAGACACGACACCAGATCAATAATAAACACACTGGCGCACACACAGTCGTGTGAACTCACCCGATGGGCTTTAGTTCTAGAGTCAAACAAGCGGGTGCAGAATCGTCCCCCACATCTTCCTCTCTCCCTTCCCCTCTGGGCTCCAGGGTTTATAAGGGACCATGTCTGTAGGATCGGGTCAATTGGTCCAATGACCTTTAATTGGACTTGGTTTTGGCCCATTTGCCCGCGGCCGGGAAAGGAGCGGAGCATAAAGGGGATGTGTCGTCTCATGTCACTGACTCAGAGATCTTCTGTCCATCTCAGAGACCTCCACCTCAGACACTTCTCCACCTCAGAGACCTTCTCTGTGCCTCACACACCTCCGCTCCATCTCAGCCACCTCTCTGCGCCAGGGTGAGTGAATTATTCATTTGAAAGCATTAGTTCAATCTGCCATTGGAACAAATATGATAAATATTAAAAGGTCTTGTTACTGACTGACTACACTTTTAAAGTGAACATGTTACAAAGGGACAGCTGGCTTGGATTGGAACAGAAGGCCACGGACGCCAAACAGGATCAACAAACTCATCGGGAAGGCCAGCTCCGTCCCGGGGGCGGAGGGAGTTGGAGTTGGATTCACGGGAGGTTGGTCTCGGAGGGGAGGATGCTCCTCAAACTGCGGAGCATCTTGGACAATACAGCTCACCCCCTCCATGACACACTGGTCACCTTCAGCAACAGACTGGTTCCACCAAGATGCAACACAGAACGCCACAGGAGATCCTTCTTCCCTGTGGCTCTCAAACTGTACAACTCTTCCCCCTTCTGTCGTGGGGTAGACTGAGACTGACTACCCCACTCTCCCCAAATCTTTACACACCCCCAATCCTTTCCACTCATCACTTTAATCTCATGTTTCATGTATCTTGCGTTTTTATGACTGTTGGCAGATCAATTTCCCTCCTGGGATAAATAATGTTCGATCGCATCGTATCTTATAATCTCGTATCGATACAAAGGTGGTCTCTGCATGGGGAATCACTCGGTGAGCTCCCTCCTGGGCTGTCTGGTGCCTTTTGAGGTTTATTTGCCACATAATCCCACCAGATCCAGCAGACACTGGACTGTTTATTTTAAACAGGGTTAACTCCTTACGGGTTTGAAATGTCAACCCCACACAATAGAGAAAGACAAATAGCTTTGAGTTCAAAGTCTATAAATCTATTGTGACTTGGCAAAAAATGTCACAGTGCAACGACCAGAACTCAAATGACTTATAAACATCAGTAAAACCTTGAGGCCCTGCACATTTCAACACTTTCCTTTGCAGAACTGTCATCGCACTGGGCCGGACCGACCCCCTACTCCATCGATCCAGTGTCTTAAAGAGCCTTAAATATGGAAATATCATAATCATAATCATACTTTATTAGCCAAGTATGTTTTAAAACATATGAGGAATTTCATTTGCCATAGTCGTACTAATAAAAAGCAACAAAACACACAAAGTACATTTTAACATAAACATCCACCACAGTGACTCCTCCACATTCCTCACTGTGATGGAAGGCGAAAAAAAGTTCAATCTCTCCCTTCTTTGTCCTCCCGCGGTCAGGGGCCTTGAGCCTTCCGTTGACGGGATGATCTGATTCCCATAGCCGGCGGTCGGGGGGAATCTCAGCTTCCCCACGCAGAACAATCGGACCACAGGTCGGGGCTGGTCGAAACCTTCTGCGTACTTTGGAGCTCCTGACATCGGTCTCTACCTGAGACTGCGAGCTCCTCGATGGTGAAATCTGCAGGCCGTGGTTGGAGCGACGATCCCAGGCAAGGGATCGGCTCCGATGGTAAGCTCCCGTCCCTGCGGTGAGGCTCAAAGTCAGTCCAGAGCAAGGCCTCCAGCCCCATGATGTTAGGCCGCAGATCGACCGGAAATACGACCCGGAAAAGAATCGCATCTCCGGCAAGGTAAGAGATTGAAAACAAAGATTCCCCCGACCCCCTCCCCCACCCCCCACATAAAACAAACCAGAGAACATTAACACAAACTTTTAAAACACACTAAAAATAACAAAAAAACAGACAGACTGTTGGAGAGGCTGCCATCGAAGTGGTCGCGAGTCTGGGTTCAAACGTGGTTGTTGAGCCGGAGAGCGGGAGGAATCACAGAGAGGGAGCAGTGAGAGAGAGTGTTGCAGAACCCTCGCCGGGGAGAGGAGGAGAATTTCTTCAGAGTAGACAAACCTTGAGGAGATTGCACAGTGGTCTCAGGGAGTGGATGAGAAAGTGGGATAACATACAACTAATGTGAACGGGTGATCGATGGTTGGCGTGGACTCGATGGGCCGAAGGGCCTGTTTCAATGCTGTATGAGCCTGGCCATAAATAAACTAACTATCGACGACCTCGTCACCAAGCAACAGCTGCTCACAATCTACAGAATAATGCGTTGGCATCTGATAGTTTCCAATAATATCTATGAAGAGTATCCAGAATCGGGTTGCTGCCAAGAAATCTCAGGGGGTCAAAAGATAATTGGAAAAATTATTGAAACTTGAAAACAAATCGCAATGCTAACCAACAGGGAATTGGCTATTCAAGAAGGGAGGGAGACAGAAAGTTATATCTTCAAAGGTTCATGTCATAGGAGCAGAACTAGGCCGTTCGGCCCATCGATTCTGCTCCGCCATTCAAACATGGCTGATCTATCTCTCCCTCTCAACGCCATTCTTCTGCCTTCTCCCCATAGCCCCTGACACCCGTACTAATCAAGAATCTATCAATCTCCGCCATTGACTTGGCCTCCACAGCCGTCTGTGGCAATGAATTCCACAGAGATTCACCACCCTCTGATGTAAGGTATGTCCTTTAATTCTGAGGCTGCGACCTCTAGACCTAGACTCTCCCACTAGTGGAAGCATCCTCTCCACATCCACTCGATATACGACATCTCTCATTGGGAAATTGCTGGAAACAATTGTTCAGCAGAATATAGCAGGGTGTTTCAAAAATCATAATACAACTAAACAGAAGTGATATGACTTTAGGAAAGGTGCTAGATACATTTGTCAGAGTTCTTTGTGGATGTAAACGAAGGGCCTGTTTCCACGCTGAATCTCTAAACTAAGCTAGCTCCTTTGGCAGGTCATTCCATATACCCACCACCCTCTGTGTGAAAAAAACTCTCTTTCCCCTTGCCACCTTAAACCCATGTCCTCTGGTTTCTTGGGTAAAAGACTGTGCATATATGCTATCTATTCCCCACCTACAAAGGGGAAACCAGTAGATGTTTAGAACCAACAGATGGGGTGATCTTGTGTAGTTGTATAAGATCATGAAGGGAATAGATAGCATAGATGCACACTTTTACCCAAGGTAGGGGAATCAAGAACCAGAGGACACAGGTTTAAGGTGGGAAGGGGAAAGAGACAGTTTTTTCACACAGAGGGTGGTGGGTATATGGAACGATCTGCCAGAGGAGCCAGTTTAGTTTAGAGATTCAGCGCGGAAACAGGCCTTTCGGCCCACCAAGTCCACGTCGACCAGAGATCCTCGCACACTAACATTATCCTAGACACACTTTAAGGGAGAATTTACAATTTATACCAAGCCAGTTAACCTACAAAGCTGTACGTCTTTGGAGTGCGGGAGGAAACCGAGGATCTTGGAGAAAACCCACGCGGGTCACGGGGAGAACGCACAAACTCCGTCCAGACAGTGACCATAGTCAGGATTGAACCCGGGTCTCCGGCGCTGCAAGTGCTGTAAGGCAGCAACTCTACCGCTGCGCCCCCATGAAGCAGGTACTATAAAGCAGCGCATGGAGGAAATGCCAGAGGATGCTAACCCGGCATAGAGTGACAAGGAATAATTGTACTGGACTGGGATGGTACTCCATCATAACGTTAACAGCACAGGAACAGGCCCATTTGGCTCACGACATACATGCTATCCATCAGGCACCCATCTATACTAATCCAATTCACCATCGCTTGGTGGATAGCCTTGGTGATTCAAGCACAGATGGAGGATTTGCTAAAGGACATCATCCACAACTCTCTGGAAGGTCCCAGTGACCGGGAGTTTGCGGATGTAACCCCAACTACTCAGGAAGGGAAGGAAATTGGCTTGTGGTCAGTCATGAGGAAAACGTGGAATCCAGTATTAAGGACTTTGCAGCCGGTCACATGGCGAGTCAGAATATAATTAGGCAGAGTTAATGCGGTTTTCACAAGAGAGGGACCTGTGGGACTGGGGTAATATATGAACATAGGAAGAGAATTGATTAAAGGAAAGAAAGCAGCATGTTAGAATAAATGTCATTGTCGACTGCCAAGAGCGGGTGCCACAATCACTGCTGCAGCCTTGACGTTTCATTATTTATATTAATGAAGGGACTCAGTTTAATGATTCAGGTTGGTGGTAGACAGAGTATAAAGCTGAGATCTGTGGCATTATCCACTTGAGCAGGAAGAAAAGTCACAGTTTTCAACTATGAGAAACTATTCAAGGACAGACACAAAAGCCTGGAGTAACTCAGCGGGACAGGCAGCATCTCTGGAGAGAGGGAATGGGTGACGTTGTGGGTCGAGACCCTTCTTCAGACTGTTTAGGGAAAAGGGAAACGAGAGATACAGACGGTGATGTGGAGAGATAAAGAACAATGAAAGACATGCAAAAAAGTATCGATGATAAAGGAAACGGGCCACTGTTAGCTGTTTGTTGGGTGAAAATGAGAAGCTGGTGGGGGAGGGATAGAGAGAGGGAATGCCGGGGCTACCTGAAGTGAGAGAAATCAATATTCATGCCACTAGGCTGTAAGCTGCCCAAGCGAAAAACATGAGATGCTGTTCCTCCAATTCGCGTTTAGCCTCACTCTGACAATGGAGGAGACAGAGGACAGAAAGTTCAGTGTGGGAATGGGAAGGAAAATTAAAGTGTTTAGCAACCGGGAGATCAGGTAGGTTCGGACGGACTGAGCGAAACTATTCAATGTTTCCCTTCAGATAAATACGCAATAGACAATAGGTGCAGGAGTAGGCCCTTCGAGCCAGCACCGGCATTCAATGTGATCATGGCTGATCATCCCCAATCAGTACCTCGTTCCTGCCTTCTCCCCATATCCCTTGATTCCACTAGCCGTAAGAGCTCTATCCAACTCTCTTTTGAATGCATCCAGAGAATCGGCCTCCACTGCCTTCTGAGGCAGAGAATTCCATAAATTCACAACTCTCTGTGTGGAAACGTTTTTCCTCATCTCCATTCTAAATGACCTACCCCTTATTCTTAAACTGTGGCCCCTGGTTCTGGACTCCCCCAACATCGGGAACATGTTTCCTGCATCTAACGTGTCCAATCCCTTAATAATTTTATATGTTTGAATAAGATTCCCTCTCATCCTTCTAAACTCCAGTGAATACAAGCCCAGCCGTTCCATTCTTTCATCATATGACAGTCCCACCATCCCGGGAATTAACCTTGTGAACCTACACTGCACTCCCTCAATGGCAAGAATGTCCTTCCTCAAATTAGGGGACCAAAACTGCACACAATACTCCAGGTGTGGTCTCACCAGGGCCCTGCAGAAGGACCTCTTTGCTCCCATGCTCAACTCCTCTTGTTATGAAGGCCAATATGCCATTAGCTTTCTTCACTGCCTGCTGTACCTGCATGCTTACTTTCAGTGACTGATGTACAAGGACACCCAGGTCTTGTTGTACTCACTCTTTTCCTAACCTGACACCATTCCTGTTCTTGCCACCAAAGTGGATAACCTCACATTTATCCACATTATACTGCATCTGCCATGCATCTGTCCACTCCCCCCAACCTGTCCAAGTCACCCTGCATTCTCATAGCATCCTCCACCTAGCTTTGTGTCATCTGCAAATTTGCTAATGTTACTTTGAATCCCTTCATCTAAATCATTGATGTACATTGTAAATGCTCATCATACGTTAACCCAATCATCGCTGCGATCATTCTGGTAAACCTCTGAACCCCCTCCAGCATCAGCACATCCTTCCTCAGATATGGGGCCCATAATTGCTCACAATATTCCAAATGTGGTCGGACCAGCGCCTTACAAAGCCTCAGCATTACATCTGTTTCTGTATTCTAGCCCTCTTGATATAAATGCTAGCATTGCGTTTATATTGCAGATGCTGGATTGGAATTACAGATGCTAGAGATTGTCTTCGATCTCTAGGTATGTGTTAGAATGACCTGACCCTCGATACGGCAGTAGTTTCTACATTTTGTTGCAAATGCCTTCATCTCCAGGCTAGGAAAAGCCCAAGCCCATAAAAGGGCGGACGGTGGCGCAGCGGTAGAGTTGCTGCCTTTAAGTAGTTCGATCCCGACCACGGGTGCTGTATGTACGGAGTTTGCACGTTCTCCCCATGACCAGAGTGGGTTTTCTCCGGAATCTTCTGTCACCTCCCACACTACAAATATGTACAGGTTTGTCGGTTAATTGGCTTGGTAACATTGTAAATTGTCCCTAGTGTGTGCAGGTTAGTGTTCGTGTGCGGGGATCGCTGGTCTCCCTCGGTGGGCTGAAGGACCTGTTTCCATGCTGTATCTCTAAACTATAAGCCATTGCCACAATTACCCTGGCAACAGCTGGCAGTGCTGACTTTGGCTGACGTTGGAACAAATGGCAACCCCGCACAGCGTCAGTCGGGTAAGAGGGTTTCTTCTGGCCCGCCCCTGGGGAGGTGAAGTCCTCCTGCTGGGTGTCCATCCCCCTATCCTGCCCCCCCCCCCCCCCCCCCCCAACGGTTTGTCCTCCCCTGCACATTCCCCGGCTTGTGTTGTATTCCTCAGGGAAGAGCAGCAACGTTCCCACTTCTGGAAACAACTGGTCAGTGCAGGAGCTTTGAAGTCAACACGGGCCATCGCAGCACCTGCTCTGCCACTCTCATCTGAAACTTGATGCAACTGCGGAAAGCAATAAAACTTTGTCACAGCAGACAGGGGAAAGCAGACGGAAATTTACCCGCAAGGGGCCTGGTCGTTCCAGTTAAATGCCCCGTGTGAGGTCCTTCATGTTATGGGCCTGTCCCACTTTCACGACCTTTTTTACTCGTGGACATTTTTCATCATGTTGAAAAAATGCCCCGACCTACTTGGTGCCACGAGTACCTACGACTAGCATCACGACCTCGTGACGACCATGCTGCGAGTACGAGTCAAGGGCAAACTCGGCAGAGGTCGTGAATTAGGTCGTAGCACCATGCACAGCTGTCATCGAGTCACAGAGTGATACAGCGTGGAAACAGGCCCTTCGGCCCAAATTGCCCAGCCACACTAGTCCCACCTGCCTGCGTTTTGTCCCCCTCCAAACCTGTCCTATCCATGTACCTGTCTAACCGTTTCATAAACGATGGGATAGTCCCAGCCTCAACTACCTCCTCTGGCAGCTCGTTCCATACACCCACCACCCTTTTGTGTGAAAAAGTTACCCCTCAGATTCCTATTAAATCTTTTCCCCTTCACCTTAAACCTATGTCCTCTGGTCCTTGATTCACCTACTCTGGGTAAGAGACTCTGTGCATCTACACGATGGAATCCTCTCATGATTTGATACAAAATCTGGTCTTGTTATGCAAGGGCACTGTATGTTTATGCTCCAAAATGTCATCCTCTGGAGCAAGATTAACATCGTTCAATTCTGTTCCCTGGCTTCTCTAACCTTCGGCAGTGGCACAGTGGCGCAGGACCTGGTTTCGATCCTAACCTCAGATGCTCTCTGTGTGGGTTTTAGTTTTTATTGATACAGCGTGGAAACAGGCCCTTTGGCCCACCGAGTCAGCGCTGACCGGTGTTCACCCATACACGAGCTCTATCCAACACACTCGGGCCAATTTACAGAAGCCAATGGACCTACAAACCTGCATGACTTTGGGAAGTGGGAGGAAACCGGAGCACCTGGAAGAAACCCACCTGGTCACAGGTGGAATTTACGAAATCTGTGCAGACAGTGCCCGTAGTCAGCTTCGAACCTGGGTCTTCTGCGCTGTACGGCAGCAGCTCTACCACTGTGCCGCCCGAGACTGTACGTCCTCGCTGTGACAGTCGAGTCGTGAGTTACGCCAGCATTTTGTGACTCCTTCCCTGTGACAGCGTGGGTTTCCTGCGCGCGTTCCGCATCACAAAGACGTGCGGGTTTGTACGATAATCGGCCCTCTGTAAATTGCCCCTGGTGTATAGGGAGTGGATGAGAAAGTGGGATAACATGGAACGAGTGTGAAGGGGTGCTCGACGGTCGGCACGGACTCGGGGGGCCGAAGGGCCCGTTTCCATGCTGCGTCTCTAAGCTAAACAATAAAGCTTTCTCATGCTGCATTGGTGTGCCACCTTGTGTTACTTTCAGGATTTGAACCCAGAACGCTCGGAATCAGAGACTGTGGACCCAGCAACAGAACCACAGCTGACATGAATGTGCAAGGTCAGACAGGAGTGCCCTGCAGTCTACAAGTCATGAGATAACAAGGGCTTGGATGAGGGTCGGAGCAGCAGGTGAGCTGGGTCATGCAGGCAGTCAAGAGATACTCCAGGGATGGAAGTAGGTGGTCATCGTGAATGGACAGGTCGTTGGTTGATATCTAATAATAATGCATTTTATTTATGGGCGCCTTTCAGAACATTCAAGGACACCTTACAGTTAAAACAAGCAAATTACAAATATATCACCAAAATGAAACAAAAACAACGTCTATGAGTTTGATAGAAAGTGGAGTTAATTGGGATAGGCCAGTGTGAATAGGTGAGTTTTGAGGGAGATTTTAAAGGTGGGGAGAGACCCTATGGTACGGATGGATAGTGGGAGATAGTTCCAGAGGCGAGGGGCAGAATGGCTGAAGGCTCTGAACCCCATCGTGGACAGGCGGGCAGATGGAGTGGAGAGCAGTGAGGAAGAAGAGGATCGGAGAGTTCGGGATGGAGTGTAAGGCTGGGGGTGTTCAGAGAGGGATGGAGGAGCGAGATTGTGGAGGGCTTTGAAAGTGAGGAGGAGAATGTTAAAATCAATGCGGTATTGGGCAGGGAGCCAGTGCAGTTGTTTGAGGATGGGAGTGATGTTTTCGGTGGATGGGGCTCTGGTAATAATGTGGGCAGCTGAGTTCTGGACCAATTGGAGTTTATGGATGGATTTGTGGGGTAAACCAGAGAGGAGAGAGTTACAATAATCAATACGGGAGGTGATGATGGCGTGGATGAGAGTAGCAGTGCTGTTAGGTGTGAATGGGGTCAAATAGGGCAGTTTCCAGGGTGAAGGGTGGAGTTGGTGACTTGGGAATGGAGTTTGTAACAGGTCTGAAGACAATCATTTCAAGCTGACCAATACGCAGTTTCAGGACCAGAACTTGGACAAGGAGTCTGGAAGTTCTCTGAAACTCTCAGGGAGACAGTTAAGGGGTCAAGACTGGTACTGAGGTAGAGCTGGACACAATGAGGCAGTTGGTGGGGGAAAAGTACATTCAGCCTCCCAAAGTGCAACACCGCACACTTGCTTGGGGTTCAACTCCATCTGCCATTTCTGCAGCTGATCTATATCCCGCTGTGTCTTCTGGCAGCATTCCTCACTGTCTGCAACTCCTCCAGTTTCAGTGTCGTCAGCAAACTTACTCACTAACCCGTCTACATTTACATCTAGGTCATTTATATATATCACAAACAGCAGAGGTCCCAGCATAGATCCACGCGGAACTCCACTGGTCACAGACACCCAGCCAGAATATCTACCTTCAACCACAGCCCCTCTGGCTTCTATCAATAAGCCAGTTCTGAATCCATATGACCAGGTTATCGTGAATCCCGTTCATCTTAAACTTTTGGATCAGCCGACCATTATCCAAAGCCTGACTAAAATCCACGTATACAACATCCACTGCCCGACCTTCATCAATCTCCTTCATCACCTCTTCAAAAAAAAAGAGAATCACTTTAGTAAGACAATGTATTCACCATTAGCGCTGCGATACTTTATCCCTTGTGATTGGGATTTTTACAAGTTTCTTCATGTTGTTTGAAATCAGCCCATTTGTTTTCTTAGGGATTTTTTGCAGTGGTCGCCACTGTGAAGAATGATGTATAAAATTGATTAAATACAGTATATCTTCCATTTCTACATTTCCAGTTCTTAATTCACCAGCCTCATTCTCTAGTGTCCCCATGCTTACCTTGGCCACCTTCTTCCTGTTTATGTAACAATTGGAGGTTTACGAGAATGATCCCAGGAATGATGAGCGTTTGATGGCACTGGGCCTGTACGCAGGGCACTTCATGGAAACGTACCGGGTAGTGAAAGGCCTGGATAGAGTGGATGTGGAGAGGATGTTTCCACGAGTGGGAGAGTCTAGGACCAGAGGGCATGGGCTCAGAATAAAAGGACGTACCTTTAGAAAGAAGATGAGGAGGAATTTTGTTAGTCAGAGGGTGGTGAATCTGTGGAATTCATTGCCACAGACGGCAGTGGAGGCCAAGTTAGAGGGTAGTTTTAAAACATATTGATAGGATCTTGATTAGTACGGGTATCAAAGGCTATGGAGAGAAGGCAGGAGAATTGTGTTGAAAAGGAAAGTAGATCAGCTATGATCGAATGGCAGAGCAGACTACATGGACTGAATGGCCTAATTCTGCTCCTATGTCTTATGATCTACCCTTCCAAAAGTCTTTTAAATGGTGTTTTAGCATCTGTCTCAACTACATCCTCTGGCAGCTCATTCCATATATTCACCACCCTCAGGTTTGTGTTAAATCTTGCCACTCTCACCTTTAACATATGTCTGCTTGTTTTTGATTCCCCTACCCTGGGTAATAAACTTTGTGCAATCTATTCCTCTCATGATTTTATACATCTCTATAGGATCAGCTCTCATCCTCCTGCGCTCCAAGGAATGAAGTCCTACCTTGCCAAACCTCTCCCTGTAGCTCAGTCCCTCAAGTTCTGGCAACATCCTCGTAGAATCTTATCTGCACTCTTGTGTAGGAAGAAGCTGCAGATGTTGGATAAAACCGAAGATAGACACAAAAAGCTGGAGTAAATGGAGATGCTGTCTGACCTGCTGAGTTATCTGCATCCTTTCCAGCTTAATGACATCCTTCTGACACCCACCAACG
Organism: Okamejei kenojei; assembly: GCA_035221665.1. Taxonomy (NCBI): domain Eukaryota; kingdom Metazoa; phylum Chordata; class Chondrichthyes; order Rajiformes; family Rajidae; genus Okamejei; species Okamejei kenojei. The sequence continues at coordinate 1,942,204 of CM069174.1, forward strand.
ACTGCACCTCCACAGACACCTCTGTCAAGCTTCTCACGTTTGCGGACGACACAACCCTGATTGGACTGATCCAGGACGGGGAGGAATCTGCCTACAGACAGGAAGTGTCACAGCTGGTGTCCTGGTGCTGTAGCAACAACCTAGAGCTAATTGCTCTTAAGACAGTGGAATTGATTGTAGACTTTAGGAGAGCTCCCCCTCCCCTCACCCCACTCACCGTCAACAACACCACAGTCACATCTGTGGAGTCTTTTAAGTTCCCGGGAACCATCATCTCCAAGGACCTTAAGTGGGGGGGCTACCATCGACTCCAGTCAAAAAGGCACAACAGAGGATGTACTTCCTGCGGCAGCTGAGGAAACACAATCTGCCACAGGCAATGATGGTCCAATTCTACACGGCCATCGTAGAGTCTGTCCTCACCTTCTCCATCATGGGCAGGTTTGGCTCAGCCACCAAGCACGACATCCGGAGGCTGCAGCAAATCGTCCGATCAGCTGAGAAGATTATTGGCCGCAACCTTCCCTCCATTGATGAACTGTACACTGCAAGGGCCAGGAAGCGAGCGGGCAAGATCATCTCTGACCCCTCTCACCCTGGCCACAAAGTCTTTGAATCACTTCCCTCTGGAAGGCGACTCCGGATTGTCAAAGCTGCCACAGCCAGACATAAAAACAGTTTTTATCCACGAGTAGTTGCTCTACTCAACAGCCAAAAATCTGTAGCCTCCCTTTGATCTGGTATTTTGTTGGTCCACATGCTTGATCAATTGTGTTTTATCATTAATGTTTTATTATTATTAATGTTTAGTGTTTTCCGAGTCATTCGTAACTGTCACTGTGTGTCATGTTGTTACTTGTGGGCGGAACACCAAGGCACATTCCTTGTATGTGAATACTTGGCCAATAAACTTACTTACTTACTTATAGCAGGGTGACTGACTGAGAATTAGTGGTGGGCGGTGGTAGTGATGTTGACATCCTGAGAGTCACCAGCTTTTTCAAGGCCCACAACGCCCTGGCACTCTCCTGAGTCTCCCAGTCATTTGTGAACTGATCTTGACAGAGGTCTAGGGGCTAGCGGAATCAAGGGATATGGGGAGAAGGCAGGCACGGGTTACTGATTATGGATGATCAGCCATGATCACAATGAATGGCGGTGCAGGCTCGAAGGACCAAATGGCCTCCTCCTGCACCTATTTTCTATGTTTCTAAGACACACACAAAGGTTTAGGCTTAATTGCATTAGGTCTAAATTAATATTTAATATTGTGCCATCTAATAATAGTGACTACACAAAATATCTGTCCCAGAATAAAGCAAATAAAAACCCGCAAGTGCTGTAAATCTGAAATAAAATGGTGGGAATACCCAGCATGTCAGGAAGCATCTGTGGAGAAAGAAATTTACTTATTCACATATCATGTACACTGTAACACTACATACACTGTTAATGGCTCGATTGCAATCAGGCATTGTCTTTCTGCTGACTGGATAGCACGCAACAAAAACATTTTACTGTACACATAACTATAACGGGACTCGAAATTAGCGGTTGCCCGGGTGCCACTGACCACTCAACCTAAACGCCGAATCATTTTGCCCGGCTTGGCAATTTGGTTTATACCGAAGATATACCGTGGGAAAGATGCTAAGTGTAGCATGACGGAGGGTCGGAGCGAATGACGGGCCCCGCACAGCAGCGGCTCCATCTCCTCCTCCCGCACCCCGCCCAGCCTGATAACGCTATAGGATCTTTGCTGATAACGGCCGCTGCTGCTACTCCGCCAACGGCGCTTTCAAAACAAGTCCTTGGAGGAGGGAGGCGGAAGTAGGGGGGAGCTGAGGATAGAACGCGATGATTGGAGGAGGGAGACATGCCAAAACACTCTCGGCAGACCTGCACCACAGCCAGGATCGATCCCGGCTCTCTGGAGCTGCAATCGCTGCCGAACCACCACTGGACCATCCCCGTCCCCACCCGAGAGACCCCCACGCCCGGGGGTGGCCTGAGGCGTCGGGAGTCAGACGGGCGCGGTGCTCCCAGCCAGCGCACAGAAGCAGCGCTAAACCCAGCTCAACTCTGCCTGTCCCGCCAGGTTATCCCTGCCTCGATTTACGGGAAATATGTCATCAGTCCAGGCATGACCAGGCGAGACAGGCAGTTGAGCTGCATTTAGCGCGGGATTGAGCTTCCGAAGCCTCGCGCGTGTGTGACTGTGCGCGTGCGCACGCGGCCGCCAAGATATTGTGTCCCTGGGTCCACTCCCTATTTTGATAGCGATTTGAGCGATGATGCCGGTGTTGTCCAAGGAGTGCTGACGTTCCTTACCACCTCCTCTGCCCCTTCCTCTCTCTCTCTCTCTCTCTCTCTCTCTCTCTCTCTTTCTACGCCCCCCCCTCCACCCCCCTTATCCTGGGACCCCTCCTCTCCATCCCGCACTGACCCCCATTCCTGCCTCTATTCAGTCCTCACTGACATCCCCTGTGCTCCCCTCCTCATCTACTGTTTCCCCCCCCCCCCCCATCTATTCATCCTGCACCGATCTCCCTATCCACCTTGCATTGATTCTCCTGCCACTCCCCATCAATCCTACACTGGTCCCCCAATTCATCCTGTGCTGACCCCCTTCCCATCCATCCTGCACTTCTCCCCCATCCATCCTGCACAGTTCCCCCCTCATTCAACCCCACTGTCATCCCGCGCGCTCTCCACGTTTTACCTACTCCAACCAACACGCTCTAATTCCCCTGCCTCAATCCATCCAATCCGCACTGATTGCCTTCTCAAGCCTCCCCCTCCCACCATCTATCCATCCTGCACTGATTCACACCCCCCCCCCGACCCTATTGTGCTGGAAATGTCTTCAGAGCTAACATTGACTATGTTTGATAACGGAATGCAATCAAATATGTTTTAATTCCCAATGTTATTATTTGTTTTAATCCATAAAGATGGATTAATTAAATTGTGAACACGTGAAACATTAAAACCGCAGTGTTCAATTGTCACTGCTACCATTGACACGTTATTACAGAATTCATTTTAACGGCAAATCAATGCTCTTAATATGGAGTATCAGTACTGTAGTTATTTAATGAGCAACATTCACAGCTATACGTTGGATTTATCCAGGTTTTACTTCTACAGTCAGTCATATACATCACAAATGTGGTCAGGAGATATTTCAGTTGAAATCTTAACGTTAATTCGGAAGTGGGAATGATGGAAAAAGCGTTTATCAACAATTTTTTTTTAATTTGTTGCTTACAAACTGGGTATCTTCATTGCTGTTCACAACGCATACATCTAATCTGAATGTCCGGTAACGTGGCGTCTTGACACCTTTAATTATATTACCAAAAGAACATTTGCTGCAGTTATGTCCTTTGGCCATCTCTTGTCAGTTAGTGTAATGTTTAACCAGTCAGATGGGTAGAGTCAGTTTTAACAGCTATTATCATACAATGCCTTTAGAAAATTCCTTGCAACCTGTATATTTTGTTGTGGATAAATTATGTGGGAAGCGAGAGTGTTTCTGTACCAATAGCAATAACGACCCATGCTATGGCCATGTCATGATAATTTTCGGTCCTTCACAGAAAACATGCTTGCATCAATCTGTAGTGTGCATGGTTAAGCATATATGTTATCAAGGTCCAGGATTTATTGATACGTTGATCATACGCTGAATAATCCAACCACATATTTGTTTGGAAGTGGAAAGAAATAATAAAAATTGCATTAATTGCAATGTGTAAAAAGAGTTGAGATACTGTACTATAATTTTGCTGCATGTCATTGTGGTATATATCATGTCTTGATTGGTGAATATGTTTAGTTTGTGACTTTATTTATAGCAGAAATAATATGTGAATGCTTCATTGAGCATAATTCCAACTGGTAACTACGCACTTCGTCCGAGCACATTATCGCACGTGTCATGCAAGCCGAGTTAAATGACCACCTAAACTCTCATTTGGCAACCTAAAAAGCTGCCAAGGTTGGCAACAGGGAAAGAAAAGTTAAGCGAGAGCCCTGTATAAACTAAACTGAACTTTCCTCATACATATTATATATAATATAATAGTTTGTATAATATTATATAAAATATCCCTTATATAAAACTTTCAAAATACAAGGATTATGCTAGGAAGTTTTTAAAATAATATTTCAGGTGCTATCTTTTTCATTTGCGTATGTTCCAACATTTACTTAGTGCTCTGCATAATGTGTACATTTTTGATTAAAAGTTGTGGTTGTTTCCTGGCTGTGTGAATTCCCCATTGTAATTGGCCTCTCAGCTTGCTTGATCACATCCATGTTGCTGGCACGAGGGATCCATTTAGATAGTATCGAAGAAACAGAATACATGAAGATAAGATATAACACAGGGACAAATAACAGTAGTGGGAGTAGTTTAGAAACCTCCGAACATCAGTTACACCATTAGGAAGAGTATTACCCAAGACTGGACACATCACATTAGTATGAATTGTTCAGAGGATGTGTTTTTGGTATGCTTTTGAGGCAATTACCAGAAATAATATGTAGTTAAATCCACCAAGGAATAGACTATTTTAGATCTTATATCTTGTAATGGGACACGGTTAATTGTTCATCTCTTGGTAAAGAATTCCCTGGGGAACACAATATGATTAAACATCATTTTGAATTTGCTAGCCACAACTTTACATCTGAAACTAGATCTTCAACTTCATTAAATCCAATTACCATTGTGTGTGAGAGGTGAATTGGGTAAGGTGGGAGTTTGGGAAATTAGGTTAAAAAGTAAAGACGGAAGATGAGCAAATAAATATTTGAAGAAAATCTCACTAAAGTTACATTCCACTGGGAAATAAGAGCTCCAATAGAAAAGGGTACCAGACATAGGGTGGCATAGCAGTAGATTTGCTGTCTTACAGCGCCACATACCCGGGTTCTATCCTGACTACAGGTGCTGTCTGAACGGAGTTTGTACGTTCTCCCAGTGACCACGTGGGTTTTCTCCGGGTACAAAGGATATAAAGGACATTTATTATCACGAAGTGCTGGGGGAGGCAGGGGAAGCAGAATTTGAATGTTTTTTTAGTCCTGGCAGCAAGTGCTTGCATTTTTTTTTAAGTTTAAAAAGAGGGAGGATGAGGGGCTATGGGTGAGTGGTGGAATATTACATTGGAGGAGTGGGTTGCGTTGGGGGACCGGACCTCCCATGTGACACGGACCCAACGGGTCACACTTGGTCTAGTATATTGCTAAAACTCTCATCTTGTTTGTTTCTATCTATCTATCTATCTATCTATCTATCTATCCATCTATCCATGCGCGTGTATGTATGTGATCCCGGAACTACGCCAAATAGCGCTAAAGATTTTGCACCACCTTACTCACAATTGTCCTGTGGTGGTTTGTGTCAAGTTACGTTCAGATTTATTTTATATTTCACAAGTTATTTCACATTTTTTTATTTACAAAATCGAAATTGGAGTAAGAAATCTTCCCTCTGCAGCTATGACTTCACAATGGGATTGTAACCCTACAAGCTACAATGTTGCAATCCCGGGACACTCAGCCTGCAATGTTGCAATCCCATTTTTAAAATATTCCTGGCAGCAAGTATATTCCTCGCAGCATGGAGGGAGGGTGCATTTTAAATATATATTTTAAAGTCACAGTACACTGAATTTTTTAATGAGAGAGTGTGAATAAGGCAAAATGAGCAGCCCCAGTGCAGTTGGGGGCTATGGGTGAGTGGTGGAATATTGCGTTGTGGGAATGGGTTGCGTTGGAGGACCAGGCCTCCCATGTGACACTTGGTCTAGTATCTCTCTAAACCTCTCATATCCGTGTACCTGCTCAAATGTCTTTTGATGTCCAACTAAAGAAGTTAAGTATTCTCTCAGATAAAAAGAAGGGACTTGTAATGCTGCAAAAAAAAAGTAATAAGCATGAGCATTTGGAGAATATGAAAAATAAAGGGGAAAAAATGAAGAAAAAAGTAAATATAGAATATGTGAGTGAAAGTGCAGGGGAATATTAAAGATAAAGTTGGATCACTTTAGAGAAAGTGGGCCATTGCTGGAATTAGTGCTTTGGTCCCAGCTATTCATGAACTATCTCAATACTTTGGCTGAGGGGATCAAATGCTATATTTCCAAGTTTGCTGATGCTATTAAACCATTGTGCATCCTAAAGAGTCTTCAGGAGAAAATAGACAAACTGAGTGGGTGGGCAAGAACGTGACGGATGAAACATAATATAGAAAAATGTGACGTTATCAAAGTGGCAGAGTATGGTATTTTTTACATGATGAGATTGGGTAGTTGATTTCCTAAGGGGGCCTGGGTGTCTTTGTACACAATTCACTGAAAGCTATTTTACAGGTTAGCAAGCAGTTAGAGTGGCAATAGAAAATGTTTGAACTTTATTACAAGAGGATTTGAGCACAGCAGTAAGGATGTCCTAATGCAATTATATCAGACCTTGATGAAACCACACCTGGAATATTGTGTGTAGATATACGTTCCTTAACTTTAGTTTAAGTTCAGAGATACAGCGCGGAAACAGGCTCTTTGGCCCACGCCGACCAGCGATCCCCGCACACTAACACTATCCTACACACACTGGGGACAATTTACACACACACCAAGCCAATTAACCTACAAACCTGTACGTCTTTGGAGCGTGGGAGGAATCTGAAGATCTCGGAGAAAACCCACGCAGGTCACGGGAAGAACGTACAAACTCCTTACAGCCAGCACCCGTAGTCGGGATCGAACCCGGGTCTCTGGCGTTGTAAGCACTGCAAGGCAGCAACTCTACTGTGGCACAATCGTGCCGCCCTAATATCTTTACTCGACTAGATAGAATTGCCACAGTTGGAATGCAGAAAAAAAAAATCACTGGACTTGAGACAGGGATAGTGGGTTCGCTGTATGAGGAGAGATTGAGTAGATTAGGCTTATGTTCAGAAGAAATTGAGTTCTCATTGAAATTTCCAAAATTCATTCAAGGCTTGGCAGGAAGAATGTTTCCCCCGGCTGAGGAGAATGGACCTAGGGGTCAGTCTTGGAATAAGGGGCAGGCCATTTTGGAAGAAGACAAGGAGAAATTCCTTTGCTCAGATAGTGGTGAATCTTTGGCATTCTCTGCCCTGGAGGGCTGTGGAGGCTAATTGTGAGCTCATTCAAAACAATGGTTTCTGAACTTTGGCCAAGATGGAAATTTGGAAAATTAGTTTAAAACGTTAAGACAGCAGATGAGCATTGGTATTCATTTAAATAAATATTTGGAAAAATCCTCAATTAAATTATATTAATTCCATTGACTTTGTGAGTGGCACAGTGGTGCAGCGGTAGAGCAGCTGCCTGACAGCACTGGAGACCCGGGTTCGATCTTGACCATAGGTGCTGTCTGTACATAGTTTGCATGTCCTCCCTGTGACCACGTCGGTTTTCTCCGGATGCTCCGGTTTCCTCCCATTTTCCAAAGAAGTGCAGGTTTGTAGGTTAATTGTTTTTCTTATACTGTCCCTAGTGTGTAGGATAGAACTAGTGTACAAGTGATTGATGATCGGTGCGGACTCGGAGAGTCGAAGGGCCTGTTTCCATGCTGTATCTTTCCATTCAATTCCTCGTGGCATAAGGGGCCACTCGTGTCCTGGGCCTCCTCTATTATCAGAGTAAGACCATATGCAAACTGGAGGAACAGCACCTCATATTCCGCTTGGGTAGCTTACAACCCAACTGTATGATTACTTGTGTCTGGGATTAAAGTCATTATATTATTGAAGAAAAAGTATTAGTGCCAGGAAAGCTAAACTCTCTGGTCCAGGGATAACTAAAGCTATACAGACATCTTTCTTTGAAGTCAATTATGAGTGCCGCCATATTGTTAGTGGGCAAAGATCCTGGACCAATAGTTCCTTCTTTCTCCTTTTTACTTGGTGGTAATGGAGTACTCTGTAGCATAAGGGTAAATGCTAAAAATTATGCAAGTGCACTGAGTGAAAAAAATGTCCAAGCTGATTTACTACATCTACTCTGACATGTATTGAGGAAATTCCCAACAAGTGTTCTGCAAATAGTCTAATTTGTTTTCCTAGATTAATAGGAAACATGCAGGAAACGTTTCCGAGGTTGGGGGAGTCCAGAACCAGGGGCCACAGTTTAAGAATAAGGGGTGAGCCATTTAGAACGGAGACGAGGAAACACTTTTTCTCACAGGGAGTTGTGAGTCTGTGGAATTCTCTTTCTCATAGGGTAGTGGAGGCCGGTTCTCTGGATAATTTCAAGAGAGAGCTAGATAGGGCTCTTAAAGATAGTGGAGTCAGGGGATATGGGGAGAAGGCAGGAACGAGGCACTGATGGGGATGATCACCCATGATCACATTGAATGGCGGTGCTGGCTCGAAGGGCCGAATGGCCTACTCCTGCACCTGTTGTCTATTTCTGTAGCATCTTTTATAAACTTAGGATATCCAAAAGCCACAGCTAATTGAGTTTTTATTTTAATGCAGTCATTGTTGTTTGGCAGGAAATGGGGCAGACCATGTACTGTGACAATAACCAGGTTTTGATGATCTTTGTGTGGGAAGGAACTGCAGATGCTGGTTTACACAAAAGATAGATACAAAATGCTGGTGTAACCCAGCGTGTAAGGCAGCATATCTGGAGATCCTGCTCTCTGGAGATGCTTCCCCCCCACCGTAACCACTCCAGCATTTTGTGTCTATCTTTGATGATGTTTGGTTGTTAGCTAAATATTGCCAGAGACAGGTGCGAAAATTTGCTCTGCCCTTTGATATACTTGTTAAAGGAAGCTTTTCACACCCACCTGAGAACTGTAACCGGAGTTACAATCTAATTCATCTGATGCAAGCACGGTGCAGTCTCCACAGCACTACACAGGAACATCAGCCTGGATGTTTTGTTGTTGTTGTTGTGTTCAAGTCTTTGGAGTAGATTTGAACGCATAACCATTGTACCCAGTGGCAGCCGCTGAGCTGCAGTAAAGCGTTACTGCCCGGTTTACACATGTCCACTTCCTCCTGCGCCTGGTACAAGGCCGCCTCCATGGAAGTCCTGGTGGAAATAGTCGCATTGTACACTTTTCAGGGCGAGTCGCGGCCTGAGGTTTCTGTGTAGGGACGGGGAAGCGATTAGAAAAGGCGTGCAGCTCCCCGCCACATTCCGCACACGCTGTCGCGCAGAGCGGCGGCCTGCCTCTACGCACAAACCCGTGACGTCACAAGCACGGAGCACCTGTTGACGTCATTGAGTGGGCAGGAAGGTGTGACGCAGCACGCAGGCGCCGGAGCCGGCGAGATTATTTTCTTTCTTTTCTCTTTTTATTTCTCCGCCGTTTGGTTTCTTTCTCATTTCCTTCTTTGTGTTTTCTTCCTTCCCCTCCCCCCTTCTCTCTCTCACTCCTCGCAAGGCGAAGCTTTGGGTTTTTCCCCCCCTCCCCCTGGTCGGCAACGGTCGGTTCGTGGTGCGAGCGCCGAGCGCGGAGTTTCTGAGGCGTCGGCCTGAAGGCGAGTTGTGAGGCGGTGAGTGGGAGGCAAGCGTGGGAGGCCTTCGGGGGTGGGGAGTGCAGGGGGGGCGGGGACAATGCAACGGCGGGCGGGCGGTGGTGGGTGGGGGGAAAGGGTCAGGGCTCCAGGGGCACATGCGAAAAGCACCAGGGAGCATGCTTGCTCACGACCCAGTCAAATTAAGTTTTAGTCCATGCACTTCCAGGGTGTCTTCACTGCAGGGTCCCACTTACTGGATTTTCATCGTTTCACATGCTTGTTTTATGCCAGAGGGTAGGCATGATCCCATTGTGCTTTAGAGGCATCAGGGTTTAATACTCGCCGCACATTAATGATGTCTTTCCAACATCAAAACCCTCTAAAGGATTGGCTTGACATCTGGAGGATAGGGAGGGACAGTTTGATGTATACATTCATGTACTGAGTGAAAATGTGCTGAGTTCTGTTAGCCACGTGTAGATGGCATGTGTGTTTGCCTGGATAACATGCTGGCCAGTATCCTGAACTTATTTAAGAAAGTCCCATGATGAAATGTGAAAGGCTCCTGTTAAAAGCCTGACCTCTTCTTTGATTTGGAACATTTTTTTCAGGATACAATTCCTTGGATCAGTTTTTCCCTTTCCCTGGAATAATAGAGATTTTGCTTGTGGTACAATTAGTCAACAGCTCCATGTGATTACTGGAAAGAAGGTAGAGCATAAATTAGGTGGACCTTCAACAAGCATCCAGTGAATTGATGTGCATCCTTGCCCAGGAATGGAATGGCCAATGATAATTCTTCAAAGTTCCATTGGTACTAAAAGCCATTGATTGCATCTAGATTCTTAACCGTGGCAATGCTGATTGAAAGAAAGGGTTGCAATTTCATGTTCTTGGAATATCTAGAAACATTTTGCAGCTAACAAGGCAATTTTGTGAGTGCAATCACTAATGCCTTGGAGAAAAAACCCCAATGTTCTTGTGTATTGCAAATTGGATAAGGCAGAATTCATTGAATGACGTTGAGGTTAGGAATTTTGTTCCATGAATGTTATGATAAATCTTGGCTTAAATGCAAATCATCATTAAGGTTTGTTTTGTACTGTATTTTTTTCTCTGCTATGCTTTCATTTTTAGATTGAGTGTGTTGAATCCTTGCAAATTCACTTGATCACTGTCCACTTAGTTTGTATATCTAATGTGAGAACTTCTGGATATGACGTAATTTTGCAGCATTCTGAAGTACTGTTTCTTTTGAATCTTTGTGCCTTAAAAGGTCTAACTTTTTCCCCCTGATTATCAAGGAAAGCATTGTGGGGACTTTGATCCTTTTCATCCTCCTTAATGATAGCAAACAATTATTTGCGTCACAGCAAGTGAGGTGCCTAATGTCTTGAGAACTCTTAGCAACGTACCAGAAAGATCCCACTGAGTGCGAGATCCAGGATAAGGCAGTAAAATGCACTTATGCAAGAGGAGAGCTGGTTGTGGGTTTCGTGGACTATCATGACCCTTGACTTGTCACTGCGTACTTTATTGGGAGAAGTAGTTTTTTATTCATTGACAACGTGAGCATCACTGACCAGGCTAGCAATTGTTCTCTTTGAGGTGGTAACGAACTGGCAGTTTGAGCCGTAGCCAGTGGCGGACTGGCCAGGGTATTAGCTTGCCCGATGGCAAGTGGGCCCCTGATGAAGTGGGCCCCCTTTGTCTCCCGGCAACCAATATTTTTAGACCCAGTCCGCCACTGTGTGTGTGGTGAAATTAATCCTTTCAAAATTGGAAGGGTCCAGGTGCAATGATGATGTCGGAATCTTTTTCCGAGTCGGGATCGTGTGGCTTGGTGTGAAGTTTGTAGGTGGTGGCGTTCCTATCTGCCTGCGGCCCTCCTTCCAAGTCGCTGGTTCTCAAATTCTGCACGTGGACCAACATTGGGCTGTGAAGGATAGTAACTGAGTTGTCATGAGGTCCAAAAATTAAAGACGAATTGCAGCAAATTTTGAATCGGTTGCTCTGCAGCCTTGCAGCTGTTGTGCAAGTTTCAGCATGCAAGGGGCAGGCAGGTAGGCCGGTAGGCGCATTCGGTGTCATCACAATATTCATTATGAGTCATTTATTTAAAACTTTAATTTTGTTTTCAATTATTTAATCTGATTTTTATTTAATGCTTTAATTTTGTGATTAATAAGCTGAAAAGCCAAAATAAAATGTTTTGAAAATTGAGTCATTTTTGACAGAATTATCAATTCATTTATCATGCTATTTTAAATCATGGACCATGTTTGATCAATTTTTGGCTGCAGATGATAAATGTTGGGAGCCACTGTTCTATGAGGTGGAGATCAGAGGCTCAGAAAATGTGAATAAGCATTAATGTAGTGCATTTTGAAGATGGTACACACTGCAACTGTGCTGCACTGATGGAGGAAGAGAATGTGTACGATGGTGAATTATGTGCCATTCAAGTGGGGTTTTGTGTTCAGCTTATTAAAGCTGTATTCTTTGAGACACTTCTAAAGTGGTGCATTGTAGGTGATGGGAAGGCATCAGGAAATGAGTCACTTGCTACAGGTGCTGGCCTTGACAGGATGGATGTGGAGCGGGTGCTTCCTTTTGTGGGTGAATCTAGAATTAGGGTTCACTGCTTAAGAATAAACAATTGCTCATTTGCGACAAATGAAGGAATTTATTCTTCTGGGTATGGTAAGTCTTTGGAATTCTTTTTCTCAGGGGTGGAGAAAACGGAGTCCTTGAATATTATTGAGGCAGAGATGGATTCTTAATAAGCGTGGGGGTAGTTGGAAATGCAGTGTTGCTGCGATCTGATCAGCTCCAATCTTATTGAATGGCAGAACAGGCTTGAGGGGCTGTAGTCTACTCCGGCTGTGACTTCCTAAATTCATATGACCTGCTCTTGTTGCCACAGTATTTATGTAACTCTTCCAGCTGAGTTTCTGGTCATTGGTGACACCCAGGATGTTAATGGAGGATTGGGTGAGGGGAATGCAGTTGAAGGAAAAGCTCTCTGATTGAAGATTATCATTCCATGGCACCTGTGTAGCATTAATAATTTCAGAGTACACCTAAATGCATGCAGGAATGGATTGTTTCAGGTTCGGAGGAGTTGAACAGTGTGGAATCACTGGAATCCTAATTTCTGACCTTTATGATAGAGAAAAGGGCATTAATCAAGCAGCTGAACTCCTCCAGCAATGTCCAAGGGTTGACTAGATTGGTCTCCCACAACATACTCCTTCGTATAAGTCACCAGCCTGTGGAACCATTGAATTTATTTTACAAGGCCTCCTTGATGTTACACTTGCTCAAACACTATTTACTTTTAAGAGTAGTTACTCTTGCCTTGCCTCTGGATGCTCCTTAATTGGGTTAACCGGCAGCACAGTGTGAAAGGATAATCGATGATTGATATGGACTTAGTGGGCTGAAGGTGTAGGAAGGAACTGCAGATTCTGGTTTAAACTGAAGATAGACACAAAATGCTGGAGTACCTCAGTGGGACAGGTAGCATCTCTGGATAGAAGGAATGAGTGACGTTTCGAGTCGAGACCCTTCTTCAGATGGGGCTGAAGGGCCTGTTTCCATGCTGTATCTTTCAATCAATGAATCAAGCTTGTAATGTGGCCTGGAACAGGATGTTCATACTAAGCCCAAACTAAAAATGAATGTACAAATGAATAGCTGGCATTTGATAACACTGTTAAGGACATTTTGCTACTGATTAAAAGTAGTCGGGGGCAATAATTAGTTGGATTGTGGCCAGCTGCCACCTTTGAACTACTCCTGTCCTTTGATGAAAGTGTTCCCGCAGAGTTGTTGGGCAGGGCACTCCAGGAGTTAGACCCAGCAACAAACAGCAAAATATAGGATCTCGACCCAAACTGTCGCCCATTCCTTCTCTCCATAGATGCTGCCTCACCCGCTGAGTTACTCCAGCATTTTGTGTCTACCATCCTGGTGAAGATGGTGTGTATCTTAGATGGGAACATGCAGGTGGTGGCATTCCTACTTGCTGTGGCCTTTATTCTTGGTGGTAAAGGTCACAGATTTGGGACGTTCTCTTGAAGTAGCCATTGTCAACAACTGCATTTTGTAGATGGTACACACTGCAGCTGTTGGAAGATACAATGAAAATGTAGAATGGCTGTCTTGATACCATTATCAATTAAATGCGTCTTGATGTTGTCACCCTTGCCTCACCTCTGGAATCCAGTTCTTTGGTCCATGTTTGGATCAAGGCTGTGATGAGATCTGGAGCAGAGTAATCCTGGCAAAACAAACTGGGCACCAGCAAGCTGCTGGAGACACCAGGGATTGCAGATGCTGGAAACAGCATTGCAGAAACTAGTATGCTGCTAATTGCATCCTGATGGTTGAGAATGGGATTAGGTGTGTGGCTGAAAGCTGGAGCATGGCCAGGATTGGGAACCAGGGATTGGAGTGTGAGTTGAAACATGGGAATCACTTCAAGAGATGAATCTAAGATTTTTTTGTTTTGTTTTTGAAGTGCTCAGCAGGGATAATGGAATAATCCCTTTTTTCTGCAGTATTTTAGATTAGTTCAGAGATACAGCGTGAAAACAGACCTTCAGCCCCACACGTCTGTGCTGACCAGCAATCGCCCATACACTAGTTCAATCCTACACACTATGGACAATTTGCAGAAGCCAATTTACCAACAAAACTGCAAGTCTTAGGGATATGGAAGGAAACCGGAGAACTCCGAGAAATTCCACCTGGAAATTGGTGCACTCTTTCAGCCATTTATATTTTGCTCCTTTGTGACACGAGATTTAAAGGTTCTAAATACCATCCCAAATACTTCTCCGCTTTGAGCAGTTAGGGGCCACAGATTCCCAGGTGTCAAGTGGGGTGCTGCACTTCAAGGAACACGGCATCATGTCCTCAATCTTACTCTGTCCTCCAGATAATCTCTTCTAATGGGAGAGCTCTGAGTACATGGCCAGCTCAATGCAGACAACTGTGCGACCCAGGACTTCAATGCTGGGGATGTTGACCTGGGAGAGACCACTGCTGTTGGTTTGTTTCAATTTGCAGATAATTGGTGACATGGTGAAGACATGGTTCCAATGTGTGTCATGAGCCAGGAATGAATAGCCAGGGGATCTCAGAAGCATACAACAACAAGGAGTTGTGTCCAACCATGCTGACTAGAGAGGGTTCTTCCTGTTTGGTTTTAACTGGTCTGATGCATGAGGATATACAGTGCCCTCCATAATGTTTGGGGCAAAGGCCCATCATTTATTTATTTTTCTCAGTACTCCACAATTTGAGATTTGTAATAGTAAAAATCATATGTGGTTAAAGTGCACATTGTCAAATTTTAATAAAGGCCATTTTTATGCATTTTTATACAGAGACAAATAAATAAATGATGGGTCTTTGTCCCAAACAGTATGGCGTGCACAGCCTAAAGTGTAGGTCAACTTGTTGTATTTGTTTGTGCACGTCGGGTTGATTGCATTTGTGGAAACATGGTGGACCACGTGAAGGTTGCAATCTCCAATCCCATGGAGGGCACTGAACATGCTCTTGTTCCACAATGCACTGAGAAATGCTAGGTTGACCTCAATTAACTCTAGGAGGCCTCTGCTGGTCAGTGCAGTGAGTGTAGGTCATTTCAAACCTGCAAGTGCAGACTGAGTAAGCTCCTGAGAGTGACCAATGTAATTAAATGTGGGGAGATCATTCAAAGGAACTGCCAACCAATGATTAGGTTCTTGGGTTTGATTACTTTCAGTAGTTGAGGTATGATTTCCCTTTTTTTTCTTTCTTTCTTGTGAGTCTGTCCAATGTATTTCTATTATTTGCCTTTTCTATGGTTGGGGGTCGAATGGAAGTGATGGTGTGCAGAAGTTATGCCATGTTGGTGTAGGTCTCTTATGTGTATTTTATCATCTTCAGCATTCTTTCCATTAACAAGCTAATAAAATGTTGCAGGTTTGTTATTCAGTATTGTGGGAAAATGTTTCATCATCCAATTCTGACTGGGTTGCTGTTTGCTGCCACCCTGATCTTTGATGAATGAAATATGTCAGATCTGGTCATTAGAACGTGATCTTTTTTGTTATTAGTGGTGTGTTCCAATGAATTACCCTTTGCATTATTTTTCACCCATTATTTGATCACTGTGATAGATAACATTTACTATGGTAGATAGTACTTTTTGTTTTAGGGTTGTTTGAATTTCTGGGAACGTATGATGGGGCAGCATTAATATTGGAGGAACAGCACCTCATATTTCGCAAGGGTAGTTTTCACCCCAGTGGTATGAACATTGACTTCTCTTAACTTCAGATAGCCCTTGCTTTCTCTCTCCATTCCCTTCCCAGTTCTCCCACTAGTCTTACTGTCTCCAACTACATTCTATCCCGCCCCCTCTCCTGACATCAGTCTGAAGAAGGGTCTCAACCCGAAATGTCGCCCATTCCTTTTCTCAAGCGATGTTGTCTCATCTGTTTAGTTACTCCAGCATTTTGTGTCTACCTTCGATTTAAACCAGCATCTGCAGTTTTGGCTAACTTATGTTGCTTTTACTCTGAGAGAATGTGATAGGGCAGTGTAGAAGGAATTTTACTGTTCCTTCCTGAGGAATCCCTTGCGCGAATCTCAAACTTAGGCACAGGATCTCAAACATTAGACCCTTAGGCAGTTGTAGAGGGTCTTGGTGAGGCCACACCTGGAGTATTGCGCACAGTTTTGGTCTCCTAATCTGAGGAAAGACATTATTGCCATAGAGGGAGTACAGAGAAGGTTCACCAGACTGATTCCTGGGATGGCACAACTTCCATATGAAGAAAGACTGGATAGACTCAGCTTGTATTCGCTGGAGTTTAGAAGATTGAGGGGTGATCTCATAGAGACTTACAAAATTCTTAAGGGGTTGGACAGGCTAGATGCAGGAAGATTGTTCCCGATGTTGGGGAAGTCCAGGACAAGGGGTCACAGTTTAAGGATAAGGGGGAAGTCTTTTAGGACTGAGATGAGAAAATCGTTTTTCACACAGAGAGTGGTGAATCTGTGGAATTATTTGCCACAGAAGGTAGTTGAGGCCAGTTCGTTGGCCATATTTAAGAGGGAGTTGGATGTGGCCCTTGTGGCTGAAGGGATCAGGGGGTATGGAGAGAAGGCAGGTACAGGATACTGAGTTGGATGATTAGCCATGATCATATTGAATGGCGGTGCAGGCTCGAAGGGCCGAATGGCCTGCACCTAATTTCTATGTTTCTAGGATGCGGAGGACAGAACCTCAAGCTGAAATTAGGTGAAATTTCCATATATCGGTTGTAAATTGTTGGGATTTTATACCTTGAGGCTGTGGTTGCTCAGTTGGGCAATTTAAGGCTGAAGTAATCTTTTTGGATATTAAGAAAATTGAGAGGATCTAGATATTGGGAGGCAAAGTGAGGTTGAGGTCTTACTAGATTGTGGAGCAGGCTCAAGGGTTGAATGGCATACTGACATTTGTTATGTTCAACTCTACAGAGCAATGGCAACCTTACAGCAGGGTGGAGACTGCATTTGTACAGGTTTCAGTTTTAATGTAGTTCTAGTGTGACTTTCCTGCTCTAATATAGTATTTCAAGTCAGTTTTTTTCAATTATAAAAAAGCCCATGTTCTGTATGCGTTCTTTAACCGCTTTATCCACCTGTCTTGCTGTTTTCACGCATTTGTGAGCATGAACATCTCTCTTCTCTGCACTTCTCAGTCTCCAGCCATTTATTCTGTATTCCCTCACCTAGTTTCCCTTCCCCAGATATATCCGTTTACGCTTCTCTGGATTGAATTCCATTTGTCACTTGTCTGCCTGCCTAACAAGTCCATTGATATCTTCTGAAAATCATCTTCCTCACCGTCAACCACTCTGACATTATCAGTATCAATTGCTTCCTTTTAAATCCTGTTTCCTACCTACAAGTCTGAACTATTGCTTTTTTTTCACAAAAAGGAAGAATCTACCACTGAGCCTCTTGGACCTTTTGCCTTTCCTGCAACTAAAACTTCTATTGAATATTATTACCCGTAGGTTTTTAGCCACTGAGCCTATTTCAGTTGTAACTTGCCACTTTTCCTTGAGCTCCATGATCTTTAACTTTTGTGATCAATCTGCCAGGTTGGATTTTGTCCAATGCTTCTGATAGTATACATTGACGACATCAGCTGCACTACCTGCAACAAACCTCCTGTGTTACTTCACCAAAAAGTGACGTAATATTAGTCTGGCATAACTTCCCCGGACCAAATCTCCGCCTACTTTCATTGATTAAATTGTGACTTTTTAAATGATTTATTGTGTCCATCAGAGGTTTTGTCAGTAAACCTCTCCTTGCATGATGCCCCTTGGCATTTTTAGCTCCTTGGGTTGTAAAAAAATTAGCTACTGTAGATATGGTCTTAAGTCATTTAATAAACTGCTGAGCATTTGACATCCTGTGACTCTTTCCAGCATTTTCTGTTTTTGTTTAGTTGTTGAGTAGAAACTACTGCTGTGGAGTTTAAATGGATTAGAAATTGTTGGCATATTCCTCTCGCTAGCAACAGGCGTAGCTTGGACCCATGTGGGTTCCTATAGCTGTTTCTTTGACTTGGAAAAAGTGAGTGGAGTTATAGGAGAAGTTGTTTTGTGTACGAGCAAGTTCAGCCATGTGAAGGACTGAAGTAATGGAAGGAGACGTGCTATCGTTCTATCATAATTGTGTCTCTCAACCAGGTCTCCTTGACATCCCTCATGCCTGCACATAATGGCTCCCTTCCCCTCTACCTCCTCCCAGCCTAACCAAAAGGTAGCATTCTCCTTGTCATCACTTTCCATATCATCAGCCTCCACTTTAAAGGGGTCTACCTTGGCAATTGTCATCATCAGACATGTCTTCTCATACTAATTTCCTCTGCCAGCCCAGGAGGTATAACACATCCTTTTACCTCTTTCTTTTACTCCTTCCTGGGATCAGTCTTTCCAGGGGAAGCAATGACTCACTTGTGCTACTTCCAATTTTGTGTAATTGCAATCTATGCTTATGTTGTGTCTACATTGGACACCCCATCTACACTTGATTTATCCAATGTGTAGAGCAGTTCGGCTCAGTGTGTATGGATGCCCCTGAGCTTTAGACTTGAGAGATACAGCAGGGAAACAGACCCTTCGGCCCACCGAGTCCACGCCGACCAGCGATCACTGTACACTAACACTATCCTATAC
Organism: Okamejei kenojei; assembly: GCA_035221665.1. Taxonomy (NCBI): domain Eukaryota; kingdom Metazoa; phylum Chordata; class Chondrichthyes; order Rajiformes; family Rajidae; genus Okamejei; species Okamejei kenojei. The sequence continues at coordinate 1,960,957 of CM069174.1, forward strand.
ACAATGAACAATAAAAAATTTTACCAAAGGCAATTAAGCTACAAACCTGTACGTCTTTATCGTGTGGGAAGAAACTGGTGCACCCGGAGAAAACCCACGTGATAACAGGGAGAACATACAGACAGCACCTGCAGTCGGTATTGAACGTGGGTTTCTGGCACTGTAAGGCAGCAGCTCTACCGCTGCGCCACCTTGCGGCCCTAAACTAGTCACCTGCTGCTTTAATTAATCAACTTTCAATCTCTTGTTAATTTCTTAAAAGGTTGAAAACTTCATTTACTGATCTACTTCTACATTTTTGGGAGGAATAATTGAATATAATTTATGATTAGGTTGAAAACTTCAGTTAATCATAAATTATATTCAGTTCTTCCTCCCAAAAATGTAGTAGATCAGTTAACAAAGAGAAAAGGAACTATATTAGCATGTTGCCACTTCATAAGGTGCTTTTGTTGCTGCTGATAACAGCTGAGTTTTATCTTAAGCATGGCTTTTGTATCTTTGTGGATGTAAATGTTCCATCTTAAATCGGAATTGAGATCGACTGCAACCCAATTACAAATGTTTTTTTTCAGCTAAGTCTCTCTGTTCCAGATTTGTCTTTAAATATTTAATATGGCCATAACAGTTGTTGAATTCATCACCATGAAGTAGGAATTTTATTTCCACGAGTGAGGATGGTTGGAAATCCTGTGCTTCACCAAGTTGTGATTGAATTATGGTTTAAAAAAAATTGGCAAATTAAAAAGAAAATTGTTCAGTGGGGATTAATCACCTTTCTATTTACAGCTATTAAATTGGCAACATCGTCCCTTGAAATATAATTAGAAATGCTGTAAATCTGGGAAGTAGTACCTTAATTCCACTTATTTCAAACTCTGTGATATTACTCATTTTGCCCATGTTGCTGTGGCCGAGCCCCTCATGTATGCTTTTGTCATCTATAGTTGATGACTAATACAATGATCTGGATGGCTTTCTATCTTATATCTTCTGTGAATTTGAGCCTGTCTAAAACTGCTTTCCATATCCTGAAATTATTGGAAAATACAGAGGTATGAGGTCTGAATTGGCAATAGTACCTCATGTTTCATAATTCTCAACAAATAACAAAATAAAAATGCCATGAGAAAAATGACTGAGGAGATTAAGGATGATGTGAGATTGAAAGAAGAGGCTTGTACTGTTGCCAAAAGAGTAGTAAAACTGACAATAGATCAAGTTTTAGGAAGCGGCTACAAAATGACCAATAAATAGATCGAGGGGAGAAGTTGGAATTGCTATAGAGTAATTTAACTAAAAATTAAAACTATTCTTAGCTGTTGTGAATAAATTAACAAGGATAGTACATTGAAACGTTGGTCCCCGAGGTAAAGGATTCTAATGGGGCAGGGGGCATAAAGAACAGACTGTGGCAGTAAGCAAGTATTTTGTAAATCTTCACTCTAGAAGAGGCAATAATTGTAGCAGAAATAATTGAGCAGAAAGTGTCTAATGAAGAGAAGTACATAAGTAATTAATATCACGAAAGAGAAAATAGTGGAAATTAAGGGGACAAAAAGCTGAAAAATCCCTTCCATCCTGTGGTTCTAGTCGATACATTACTTCTTCTTGCGTATGGCATGCACAGCCTACAGTTGTAGGACAACTTGTTCTATTTGATTGTGCACGCCAGGTTGATTGCATTCGTCGAAACGGGGCGGACCATGTGAAGGTTGCAATCTCCCATCCCTACATTACTTTTGATCATCCAGAATCTTCACAGCTTCTAGAATAGCCTCAGTAGATTGGAAGGTAGCAAATGTAGCATTGATAATCAAGAAAGAAGGGAGAAAGAAAATATGGAATTTATAAATGTTAATTTTATGTTGGATGTCAACAAAATGATAGGATTCAGTATTAAGGCCTGGCATTTAGATCATTTTAATTTGCTGAGTTTGTGGTTTTATGAAAATTTACTAGCATTTTTTAGTTTTGAGCAAAATAAGGGGAGTGAATCTGGATGTATTTGATAAGGGTTTATGGGATTGCATTAATGCATCGAGTCCTCATTGGCTGTTGAAACAAACTCGGTGAAGTGAGTTATGATGAGGATGCAAAGTGTGTGAAGGGATGGATGGGTTAAACGGGCGAGGAAGCCAGGTGGCAGGTGGAGTATAAAGTGGAATGTATGGCGACTGTCGCCAATCGGAAGAGATGAAAAGCAACATTATTTTAAATGGTAAGAAGCTAGTAAATGTTGATATGCAGTACAGTAAGCGAATATGTTGTCCTTTATTGCAAAGAGTCTGAGAACAAGGATAAAGTTTTGTGGTAGAGTACAAGGCTTTGGTGAAACCACACCTAGAGTATTCTTTGCAGGTTAAAGGGCCTGTACCACTTGCGTGACCTTTAACGGCCTGTCCCACTAATGCGACTTTTCAGCAAGTGTCTTGGACCTTCAAGTGCGAGGGTACTCGCCTGGAAAACCTCGAGCTGGATCGGCTGTCAGTGATGAAACCGTGATGTGTGAGAGAGAGAGACACGCACACACGCCTACTATGACCCACCTCGACTAAACCTACAAGTAAAAAAACATTGATTTTTTTTTTTTCAATGGCGACCTTTTTTATGTTGAAAACATCTTGAAAAATACGTAGCGACCTAGCTAAGGCCTCGAGTACGCTGGGACTACTCCCGAGCATGAAGGAGAGTTACAAAGACCTCCTAGGACCTTGCGTCGACCATGCTGCGAGTATGAGTCAACCTAATCTGCGAGTTTAGATGAGTTTGCCCTGTCCGTTTGTCTTTTCTTTTTTGTTTTCTTTTGTCCCGGTGTTTCGGTTTATTTTGGTTGTGTATGTGTGGGGGGGGGTGGGAGAAGCATGTTTTTTGGCTCCTGCTTCGGGGGGGATGCGACCTTTCTTGCCGTATTCTCCGTCTCCGTCTGCGCTGAGGCCTATCGCGGAGCTGGCGGCCTCCAACAGGGACCGGAGGCTCGGCGCGGGACTGTGGACGACATCGGCGGGAGCTCGCAGGTCCCAGGTTGGTGACCTGTTTTTCTGGAGCTCCCGCAAAAACTACTTCGACCGCTAGGCTGGAGGGCGGCAGCTTCAGCAGATTCAACCGCCCCGGGCCGCTGAGTTTGAACCGGCCAGTTCGGATTCAGCCACAGGACTTACTAACACCCGGCGGGGTCACAACATCGGAGGCATGGATCGCCTCAGCGCAGAGGGAGAGCAAGGAGGGAAAAGACATGCCCTTTGGGACTTTTTGCCTTGCATCAAAGTGAGGAAGTGCCTGGTGGACTCACTGTGGTGGATGTTAAACTGTGTTAAGTGTGTGTTTTTGTTATTTATTCTATGTTATGACTGCAGGCTAAACCATTTTGTTGCACTGAAAAGTGCAAAGACAATAAAATTGAATCTGAATCTGACTCAAACTCGCACATGGTCAACACGTGGTCAACACGTGGTCCTAGGAGGTCCTATGAGGTCACTGGAACTCTCCTTCATGCTCAAGGGAAGTTCCTCAGGTAGGTCATGGAACATTTTTCAGCATGTTGAAAAAGTTTACGTGAGTAAAATTTGGTTGGCATGTTTCTTTTTAACTCGTAGTGGAGTGGGGTCGCTATTTAGTTCCAGGCAGTCGAGGGCAGCCGTAGGCAATCTCCTTCGCTGACAGGGCATTTTGTTTGGCTCATTGGAGTCTTCAGGACCAAGGAAAACCCACCGCTGGGTTAAATGCCCGCTAATCTTTATAATACTTATTAAACGTGTCTCCACTCCTTCTCCCCCCCCCTCTAAAGGACTTGCCGTACACTGTGCAGCCGTCTTTTACCTTCCTCTTCATCGCGGGTCTGAACTTCAGACAGCGCTCCCCTGCTTTCTCTGGCCCCTGCTTTTTTTGGGGTGTGTGTGTGTCTCGCTCTCTCGCTCTCTCTCTCTCTCTCCTCGAGCTTGAAGGTCACAGACACTCTTCTTAACTCACGGATTAGTTCACTGCAGTGGGAGAGCCCCTTTGCAGGCGACTGCCAGCATCCGTGAGAGGTCTTATATGGTCGTGACAGCTCACACACGACATGTCGCCTGTATGGTCGTGAGATGTCTCCAAAGATTCGTAGCCACTTTCTGGTCGCCGCTGAACTTTCAACACGTTGAAAATTTTGGCGACCTGTCACGGGTGCCGGCAGTCGCCTGTAAAGGTCGCGTAAGTAGGACAGGCCCTTTAGTCTCAAAGCAGAAGAAAGGACATGGTCTCAGTTAATTGATGGGGAGAGAGTGTTCTCCTATGTTGAGGGTTTAGTTAAATTCACTGGAGTTTAGAAGAATAAAAGATGACCTTATTGACATAACCAAGTTCAGGAAGAAGGCAAATAAGGTAGGTACTTGGGAAGCTGTTCCCTTTTGGCTTTAGAGCAGAACAAGACAAATTTTTCTCAGGAAAATAGTTTGAACTGAGAGGAAAAGGTATGTATAAGATTTGGAAGTTATCAGAATACTTTACCCAGATGCTCTTGTTCAATACACTTTAGGCCGGGTGATAGATTTTTGGGCATTGTTGAATTTGCATTTGGGGATTAAGCAGGGAAATAGATGTGTTGATACATTTCTGATCTACTCTGATATTACATTATGTAGTTGGCCCAACACGCTGTTTGGCTTAACCCTTTTTTAATATAGCTGGTGGTTTTCAGAATTGCTGGTCCAGAGTTCTTGCGTCTCAAATAATCATTTCAGAGAATGCATCTTATGAAGTCCAGAGCACAAACTAACAACGGGGGTTGAAGTGAACCAGGTTACTGGATTATAACAGAGGTAGAATGTTGTTTGATCATTGCAGTGCTCCTGCTCCAGCATTAATTGCTAGTGGACCTTTCAAAGATTTCATTGATCTATCATAATGCATGATAACAAGTTTACCATTTCAGTCTTTTGCAAAAAAAAGAGAACTGTCATTCTAACAAATTGAACATTATCAATTGACATCATTTGAAAAGGGATAAAAAGCTCAGGGAGCCTAATATTACTGAATTGAATTTAATTTCTTCAGTGTCTAATTTGATTCTCGGCTGCATGAGAGCCTCCTTAACCCAGGCCCCTGTATTTTGGCTTGAGATTTGGTTGATTGCTATTTGCAGTTTCAGGTCAGGTCGGGGGGAGTTCTCCCCCGCCACGGGTACAATGTAATCCCGTGCTAACTGCTCCCTGGTCGGATAGTTGGCGACTAAACCGTCTCCCCCACCTGGTTTGCCAGCAGGACCAAAAACAAGACCTGTCAAAGGGTGGATGAGCTTCTAGCGAGCCAACGGCCATCCACACTTCAGTAGAAGTTGCGATCACTGTCGTACATGACATTGTAAGGAATGATGATAAATCGCACACACACCAAAATCCTATTCTTCCAGCGGCGGAAGTCCGCAGGAACTGGAGGACAGAGATGTGTGGTGCGTCCGTCACCATTCCCGTCGGAAACCAGCACCACTGTGTTAATGTTTTCAATGATGATGATGATGCAGTTTCAAATTACTGCTACATCTCTGTTTATAGTCTGTAAGACTTTACATTTTGAACTCTGTATTGCAGTAATTTTCAGAGTTACCTTCTCATCTTTCCTCCTATTTTCATACTTTGTCTTCCATTATGCATTCAGCAAATATTCTTTTAAAAAACAGTTTTAAATGCCTCATAATCCATACAATCTTGTTCGAGGTGATCCAACTCCACAGATTTCCCACTCCAGGTAATCATACATTGGAAAGGTGGCCAAGAGAGATGAAATTTTAGGAAATATGTTGCCTTTATATGAAAACATTTAACGTTGTCATCCTGCTAGCATAGTGAAAATATTGCCAGCATTGAAGCAATTATAGGGTCAAAGCGCATAAGTCCCGTTGACTTGCTATGTCGGGGCAGGACAAGGAACATGCAAGTTCTGATAGGCCAAACTGCATTTTCATAAATCCAAGTAGCCTGACAGCGATTTTGGTGATTGGACGGCACAGTGGGTGGAGGAGTCATTAACCACATTTAAGAGGCATCTCAAGATGCATTTGAATGAGCATGGAATAGAGGAATGTGGAATTAATGCAGGCAGATGGAATGGCATAGATGGGAACGATGTTTGGCGTAGATGTTGTGGACCAAAGAACATGTTTCTCTGCAGTATTCTGATATTCAATTGATTCTGAGGCTTCCTGAAGGAGTTCCCACTTCACTTTCAAATATCTTTCCTATATCAAACAACACTGATAGGAAAGACAAAGGTCCATCTAGTTCATCCTCTGCCATTCATTGTATCGTGCTGCTGGTAAGTTAAGTTAATGATGAAGTCTTTAATCATGGAGTCTTTAATTAATCCTGACGATAGAAACAGATCCAGGGGTAACCCCAGTGGTGGAGAGCTTTAGGAACTGTGGTGCAGTGTCACCTGTTCCTCAAAGCATGTTTATTGTTGCCTGTCTTGATTAGTATGAATGGTAAATGTGGAGGGAGAGTTTTTGCAGATTTAACCAGTTTGATCCAATGCAATTCTTGGCTTCACATTCCCAGCATATTCCTAAAACATTGATTGTCGTCTTGGTGCCACAATTCAAAATAAGTTGGTTTATGAAAGGTTTGCTGAGTGAGGTCTTTGACCTCCTTTTGGCAAGGCTGGCTCTTTTTGAGCTTTGGGGTTCAGTGCCACATCTATTGTGCTGCATATTCCACTTGGGAGCAAGCAAGCCAGTTTGAAGTGCTTTTCTGATGTACATTTCTGGAATAACACAAGGATTCTGGGTTGTAAAAATTGACATTCTGACTTGTGCAGGTGAAGGACCTAATGGATATATTGCTAGACTTCACTTTTTGCAGAAGTTCAAGTACTTGTGAATCTGGTTAATATAAATAACTGACTCTGATTTGTAAAAAGTGTAGTGAAACTGTTCTATTCTCTCACTGACTTTCACACCCTACTTTACAAATAAGCCATTTTTTTTTACTGTTATTTTATTTTTTAGGGGGATGGCCTGGGGAAAGGCAACATTTATTACTAATTTGATTGCCCTGGGAAGGTAGTGGGGAGCTACTGCCTCGAATGCTGCAGTCGTTCTGGTGAAGGTCTGATGTATTTCTGTCTGTGTGGCATTTCCTGCACAAATGAAACCAAGACGTTGAATTTAGCACTTACGAATATTTAAAAGTTTAAATACAGGATGCTGTCTGTGGGTGCAGAGAAGCAAGTTGGTTAGTTTCTCCGAAGGTCCGTTGAGCTCCTGACTGACAGCCTCAGCTGTCCAGATAATGTATCTGTTGCACTTCATCAGAGTCATGGTGAACAGGAGGACATGTCATCAAGAGCAATAACGCTGCAAAATGCCGAATATATAAAATAAGGAAAATGCTGAAGATACTAACTAGGTTTGGCAGTGTCTGTGGAGTATTATCACTTGTCAGCTTGATGTCACTTCTGACAAAAGGTCATTGACCTGAGACTTTAAGTCTGTTTTCCTCTCCACAGATGCTGACAGACCTGGTTAGTATTTCCAGCTGTGTTAAAGAAGGAACTGCAGATGCTGGAAAATCGAGGGTTACACAAAAGGCTGGAGAAACTCAGCGGGTGCAGCAGCATCTAAGGAGCGAAGGAGATAGGCGACGTTTCGGGTCGAGACCCTTTTTCAGACTGGTCAGGGATCAGGGAAACGAGAGATATAGACGGTGATGTGGAGAGATAAAGAACAATGAATGAAAGATATGCAAAAAAGTATAGATGATAAAGGGAACAAGCCATTGTAAGCGGTTTGTGGTGTGAAAATGAGAAGCTAGTGCGACTAGGGTGGGGGAGGGAGATAGAGATAGAGAGAATGCCAGGGCCCGAGGGCTGAGGGAGAGGTGGGAAGGGGAGGAGACAGCAAGGGTTAACAGAATTGAGAAAATTCAATGTTCAAGCCCAAAGGATGCAGACTCCCCAAGCGGAATATGAGGTGCTGTTCCTCCAACTTGCGGTGTTGCTCACTCTGGCCATGGAGGAGGCCCAGGACCGAGAGGTCGGATACAGAATGGGAGGGGGAGTTGAAGTGCTGAGCCACCGGGAGGTCGGGTTGGTTATTGCGGACCGAGCGGAGGTGTTCGGCGAAACGATCGCCAAGCCTCCGCTTGGTCTCACCGATATAGATCATCTGCCATCTGGAGCAGCGGATGCAGTAGATGAGGTTGGAGGAGGTGCAGGTGAACCACTGTCGGACCTGGAAGGACTGCTTGGGTCCCTGAAAGGAGTGGAGGGGGGAGGTGAAGGGACAAGTGTAGCATTTCTTGCGGTTGCAAGGGAAAGTGCCCGGGGAAGGAGTAGAGCGGGAGGGGAGGGAAGAATTGACAAGGGAGTTGCGGAGGGAGCAGTCTTTGCGGAAGGCAGACAGGGGGGGAGATGGGAAGATGTGGCGAGTGGAGGGGTCACGTTGGAGGTGGCAAAACTGGCGGAGGATTATCTGTTGTATTTGCCGGCTGATGGGGTGAAAGATGAGGACCAGGGGGAATCTGCCCTGGTTGCGAGTGGGGGAATGGGGAGAGAGGGCAGTGTTGCGGGGTATGGAGGAGACCCTGGTGCGAGCCTCATCAATAGTGGGGGAGGGGAATCCCTGTTCTCTGAAGAATGAGGCCATTTGTGATGACCTGGTGTGGAACACCTCATCCTGGGAGCAGATGCGGCGTAGACGGAGGAATTGGGAATAGGGGATGGAGTCCTTACAGGAAGCAGGGTGGTAGGAAGAGTAGTCCAGGTAGCTGTGGGAGTCAGTTGGTTTGTAGTGGATGTTGGTCAGGAGTGTATTACCTGCAATAGAGATGGTGAGGTCAAGGAATGGTAGGGAAATGTCGGAAATGGTCCAAATGTATTTGAGTGCCGGATGGAAGTTGGTGGTGAAATGAATGAAGTCAGTCAGTTGTGTGTGGGTGCAGGAGGTGACACCAAAGCAGTCGTCGATGTAACGGAGGTAGAGGTCGGGGATGGGGCCCTGGTACACCGAGAACAAGGATTGTTCGACGTACCCAACAAAGAGGCAAGCGTAGCTGGGGCCCATGCGTGTGCCCATAGCTACGCCTTGTGTTTGGAAGAAATGGGAGGAATCAAAAGAGATGTTATTGAGGGTAAGGACCAATTCCACTAGGCGGAGGAGGGTGTCAGTGGACGGGTATGGGTTGCTCCTCTGGTCGAGAAAGAACCGGAGGGCTTTGAGACCGTCCTGGTGGGGGATGGAGGTGTAGAGTGACTGGACGTCCATGGTAAAGATGAGAGGATGGGGGCCTGGAGAATGGAATGCGCGGAGCCGACGGAGAGTGTCTGAGGTGTCTTGAGCATAGGTGGGGAGGGATTTAACAAAGGGGGATAGGATGGCGTCAAGGTATGTAGAAATGTGTGTTCGGTGGGGCACGAACAGGCAGAGACAATGGGTCTGCCAGGGCAGTCGGGTTTGTGGATTTTGGGGATAAGGTAAAATCGGGCCGTGCGGGGCTGGGAAACGATGAGGTCGGAGGCTCGAGGGGGTAGGGAGCCGGAGCTGATGAAGTCGGTTATGGTGCTCGAGATGGTGGCCTGGTGTTAGTCATGATCCAGGGGTAAGTAGGAGGAGGTGTCCGAGAGTTGGCGCATGGCCTCCGCTTTGTAGAGATCGACGCGCCAGACTACCACGGCACCTCCCTTGTCGGCGGGTTTGATAACCCAGTCTGGGTTGTTACGGAATGAGTCGATGGCAGTATGTTCGGGGCTGGAGAGATTGGAGTGAGACAGGGGAGTGGAGAAGTCGAGGCGGTTGATGTCCCGACGGCAGTTCTGGATAAATAGTTCTAGAGCCGGAAGGCATTTCTCTTTTTTTAAGCAGAAAAATCGTAAAGTGCTTCCTAGATTTTGCTATTTTAGATTAAATGCGTTTTCCAAGCCTGAATCACACATATTTAAAATTTATCATCTGTGCTGTTTGAAACTTTCTGTTTAACCTTTATCTTTAGATTTTATTGTGCAAATGCTTTTGCCATAACTTTTAGAAGTGCTGTGTGGCTCTATAAAAGCAGATTCTATGACCTGTTAGTTCTGATTGTTGGTTGGCTTAATGGTATCAGTTTTTCTTTATACCTTGTTTCCTCTTTAGTATTCTTCCTGCTATGTTCCTCATGAAAAATAATTGTAGCAAATCAATACAAATCAGTCTGTGGTATTGGTTTCTGCTACTCTTTCTTTTGGAGACATAAATAAAATTCAGAAAGCATTTGAGATAGCTATGACTTTTAAGTTAACAATAAAACTTGCTGTTTTTTTAATGTAAAGTTTATTTCAGAATGTCTCTACTGTCATGCATCATTGTGGTGGGGTGATTATGGTTCTGGACTTTAAGCCGTAGATGCAGTTAAATCATCCAACTATCATGAACATAATCGTGACAGTTTGAATGGTTGATTTTTACGTTCATTGTCAGTAATCGGCAAACAAAAAGCTGGTTGTTGCTAAGTGACTGAAGCTGTCATTTTGGCAAGGTGTCCAGTCACCTGTAAGTAGTTAGAACAAAAAAACATTTCTTGAAATGGGCTTCTTTATGACGGCTGACAACAGTGGAGGATGTGTCCATTTCAGGATGGGTTGTGTAGAAAGGAACTGCAGATGCTGGTTCAAACCGAAGACAGACACAAAAAGCTGGAGGAACTCAGCGGGTCAGACAGCATCTCTGGGGAAAAGGAATAGCTGACGTTTGGGGTCAAGACCCTTCTTCAGACTGATGTCGGGGAAGAAGGAGATACACAGATAAGCGGTGTGGAAACAGGCCCTACACTAACTCTATCCTACACACTAGGGCTATTTTTTTAACAAAGCCAGTTAACCTGCAAATCTGTGCGTCTTTGGAGTGTGGGAGAAAACCCACGCGGTCACTGGGAGAACGTACAAACTCTGTACGGACAGCACCCATGGTCGGGATCGAAACTGGGTCCCTGGTGCTGTAAGACTGCGCCACCGTGCTGCCCCTAACAAGTTTCTGATGTCCTGCAATGTATCTTGCACCCTCTTCAAAATTTGTGTGTATATCCAAGGAAAGATTGTAGGATAGAAATCAAGAGCAATGCCTGTGCCTTATTTCTCCTTGTCATTCTTTCATCACAAATGTTGCGCATCAATTAATGCTGCTGTGTGTTGGTTTTTAAGACCCGGGTTTGGCCCTGACTTTGGGTGCTGTTTTCTTGCTCTCTGATCTGTGTCTGTGATCATATGGGTTTCCACCGCGGGTTGTGATTTCTTCTTGGATCGGAACGATGTGCTGGTAGGTTAATTGACTACTGTAAACTTCCCCTTAGTGGAGATTAATGCCAAAAGTAGTCAAAGGGAAGTTGATAGGCATGTGGGCGAGGATATAACTTGCAGAGGTAAAAGAAAATGAGAGGGCTAATGGGATTCCTCCCTCCAGATGTACTTGATGGGCTGAATGGTGGCATCCTGTGTCATTATAAGACCGTGCATACATTTTTATATGGCTGGAGTATCAGTTGCCCCAGCCTTATACCAAAGATGTTTTACTTGCAAGGCATATAAAACCTCCAAAGGTGTTTTGAACATACTGCATTTATTGTAAATCCTACCCAGTGATGAGTGCAGATGCATGGATTTACACAACCTTTTAAATCCTGCACAATGGTTGTGACGTTCTTATCCCATCTTCATAACCTTCTCCAGCCCTGCAACCCTCAAGAGTTTTTTTTTAATTCTGATCTTTAACCTTTTGAGCAGCTGCCATGTTCATTTGGTATATAATTGCCTGCATCTTCCTCGTCTTTTGAGCTCTGTCGTTGTTTCACAAAACCTCCTACCCCTCTGTTCTCTATTACGATTCTTTTTAAAATGACTTGCCTGGTCTAATATTTCCGCGTGTGGCTTGATGCCCAATCCTGTCTGATTACACTTGCTTGGGTTGCTTTAATATGTTAAAGGCACAATATGAGCTCAATAAATTGTTTTCTCTTCCCACAGTTGCCATGCTTGTTAAGAATTGCACTTATGTTTCTATGTCCATTTTAAGGCCGTTCTTATTGCGAGATGTCATTCCCGTGTCTGTCATTGTACTTGATCTTGCTTTGATTTGGTTTATGTAGTGCGAGAGTGAAAAGCTTTTTTGCATTTTGAAAAGCCTTTTTTTTTTTTTTTTTTTTCCAGTGCTTGAAGCGCCAGTTATTTTTATTGAGAGCATCTGTTCAATACTATGCGAGCTGATCAAATGACTTGCTGTACCCAATAAATACACAAGGGACTGCAGATACAGGAATCGGGAGCAAAAGAAGAGCTGCTGGAAGAACTAGACACCATCTGTGTGGAGGGATATAGTCCGTGTTTGGGTCGAGACTGCCCAGGTGAAGGGTCTCAACCTAAAACGTTGACTGTCCATTCCCCTTCTTCTCAGACGCTGATTTCCTCCAGCAGCCTGCGTTTTGCTGTACTCAATTGTCCTGTGATGCGGTAAAGCAATAGGACCTCACTCCCTACTTGCGGTTGAAAGCTATTTTAATCTACATACAGTTGAAGCTTGATATCAGTTAGTGCAGAAATAGTGTATACAAGACCTGATCCATGTTCTGTATTAAATTCTATTGCCCATTGTATAGTACAGCCACACCCCTACTTACATAATGGGTGGCTTACATAATAGGTGGCTTACGTGATAGGTAACTTGTGTAAACAATTCACAATAGGTCCCGTGTCCTAAATGACCTGTGTTGCTGTAATGGGAGGGTTTTGTGTCCCTTTCATAGATATAAAAGCATCGCCCACGCTGCTCTTGCAGTTTTGGCCACCATCCATGCAACACTGGGAAAGCAAGGGAGATGGAGAGCAACTTCCGGCCGAGTCGCTGACATCTTTCACAAGATGCACGAGTGAGCCCTGCTTCATCAGCTGCCACACTGTCTGGTTGACGTGGCTGTTGTTGCAGCTCACGTTGTAGGCCCTGGCCGCCAACTTTCTTCAGGTCGCCGCCACCAACAGGACACCCCGGTCACCGTGGGGCTCCCTCCCCTCTCACCAGCTGCTGCTTCTTCCCGTCGGCCGTCTCTGCCGCTCCCCCTTTCACTGCCGCCATCTCCTCCTCCTCTCCTGGGCATCTTGGTGACTCTGGAGGAGGAGGGGTGGTGGTGGAGGGGAAGCGGACTGTGACCGAGTGCGTCCTGTTGGTGGCAGCGGCCTGAAGAAAGCTCTGTCGGCCACAGGCTACAATGTGAGCTGCAGCATTAGCCTGGGAAATCAGACCGTGCGGCAGCTGGTGAAAAAGGGCTCACTGGCGCTCAACAGCACCATCAAAGAAACATAGAAATTAGGTGCAGGAGTAGGCCATTCAGCCCTTCGAGCCTGCACCGCCATTCAATATGATCATGGCTGATCATCCAACTCAGTATCCTGTACCTGCCTTCTCTCCATACCCCCTGATCCCTCTAGCCACAAGGGCCACATCTAACTCCCTCTTAAATATAGCCAATGAACTGGTCTCAACTACCTTCTGTGGCAGAGAATTCCACAGATTCACCACTCTCTGTGTGAAAAATGTTTTTCTCATCTCGGTCCTAAAAGACTTCTCCCTTATCCTTAGAATGTGACCCCTTGTTCTGGACTTCCCCAACATCGGGAACATTCTTCCTGCATCTAGCCTGTCCAACCCCTTAAGAAATTTGTAAGTTTCTATAAGATCCCCCCCTTAATCTTCGAAATTCTAGCGAGTACAAGCCGAGTCTATCCAATCTTTCTTCATATGAAAGTCCTGCCATCCCAGGAATCAGTCTGGGATGGCAGGACTTTACGCAATACTCCAGGTGTGGTCCATCGGCGCCTAGATTTAAGGTGAAAGGACACAGAGTGCTGGAGTAACTCAGCGGGTCAGGCAGCATCTGTGGAGAACATGGATAGGTGACGTTTCACAGAGTGCTGGAGTAACTCGGTGTCAGGCAGCATCTGTGGAGAACATGGATAGGTGACGTTTCACAGAGTGCTGGAGTAACTCAGCGGGTCAGGCAGCATCTGTGGAGAACATGGATAGGTGACGTTTCACAGAGTGCTGGAGTAACTCAGGTCAGGCAGCATCTGTGGAGAACATGGATAAGTGACGTTTCAGGATGGAATCCGTCTTTGGACTGCTTGCTGTAAACTCCAGCACTTTGTGTCCTCTTTTTGTATTAACCAGCATCTGCAGTTCTTTGTTTCTATTTAGTTTAAGGTGATTTTATCTTGGTTAAAATCTGACTTGCAAAAGGGTTTACAGAACGTAACCCTTATTTGAGTCTGGGAATATCTGTAACTGGGAGTATTTTAAGCCTTTATCTGCTTATTCGAAAAATATACTAAAAGACGTGCACATTTACCTAGATTGCCTTAATTACTGGTTGAGGAAGAATAATATTTAATCTCTCTTCATAGCCGTACTGGATTCTGCTTTGGGTTGTGGACACCCATTTCCAGACCAGTGGAAATGTGTAGATCCATTTCCTTTATTTTTCTGAATACATAAATCTTCTTTAATCTGTCTGAACACAAAGGTGCACATTTTGCTGGAAGGTTTGGCCAAGAATCTCATGAACCATATTCCCACGGTAAACAAAGGGGGTTATGTGCATTTTGGGCACTGTGCTAGGATTGACAAAGGTATATGTCGCTGAAATCACACTCTGTGTGGGTGAGGGGGGGGAGGGGTCAAAAACTTACCCCATGGATCTCGATTGTCTTAATTTAACCATTAAAGAGGAATTATCACGACACTCGTGAAATTTTGGATTAGGAAATTGTAGGTAATCTTAGATTGTCTTTATGCACTTTAGAAGTGTGGTCACTTTTACACAAGTAATGCAGTATTCAATGAATGCGCTGCAAAGTTCCACAAACAACAATGATAACTTCAGTCTGAAGAAGGATCTCGACCCGAAACGTCATCCATTCCTTCTCTCCGGAGATGCTGCCTGGCCCTCTGAGTTACTCCAACATTTTGTGTCTACCTTCGATATCAAAAGTTTCAAAGGTCTTTTATTGTCATGTGTACCAATTAAGGTACAGTGATATGCAAATTGCCATGCTGCCATACTAGAAAAAAGCAACAAGACACACAATTACATAAATATCTACCACAACAGATTCCCCACATTCCTCATTTAAACCAGCATCTGCAGTTCCTTCCTACACAATGACCACTTCATGATCTCAGTGACCAGTGTTGAGCTTGTTGCTATCTCTGGATGAGGCAGGACTGTGCAACCAAACAGAAAGATGGGGAGACAGCAGCTTCCTGCACATTACCTTACTGGTTCACTGCACACCGAGTCGAGTGTCACTGTTTTGTAATTGTCAGTGTGCCAGGTTCCTCAGCTCAAGCTTGAACAAGTGTTTTTTTTTTAAAAAGTACTAAAGGGTGTACTCCAGTCAGTATTCACTAAAGGCATTGTAACAAATTGACACTCTGCGGCATAGTACTAAAAGCACTTAAGAAAAGGTTTTTTACAGTATTTTGTACTCGTGACAATAATAAACCACTGCCGATACCAATTTTTTTTTATTAATGGAACACTTTATTGTAGTAAAACCAACCCAATCTTAGGCCTTTGCATCCATGTAAAGCATGGCATGATCCTTTGTATTTTTTTGCTTTCACGTGATGCCTTGATAATTGCACTTCAAAAATTGCACTTTGTTCTGACAAGATCTCAGAGTTTGTTAGAAACATGGTATTCCTGACATCAGATGGGATGTTTAATGTTGTGTTATTGTAGACTGCACACCCACCCTCTCCTCACAGATTGTTTCAACTACCCTAGTACATGAGCAAATTGCAGTCCTCTTTTTTTTTGAAGTTCTAGTTACTTGAGCCCTTTTGAAACTAAACAGAAAAGTTCCAATTTTTGTCATGCTATGCTTTTAATCTCCAATCACAGCCTAGGCGTTTTTTAAGTATGATAGCAAACTGCACGTTTCAAACATTGTAATGTTTCAGATGGCACCTGCAGTGTTAAATGTTCCCTTTCAGTACATCATAAAGCAAAAAGCTTCACATTGTATCTTTCATATCTTCAGGACATCTTAATATCTCAAAGGGTGCCCACTGAATACTTTTTGAAGTGTGGCCACTTGCAGCAAATATCTTTTTTTCACCTGGACAGACAGTGACTCAATTTTTAACATTTCTTCTGTATTTGAAAGTCAACCCAGATTATATGCTCGTAATCTCAAGTGTGCTATGGGATGTTTGTTTCCTGACACAACGAACCTAATTGAACTTTTGAGAAAGCATCTGTTTGGTCGTCTTCTGTCTGAATTTGCTCCGGTCTGCAATTCAGAAACCTTTATTTCGGTTAGTTTTGTTTCTGAATCGGGTATGTGCTGGGTATGGACAATAGACATCACAAGCTGGAGTAACTCAGCGGGTCAGGCAGCATCTCTGGAGATAAGGAATAGGTGACATTTCAGGTTGAGACCCTCGACCCGAACTGTCACCTATTCCTTTTCTCCAGAGATGCTGCCTGACCCGCTGAGTTACTCCCAACCTTTTGTGTCTGTGTTCGGTGTAAACCAGCCACTGCAGTTCCTTCTTCCACATTTTATTCGTAGGAAGATTATCAATAGAATTGCTGGTTGTAGAATGCCTAATTATTTCACCTTTTAATGAAAGTTACCCGATTGGGAGTACTAGAACGTGCATTTTTTTTTTGTTTGGTTTCACCTATAACAGAATTGGGAAGTTATCAACACTAACATCAACATCCACCGTAAAGTCTTCAGTACTTTATTAAGCACACGTTATACATAGCCCTGGCTGTACGTGGTCTGTCACGAACACTAGAGAGAGAGCTAGGGGCGTGTGGGTTGCAATTATACTAACTGGTGGGGGGAGTGGTTAGCATGGACTTCGTTACTATCAATTAAAGGTGTACACACATACCATCTACAACCTTCAAACCACAAGTAGATTTATGGATACATTATGTCCCATGTCTTTCTGACCTCTGATGCAAGCTGCTTTTTAAAGGTCTTCTCATTATTCTGCATATCTTAAATGCTGTTCAATTTTCATGATTTTCCTTATTCATTCAGTTTCCGTAAACGAGGAGGCACTAGTCCCTTGGTCAGGTATTTTGTTTAACTTGCTGGGTACGTCAAGCTTCATCCTACAATCTTGTTAGCCTCAATCACGAAAATGATTATCAAAATGATGGGAGAGATTTGTTGTCTATGATATCAGTTGACCAAAACGTGCTTTTGTGTTGATCAGCTAGAGCAGGCTGGTGCTGATTTTGAGGTCGGCATTGAATGCTTCTAATTGCAACAATCATAACAACTATTCCAGTTTTATTTTCTTGTGCGACACGTGAACAAAACCTGCATCATTGTAGCGACATTGCCTACTGTGGGAGCATTTTTCTTTCTCTTTTGAGAGTAATGGCCTTCAATTTTCCGCTAGAGAATAAACCCTCCTATGGAGTGTACACCTTGCTCTCTGTACATCCGAGGGATGATCATGGGAATAAATAAGAATGGTGGCTCGCAGAGACTTGCAGCTCAGAATGCCAAATGTTTTTGTCTCTTTTATGAAATCCTTGAAAGTGCTCATTGTCCCATTGGTTTTGTGGTCAACCGTAGGTGCTTCTTTGCAGCTCCCAAATAAGCTTGGGAATTTGAAAGACCAAACCTGTGGTGGTGGTAAAACAACAAATGCTGGAATAGACAAAAGGTAAATATCTGGAGAGAGAACAGATTGATTGATTTCAACATGCAGGTAGAGCCTTTCTTCAAGACTCGGCTACATTCTTACTTCAAATGAATTGGAAAGGGAAAGGTAGAATGCGGTCAATTAAAAGCAAAATACCCCACTGATTCGAGAAATCTGAAATGGCAACTCTTGCTGGAATGGTCAGCAGCTCGGGCAGCTTTGTAGGCAGGGAAACTGAATCAATATTTCAGGTCAATCTGTCACAAAGACTGGAAGATATTACAGATTGCCGTAACGAGTAAAGAAAGTTGCATGATCAGAACAAGCGGGTGAAGGGGCAAGGGTTGTGGAGGGGGTTGCGGCAAAAGAAGGCAACACTGCAATGGCTCCTTCCACTTACTGGGAGATGCCGACAGCTTAACAGCAAGTGCTGTATTTTGTGCAAAAAAAAACCCCACCACTACTGGGGGAACTCGGTGGTTGGAGCAGCATCTGTGGAAGGATATGAACAGACTGTGTTCTGACCCTTCAGACTGATGGGTGAGAGCAGAGCTAGCTGGTAGAAAGAGGTGAAGGGGAGGGGAGCTGCAAGAGTTAGTGATGAATGGATCCAGGTGAGGAGGGGTTTATTGGCAAATGAGTCAGGTGGGGGAGAAGTGTGGCGATATGGCCAGGACTGGAGGTGGAGAACAGTGCAAATAGTGGAATCTGCTAAGGAAGTAAGTTGGGGAGTAAAATGTAGAGCTGGAGGGAGACTTGTTGGGTAGAAGGGGGGGGGTGGGGGGGGGGACAATAACAAAAATAGAGGTTCTGGTGCAGGGAGCGGTGGCAGATGAGCAGATGGAGAAGAAAGGATAATAGCCAATAGGTGCTGGAGTAGGCCATTCGGCCCTTCGAGCCAGCACCGCCATTCACTGTGATCATGGCTGATCATCCCCAATCAGTACCCCGTTCCTGCTTTCTCCCCATATCCCCTGACTCCGCTATCTTTAAGAGCTCTATCTAGCTCTCTCTTGAAAGTATCCAGAGACCCGGCCTCCACTGCCCTCTGAGGCAGAGAATTCAAGAGTTCAAGAGTTTTATTGTCATGTGTTCCTGATAGGACAATTAAACTCTTGCTTTGCTTTAGCACACCAGCACATAGTATACACGAATACTGAACAGATCATTGCATAAATATATACACACATGAATAATTAAACTGATAAAGTGCAAATAAACAGAGTATTGGCTATTAATGTTCAGAGTTTTGTCCGATCTGAGTTTAATAGCCTGATGGCTATGGGAAAGTAGCTATTCCTGAGCCTGCAGTCTTCAGGCTCCTACCTGTAGGCAGCGGGGAGATGAGTGTGTGGCCAGGATGGTGTGGGTCCTTGATGATGTTGGCAGCCTTTTTGAGGCAGCGACTGCGATAGATCCCCTCGATGGACGGGAGGTCAGAGCCGATGATGGACTGGACAGCGTTTACTACTTTTTGTAGTCTTTTCCTCTCCAGGGTGCTCAAGTTTCCGAATCAAGCCACGATGCAACCGGTCAGCATGCTCTCTACTGTGCACCTGTAGAAGTTAGGGAGAGTCCTCCTTGACAAACCGACTCTCCGTAATCTTCTCAGGAAGTAGAGGCGCTGATGTGCTGTCTTAATGATTGCATCAGTGTTCTCGGACCAGGAAAGATCTTCAGAGATATGCAAGCCCAGGAATTTGAAGCTCTTTACCCTTTCCACCATCCTCGTTGATATAAACGGGACTGTGGGTCCCCATCCTCCCCCTTCCAAAGTCCACAATCAGTTCCTTGGTTTTGCTGGTGTTGAGGGCCAGGTTATTGTGCTGCCACCATATGGACAGTTGCTCGATCTCTCTTCTGTACTCCGACTCATCCCCATCAGTGATACGTCCCACAACAGTGGTATCGTCAGCGAACTTGATGATGGAGTTCGCACTGTGACCGGCTACGCAGTCATGAGTATAGAGTGAGAACAGCAGGGGGCTGAGCACACAGCCTTCAGGTGCCCCCATGCTGATTGTTATCGAGGCTGACAGATTTCCACCAATACGAACTGACTGGTCTGTGAATGAGGAAGTCGAGGATCCAATTGCAGAGGGATGCACAGAGACCCAGCTCTGCGAGTTTGGTAACCAGCTTGTAGGGGAGAATTGCATTAAATGCCGAGCTGTAAACAATGAATAACAGCCTGACATACGAGTTCTTGTTGTCCAAGTGGTCCAGAGCGGAATGGAGGGCCAGCGAGATCGCGTCCACCGTTGACCTGTTGTGGCGGTAAGCGAATTGCAGAGGGTCCAGGTTTCTGTCGAGGTAGGAGTTGATTTGCGCCATGAACAGCCTCCCAAAGTCCTGACAGGATATTCCCTAGGACATTGAGGGAAGTGAGTGTAGAAATAGCAGGAGCTCTGACAGAAATATTTCAAATGTCATTAGAAACGGGAATAGTGCCGGAGGATTGGCGTACTGCGCATGTTGTTCCATTGTTTAAAAAGGGTTCAAAGAATAAACCTAGCAATTATAGAGCTGTTAGTTTGACGTCAGTGGTGGGCAAATTAATGGAAAGGATACTTGGAGATAATATATATAAGCATCTGGATAAACAGGGTCTGATCAGGAACAGTCAACGTGGATTTGTGCCTGGAAGGTCATGTTTGACAAACCTTCTTGAATTTTTTGAAGAGGTTACTAGGGAAATTGATGAGGGTAACGCAGTGGATGTTGTCCATATGGATTTCAGTAAGGCCTTTGACAAGGTTCCCCATGGAAGGTTGGTTAAGAAGGTTCAATCTTTGGGTGTTAATGGCGGAGTAGCAAGATGGATTCAACAGTGGCTGAATGGGAGATGTCAGAGAGTAATGGTGGATGGCTGTTTGTCAGGTTGGAAGCCGGTGACCAGTGGGGTGCCTCAGGGATCTGTGTTGGGTCCACTGCTGTTTGTCATGTACATCAATGATCGGGATGATGGGGTGGAAAATTGGATAAGTAAGTATGCAGATGATACTAAGATAGGTGGTGTTGTGGATAATGAAGTAGATTTTCAAAGTCTACAGAGAGATTTGGGCCATTTGGAAAAGTGGGCTGAAAGATGGCAGATGGAGTTTAATGCTGATAAGTGTGAAGTGCTACATCTTGGCAAGACAAATCAAAATAGGACGTACATGGTAAATGGTAGGGAATTGAGGAATGCTGTGGAACAGAGGGATGTAGGAATAACTGTGCATAGTTCCCTGAAGGTGGAATTGCATGTAGATAGGGTGGTAAAGAAAGCCTTTGGTGTGCAGGCCTTTATAAATCAGAGCATTGAATATAGGAGTAGGGAAGTAATGTTAAAATTGTACAAGGCATTGGTAAGACCAATTCTGGAGTATGGTGTACAATTTTGGTCGCCTAATTATTGGAAGGATGTCAACAAAATAGAGTACAAAGGAGATTTACTAGAATGTTGCCTGGGATCCAGCAACTAAGTTATAGAGAAAGGTTGAACAAGTGAGGTCTTTATGCTTTGGAGCGCAGAAGGTTAAGGGCGGTCTTGATTGAGGTCTTTAAAATGATGAAAGGGATAGACAGAGTTGACGTGGATAAGCTTTTCCCATTGAGGGTAGGGAAGATTCAAACAAGAGGGCATGACATGAGAATTAAGGGACAGACGTTTAGGGGTAATGTGAGGGGGAACTTCTTTACTCAGAGGGTGGTGGCTGTGTGGAATGAGCTTCCAGCAGAAGTGGTGGAGGCAGGATCGATTTTAACATTTAAAAGTAAAATGGGTATGTATATGGGCGGGAAGGAAATGGAGGGGTATGGTCTGAGTGCAGTTAGATGGGACTAGGGGAAAACAAATGGTCGGCACGGACTGGAAGGGCCGAGAGGGCCTGTTTCCATGCTGTAATTGTTATATGTTATAAGTTAAAGCGCTTCATCACCATAGTGCCACAGGTCGATAGTCATTGAGTCACGTCACCTTACTCTTCTTGGGCACCGGTATAATTGATGCCCTTTTAAAGCAGGTGGGAACCTCAGACCTCAGAAGTGAGAGGTTGAAAATGTCCGTAAAATCTCCAGCCAGTTGGTTCTCACAGGTTTTTAGAACACGACCGGGTATACCATCAGGTCCAGGCGTTTTTCGAGGGTTCACCCCTCTGAAGGATTTTCTGACGTCGACCTCTGTGACTGTGACTGACTGACTGAAATACCATCACAGTGAATGGAGGCTTGAGAAGGCACATCGGTGTTCGCCCTATCAAAGCGTGTGTAAAACGCATTGAGCTTGTCGGGGAGTGATGTTTTGCCGGCATTCGAGCTGCCTCCTGATCTCGCCTTATATAAGGTGATTGCATTCAGGCCCCGCCACAGCTGCGAGCATCTGTCTCATGCTCCAGTTTGGAGCAGGTGTCCCCTTTTGGCCTTTTTGATGGCCTTACCAAGATTGTATCTGGACTTCAGACATGAATGCCCGGTGTCAGCGCCCCCCCCCCCCCCCCCCCCACCCCCCCCGCTTTGAGAGGTGGGGGACGATCGCCCACCCCCCATGATTTGTGATCCGGCCTTCATCAGCCGCTTTCTAAGGGCTGAATCGGCCCATTCGCGGGGCCTTTCAGCGCCCGGCACGGCTTAAAATGAAGCTACTGCATCGAGGCTCCCGATGTTGAAGCCCCCGTGAACGGGCCGATTCAAACCCCAAGATTCAGGGCGGACGAAGCTGCTGTTGCATGCGCGCACGCGGCCGCCAAGAAATTGTGTCCTGTGCATGTTTTGTCAGCGATTTCCGTGCCTGCCCAGCACATAGCATGTTTGGCAAAGCAGTTTCAAAACTAAGTATATTTGAAGTGTTGTTACTCAGAAGTGTGGGAGCCAATTTGGTCACAGGAAACCCTCACATAAAGGAATATAATAATGACGAAATCATTAGTTTTAATAATGTTGATTGGATGATAAACACAGAGGTGCCAAGTGTCCCGGATTCGCCGTATTTTGTCCCGGCGAAATAACCATATTACGGTGTTCCGGCAGCCAAACATATTGTTACGGAACACCGCCGCGCCGGTGTTCCTCCCGTGGTGAACGCCGGCGCCATGTGCCCCCGGTTTGCCAGCCCGGCAGCTCGCAGCCACGCCCGGCCCAGAGCCCGGGCGGCGCCGGCCCGCGCGATCAGCGACACGGCGACGTTTCTTGCCGCCAGCCGGCCGCTCGCGGCAGCCCCATCACCGGGCCTCCCCCCCACCCCCACCCCCACCCAGTGTGCAGGCGCAGACCCGCCGGCAACCTTGCCAAGTGTGCATGTGCCGCACCCGCCCGCCGGCAGCCCGCTGATCTGCACCTGTGCGCAGGCGCATAGCCGCCGGCAACAACCCCAAGTGAGTAGTATGTTACTGAGAGAAATGCATTTACCCCCATTTGTTACGGACAAATGGGTTAAATGTTACTGTGAACTAAATTTAGGGTTGGCATCTCTGTAAACACTGGCCTGTGCACTGCTCCATTTATAATGGTGCTGTATCTTATCTTGCATTATCTTTGCTTCACCCAAAAAAAAAGATCTCTCCAGCAGTAAAGCTTTGTTCATAATATTGCACTGGAGTAGCACAGCGTGGAACTTGAACCCTCAACCTCGAGACCAAGGGTCAAGAGTGTGTTGACTCACTGAGTACAGGCTGTGATAGGAAGGAGCAGAGGAAGGCTTGGACGACAAAAAGATTCTCTGTGCATGATGGTGATAAAAACCAAGTGCTCTTTTAAAATAAAATCCACGGACGATATGGGTGATTAAGGTAAAAAATAAACGAGAAATAAATTGTCGGTAAATCTTTCTAGAAGAAGGTTGCGTAGGGGGGCTGTAAAAAAAAAAAGACATGTTGCCCCTCATGTGTGACCACATCGTGTAACAGCCCACTCCTTTGATAGACACTTTGATCAAATGCTGGAGTAACTCAGCGGGTCAGGCAGCATCTCTGGAGAAAAGGAATAGATGACACTTTGGGTCAATACCCGTCTTCAGACTGAGAGTCAGGAGAGTGAGTGGCTAGAGGTAGGAAAAGGTACAGAACAAATCACAGCTGGCACTGATGTCTCAAGGGTGGAGTCTGCAATGGTCCATTGTAAGCTGTGGAAGAGGTGGTAATGATGGGATACAAACAGTGAAACTAGCAAGATGACTAAGGTGGCGGTGGGATGGCAATGCCTACTTGAAATTGGAGAAAGCAATAATCACACTGCTGGGTAGGAAGCTGCCCAAGCAAAATATGAGGCGCTGCTCCTCCAATTTGTGTGTGACCGAAGGTGATAGATTTCTTGTAACACTCAAGACTGTTGGAATTCAACACTGTGGAACTCACGGTTCATCCATGGATTCCGGTTGGAGAACACTGGTATTGTGACAGAAGTGGCCTATTCATCTACGTTAGCCACATAGTCCTTGAAAATAGACCAGTCCACCGGCTCAAAGCTGTTGCAAAGGATCTCATCTGTTTCCTCAGACCAGCACTGCACCACATAGAATCGCAGTGTCTACAGAATTTTCATTTTGACATTTCAGATACAAGTTCTGCTTTGTGCAGGAAGGAACTGCAAATGCTAGTTTACACTGAAGATAGACACAAAATGCTGGAGTAACTCAGCAGGTCAGGCAGCGGCTGTGGAGTAAAGGAATAGGTGACGTTTCGGGTGAAGACCCTTCTTCAGACTAAAGAAGAGACGTCACCCATTTCTTTTCACTGGAGATGCTGCCTGACCCACTAATTCTGCTTTCCTATTGATCCATTCTAACATGATCTTTTGTTCCTTGTCCCACTTCCACTCTTCTTTCTTGCAGTTGTCCTTTTGACGTTTAATCTGTCCATTATTTTAACCATAGCATAATCCTCCCCTTTTGTTCTCTTCTCCCCATCCCATTTCCCATTAAGATTTGTTTCCCTGTAATCTTTTTCCATTTTAATGAAAATTAATTAATGAAAACGTTTTTTTAAATCTCTTCACAGATGCTTTTTTGCCACTTGAATATTTTCATCATTTTTTAACTATATTTCAGTATCTGTGATGTTTTATAATATAAACTTTCATTTGAA
This sequence comes from Okamejei kenojei, assembly GCA_035221665.1. NCBI lineage: Eukaryota > Metazoa > Chordata > Chondrichthyes > Rajiformes > Rajidae > Okamejei > Okamejei kenojei. Next base: position 1,985,680 of record CM069174.1, read on the forward strand.
TTGGTATAAAGTGCCTGGATTTAACGTCACATCTAGAAGGTAATGCCTCCCACAATGTAACACTTCGCCAAGATTATGGAAGCCATAACCATCTGATTTGGGTGAGAGTGCTGCCACTTAGCCTAGCTGGCGCCATAAAACCTATGCTGGCTATAGAACTTAATGAACTGCAAATTGTTTTTACATGGAGCACCAGTTTATGTCTCAATCGTTAATCTTTCAGAGCGAAGGTCGTTGTATAGCTGCAGCCCCATCTACACAAACCTGAGGCAAAAATGAATGAACTGGCCCCTCCAATTTTAATAGCATGTGCATATGAAGCCTGTAGTTTAATGAACTGCATTGTTTTTTTTAAAGTTATAATCTTTTCAAGAAGTCCAGCTGAGTTTATTAGCCATTGTAATGTATTGTTCCTTGTATTTTTCAACAGATGAAGTTCTGAAACTTAATTAGTTTATATATTCTGTTTTGTACATAAATATGTTATTTTATCCACATTACTCCTCACGGCGACTTCTGAAAGTAAACTTGTTGTAATTTTTAATCCCTATTGCCAAGCAAATTATCGCCATGTTACTTTATCTAAACACCTCGTAGACCACAAATCATTACATTTGTTTGATTTGCCAAGGACGGAAATAATGTAAAAGGTGAATCGTGAACCTTCAGTTTTGGTACATTTAGATGTTTCCCTTTTGGTTTTGGCTTTAGCCCACAAAACCCTGGTGTTTCATTCTGCTTTTATTGACTACATACATTCTTGATGGGTTTTCCTGTATTTGTCCCATCCTTTAATTTAAGAATAGTAAAGACATTTAGGGCCTGTATATGCTTCCTCCAAATTTTTGTGGTTATTAAAAATGGATTATGTTGTTGAGAGCACCAAACATTCAACACAAGCCAAGAAAACTGTCAGGCTTTCAATGTATGTCTTTCAGTACATTAACAAATGAACTGCATAATCTGTTGCAGTGTTTGTGTGATGCAGCTCTGATGCTTTGACAGAGCGTGCAACCTTTTAATAACCCCTAAGGTAAACAGCAACTGCAGGGAAATCCACTCTGCGTTGAGAGACTACTTAGCGATGCCATGTGCAAGGCCCAGTAGCCCATAATCATGTTGCAACACGTTGAAAGTAGTTTTGTAACTTCAGTCCCAAAGTGTAATCTGTCTACAACTAACTGCTCATATTCTACTCCTCTAATCTCTGCCCTATTTCCTTTGATTTTTCTGGATCTATTTTAATTGCATTCACTGACAATTTTTGTACTCTGAGAATTATCTTTTCCAAGTATTGGCCAAAAGTTGGTAGGTGATCTATCAAACGGCTTTAACATTTATTGGATTAGCTTGCAAGTGAGAAGAGGAAACTTTACGGTGCATGGGGAAAATGTCTGGCAGGCCAAGTATAACAAAGAGTTTTAGGAAAGGTTATCAATATTTTTTAATGGCATTTAAGGAATTGTGGCAATTTTGGGGTTTATTTTGGCAAAACGTGCATGAAAATGGTGCATCACTTCAACGTTTTGGTAGCTGCCTTATCTAGTACGACTTGCCATTACTGTGATGGCAAGAGCCTGGATATATGCCTCCCGTCATCATAATATGCCATGGTTTTTACAAATTCAAAAGTCCAACATACATAAACGCTTCCTCTCTCCAATTCCAGGCTGTCCCCAGAAAATGAACTAGTTTTTACAGGCATCCATAAGTTGATTTTGCCTTGTCAGAAAATGCACAAAAATAGCTCCATGATTAACCAGAATGCCACAGTATAGTAATGAATGGCATCAAAAGCACTTAAGACTGATAAGAAAGAACAATTACTAACATTGGAGAGAGAAAACTTGTTCTGCCATTCATAAGCATGAGTATGGCAGTTTGTTTATCAGTAGGAGTGTTCATAAGTCAGGCATTCAACCAAAAGCAAGAGTTATGGGCATGTCCCACTGATGCGATTTTTAGGCGAGTGCAGTTGTCGCCACGTGCGCTGGTGGTCTCTCATGAGTCTCCTTCATGGTCGCAATGAGTTCCCGCATTCTGGGAACTAGTTGCGGCCTCAGTATGGTCGCCGCAAATTTTTCGACATGTTGAAAACCATTCTGCGACCAAAAATTGGTCGCCATGGAGATAATCGATAATCCTGTAGTCGTAGGTGCAGTTGTAGTGGGGTCGCCGTGTAATTGGAGGTAGACGTAGGTCGTTTTAGTTAATCGCCTTTGCTGACCGGTCATTTTCATTGGCTCATTGGGGGGAAGAAAATGTAAGCAGGAGTTTTCAGAACCAAGGGTAACCGACCGGTAATGTTAAATGTCCACCGAACTTCACAGCTGTGTATCTCTGGCTTATTAAAAGTTGTCTCCACTCCTTCTCCCCCTCTCAACCCCTCTTTTAAAGGACTTACCGTACACTGTGCTAGCAGTCCTAATTACAGTGCCAACCTTCCTGTTCATTGTGGTGTGTGTCTGTATCACCTTGGCTTTGCACTGTGGGAATTTTTCAGACAGCACTCCCCCGCTTGCCCTGGCCATTTGCTGTGTGTGTCCGTGCGTCCATCCGTTCCCGTTCCTGGTTTCGCCTAAGTGGGACAGGCCCATGAAGAGTGTTTTATTGTCATCTGTCCTGAAAGGGAACAATGAAATTCTTACTTGCAGCAACACAACAGAAATGTAAACATGTGTAGCAAGGAACTGCAGATGCTGTTTAAACCGAAGATAGACACAAAATGCTGGAGTAACTCAGCGAGTCAGACAGCATCTCTGGAGAAAAGGAATAGGTGACATTTCTGGTCGAGACCCTTCTTGTAAACATAGTACTCTGTAAACATCAGAAGAAATCTGTGACAATGTTTCTGTTCCCAATTGATAGCTTTGATGCTAATTGGTTTCTCCAGTTTATATTTGATTGAATCTGCATACATGTTTCTCCACAATAGTAAGGTATGCGGATTCTATAGCAAATCTGAAAACGCTGTAGTGTGCTGCAACCGTCCTTAAGGCATTAAAGCGTTCGGGTCGGCACCAAATTTGAAATTATATTTGGAATGCTTTGCTCTGTTTTTCTTTCTCAAGGACGCTCTTCTAGTCTTTAAAGGAGCGTCTCCTTTTGAATGAGGCAAATGATGTCAACATTTGAGTTGTGCAATGAGTGATATTTGGCTCTTCTGACAGTTCTTGTGGTCTAAACAAAAAGTGTTTTGCCAAATACATTTTCTACTTATGAAACTCCTTTTACTTCATTGCAGGTGCTGCACAAGTAGAAACCCTGGCATCCTTCCGACACCCACATAGTGGATTATAAAACATTCAGCAGTTATATTAATGAATATACTCTGAACTGTTCTTAAAATGGTGGCATTTCAGTGTTTGTACTAAAGTATAAAACATCCAAAGCTATGGTCAGTTTATCTATTCCTGATACATGGTTGCAACCATGTACTAAGAGCAAGGTTTATTATTTGCATTGGTGCATTGTTCTTAGATGAAGGAATACATTTCGTTTATTTTATGCTTTGAAAGCAAAATGCTCTTGCTGTTCCATCATTAACTCTGAAATGCCTGGTTATGGACAAAGTATAGATTACTGTGTTAAATGTTTTTAAACTAATCCACATCTACCCAGAAACTATGATCACGTTTTTAACGATTTTCCAATAGTTCAGAATGTTTCTAGATTTTTAGTTTAGTTCAGAGATACAGCGCGGAAACAGGCTCTTCGGCCCAGCGGGTCCACGCTGACCAGCGATCCCCGCACATTAACGCTATCCTACAGCCACTAGGGACAATTTTTACATTTACCAAGCCAATTAACCTACAAATCTGGGGTTACACAAAAAGCTGGAGAAACTCAGCGGGTGCAGCAGCATCTAAGGAGCGAAGGAGATAGGCGACGTTTCGGGTCGAGACCCTTCTTCAGACTGGTCAGGGATCAGGGAAACGAGAGATATAGACGGTGATGTGGAGAGATAAAGAACAATGAATGAAAGATATGCAAAAAAGTATCAATGATGAAGGGAACAAGCCATTGTAAGCTGTTTGTGGTGTGAAAATGAGAAGCTAGTGCGACTAGGGTGGGGGAGGGAGATGGAGATAGTGGGAATGCCAGGGCCCAAGGGCTGAGGGAGAGGTGGGAAGGGGAGGATACAGCAAGGGTTAACAGAATTGAGAAAATTCAATGTTCAAGCCCAAAGGATGCAGACTCCCCAAGCGGAATATGAGGTGCTGTTCCTCCAACTTGCGGTGTTGCTCACTCTGGCCGTGGAGGAGGCCCAGGACCGAGAGGTCGGATACGGAATGGGAGGGGGAGTTGAAGTGCTGAGCCACCGGGAGGTCGGGTTGGTTTTTGCGGACCGAGCGGAGGTGTTCGGCGAAACGATCGCCAAGCCTCCGCTTGGTCTCACCGATATAGATCATCTGGCATCTGGAGCAGCGGATGCAGTAGATGAGGTTGGAGGAGGTGCAGGTGAACCTCTGTCGGACCTGGAAGGACTGCTTGGGTCCCTGAAAGGAGTGGAGGGGGGAGGTGAAGGGACAAGTGTTGCATTTCTTGCGGTTGCAAGGGAAAGTGCCCGGGGAAGGGGTAGAGCGGGAGGGAAGGGAAGAATTGACAAGGGAGTTGCGGAGGGAGCGGTCTTTGCGGAAGGCAGACGGGGGGAGATGGGAAGATGTGGCGAGTGGTCACGTTGGAGGTGGCGAAACTGGCGGAGGACTATGTGTTGTATTTGCCGGCTGGTGGGGTGAAAGGTGAGGACCAGGGGGACTCTGCCTTGTTTGCGAGTGGGGGAATGGGGAGAGAGGGCAGAGTTGCGGGGTATGGAGGAGACCCTGGTGCGAGCCACATCAATAGTGGGGGAGGGGAATCCCCGTTCTCTGAAGAATGAGGCCATTTGTGAAGACCTGGTGTGGAACACCTCATCCTGGGAGCAGATGCGGCGTAGACGAAGGAATTGGGAATACAATTCCCATGTGTCCACATATTCCTCTAAACCTTGCTCTGTCTACAAATCTGTCCAAATTTTTTAAAAAGTTGTAATTGTTCCACATAACCTTTCTCCCCCCCCCCCATAACCTACAAATCTGTACGTCTTTGGAGTGCGGGAGGAAACCGAAAATCTCAGAGAAAACCCACGCAGGTCACGGGGAGAACGTACAAACTCCGTACAGACAGCACCCATAGTCAGGATCGAACCTGGGTCTCTGGTGCTGTAAAATAACAGCTCTACTGCTGCGCCACCGTGACCACCCTTTTGCATTTTGGAATGTGCCTTTCCTCTTCAAGAAAGTTTACCATTGTTTGCTTTCAATTTTGAGATCAAGCGAATTGCTGAATTTGAGTCTGACATGCACCATTCATGTTGCAGGGAGCACATCCTCTGCTGAGTTCATAGAGCATGGAGTAATGAGCGTTATATAGAACAGAGAGAGCAGTGAGTCATAAAGTTATATAACACAGAAGCATGTTCTATGGCCCAACTCATCCACACAGTTATTCCCATGTGTCCACATATTCTTCTAAACCTTGCTCTGTCCACAAATCTAAATTTAAAAAAAATTGTAATTGTTCCACATACCCTTTCTCCCCCCCCCCCCCCCCCCCCCCCCCCCCCCCCCCCCCCCCCCCACCCCCCCCCCCCCCCCCCCCCCCCCCCCCCCCCAATTGTGTGGATAAACTTTCCCCCTTGGGTCCCCTTTAAATCTTTCCCATTTCCTTTAAAGCTATATGCCCTCTGGTTTTAGACAATTCCATCCTGGTAAAAAGACTATGACCATGCACTCCATTTAAGCCTCTCGTGATTTTCATGAACCTCTAAGTCCACCCCTCAATCTCTGTTGCCCCAAGGAAAATAGTCCCATTCTGTCCATTTTCCCCTTTATAACTCAAGCCCTGCACTCCTGGCAATATCCTTCTGAACTTGTCTGCGCCCTCTCCAACTTAATCACATCCTTCCAAAAGCTGGGTGACCAGAACTTGAGATTTTAGAGTGCACACAATATTCCAGATGCAAATCTCACCAACATCCCATGTAGCTGTTACGGATCATTGCAGCTCTTGAACTCAACGCCCTGTCCGATGACGGCAAGCATGCCATTAACCTTGTCTCCTTGTATTGCCATTTTTAGGGAACAATGTACTTGTGTCCCTTGTGCCCATGTACTTGTGCTCCACTTTCTCAGTTTCTCAGTTGAAGCAAGTCCTGTACTAACTGAGACAACTTACTTCACTGTCCAGTACACAGCCAGTTTTGGTGTCATCTGCAAACTCACTAATCACGCCACCTGCATTCTTGTCCAAATACATGACAAACAACAAAGGAGCCAGCACTGATCCCTTGCGGCACACCGCTGTTTACAGACCTCCGATCTGAAAAACAACCCTCTGCTACCACCCTCTGTCTGCTTTCATGGAGCCAATTTGGTATCCAATTGATGAGCTAACTCTGGATCCCATGTGATCTCACCTTCTGGACCAGCCTACCATGTGAGACCTTGTCATAAACTTTGATAAAGTCCATGCAGACATTGTCCTGCCCTTCGAAATGGTGACCAAGAGGATTTTAAAAAACTCTCAAAATTCATGAGACATGATTTCAAACACACAAAGCCATACTGCCTATCCATAATTAGTCCTTCCCTTTCCGAACACAGATAGATCTTGTCTTATCAGAACCCCATCCAGTAACTTTGCCTTCATTGATGTTACTCTCGCTGGCCTGTAGTTTCCTGGTTTGTCTTGCAGCACTTAAATATAGGCACAACATTAGCCACTCTCCAGCCTTCCAGTACCTCAACCATGGAGAGGAAGATGGAAACATCTCTGCAATATCCACAATGTACTTTGTTTCATACCCACAACGTACTAGCGTACACTTGGCCAGTCCCCAGGGATTTATCCACTTTTATGTGCCTCACGTCCACCAACACTGCTTCTTTTGTAACACTAATATGTTTCAGGACATCATGATTCTGTCTGGTGAATTTATTAGCTTCGTGACTTACTCCTTGCTGAATATAGGTTAGAAATATTTATTTAAGTATTGATATATGTGATATTTGTGTATTGATGTAAAACTCTGTTTGAAAAATCAGATGATGAGTGGGGAGGGAGGGGTGACTGAGGGTAGGGTGGAGGAAGAGGTGGGTGAGGGGGAGGGAGTGCTGGAGGATGAGGGGGGAATGGAGGAGGATAGGGGTCGGAAGAGGGGAGGGGAAAGAGAGAGGACGGGAGGGAGGGATGAGGGGAGTAAGCAGAGGAGGGTTGAGAGGGAGGATAATGGAGGAGGTGAATAGGGGACTGAAAAGGGAGAGTGAGATGCATTCACATAGATCTTATTTTTTGCAAGTTATTGCCACGTCAGCGCAGTTGGGGGCTATGGGTGAGTGGTGGAATATTGCGTTGGGGGACCAGACCTCCCAACGGGTCCCACTTGGTCTAGTGATAACTATCATGCTGATTGTCCACTGAATTATGATAGATGACTTCACACACCAGGGGATTTTTGACTATAGGTGTGGCTGCAATTTTCTTTCCTCTGCACAGTCTTCAATTTTGACATCTTATCATCATGAAAATTGAGTAGAGCAACAACAATTAAAAGTTTGCGATTTTGGTGTTATTTTGAGTTAAACACTTCCGTTAGTAAATTAAGTTTGATGGGAAGCCTTTTACCAAATGTTGTCCAGAACAATCTATCAACAGTAAAAATTGATTTTTAAGGTCCTTGTACCTATGTCACAGTTGTACCAGTCAGTAACTGTTTCTGAGGTTGTTGGGTATATTTGTTACACGAGTATAAATGTGTAGCAGTGGAAAGACTAGCAATAAATGGCCAAGTCCATCACTGCTTTTGTTACTCCTTCACCCAATTCATTATGAAAACAGCCCTCAATCGGGTTGTGAACGCTGGTTGCATTCTTTGTGATTTAATTATTTGACCTTGCATATTTAGCAAACCCATCTGATCCAGTCAGATGACCTTTAGTCTCATCTCCAGCATTTTTGACTTGTGAACAATTGGGTTAGCAGAAAATAGGTAGAAAACTTTTAAGTTATTCAAATAGTATTTCTTATCTTAAGTTGCTTGTGACAATGTCCAGTTGATTAATTTTCAATTCTTGGTGATTCCAAAACAATCCTTGTCCTCGAAGAGTCAAGAGTGTTTTATTGTCATATGTCCCGGACGGGACAATGAAATCTTTACTTGCTACAGCACAACAGAATATGTGAATATGTAAACATTGTATATAACTGGGGGAAAAAAGAAAAAGTTCAATAAATAACAAATATAGTACAAATAATAATATAGTCTTTTGCAGTTCAGAGCTCACAGCTTATTCGTTGTGTTTAATAGCCTGATGGCTGTGGGGAAGAAGCTGTTCCTGAACCTGGACGTTACAGTCTTCAGGCTCCTGTACCTTCTTCCTGTTGGCAGTGGTGAGATAAGTGTGGCCAGGATGGTGTGGGTCCTTGATGATTTTGGGGGCCCTTTTGAGGCAGCGACTCCGATAGATCCCTTCAACGATGGGGAGGTCAAAGCCGGTGATGGACTGAGCAGTGGTCACAACTTTTTGTAGTCTTTTTCGCTCATGGACGTTCAAGTTGCCAAACCAGGCCATGATGCAACCAGTCAGAATGCTCCCTATCGTGCACCTGTAGAAGTTTAGGTGAATCCTCTTCGACATGCCAAATCTCCGTAATCTTCTCAGGAAGTAGGGTCGCTGATGTGCCTTCTTTACAATTGTGCTGGGTCCAGGAAAGATCTTCTGATATATGCACGCCCAGGAATTTGAAGTTATTGACCCTCTCCACCATAAACAGGATTGTGGGTCCTCATCCTTCCCCAACTAAAGTCCACAATCAGTTCCTTGGTCTTACTGATGTTGAGAGCCAGGTTGTTGTGCTGGCACCATTTGGTCAGTCGGTCAATCTCGCTTCTATACTCTGAATCGTCCCCATCTGTGATTTGTCCAACCACAGTGGTGTCATCGGCGAACTTGATGATGGAGTTCATGGGTATAGAGTGAGTAAAGCAGGGGGCTGAGCACGTAGCCTTGAGGTGCTCCCGTACTAATTATTACTGAGGATGAAGTAGTTCCTCCAATTTGAACAGACTGTGGTCTGTGAATGAGGAAGTCGAAGATCCAATTGCAGATGGATGCGCAGAGGCCCAGTTCCGTGAGCTTGGTAACCAGCTTGGAAGGGATGATGGTATTAAATGCCGAGCTGTCATCTATAAACAATAACCTGACGTACCTTTTTACTATTTGTAAATATCAGCTACTATCCTTGTATCACTGTGGTGGAAGCAGGCTCAAATCTGTATCTTGCATACAACATCAAAGTATAGCTGCGTAGGAAGGAGCTGCAGATGCTGGTTTAAACCTGATGGACACAAAAAGCTGGAGTAACTCAGCAGGTCAGGCAGCATCTCTGGCAAAAAGGAATGGGTGACATTTTGGGTCGAGATTTCTTCAGATTGAGAGTCAAGAGTCCTATTCTTCATTTCAAAAATCTAGGTGTGAACCCCAAATAGTAAATTATTTGTGTAAGCCTCCTGGGAAGAAATTTCATTTCAGTTGATTTGGGAACTTTTGAGGAACATGCTTCAAAAGCAAAAAGTAAACTTTTGTTGTAAAAAAATGTGTGCAAAACTGCATTTTGTATCCAAAAATCCTGTACTCGAATGCATGTCCAGTAGATTTTTTTTAAAGTTTGAACTGACGTGGTCGGTTTGTCATTTAAGGATCTCTGGTGTAAAGAGTAGGAGGGATGATGCACTAAATGATAAAGCAGTTATTAATTATTCTAAAGGTAGATTAAAACAAATCGAGAACGATCATCTTTCATTTTTTCAGGGCATTCCGAAGTACTTCAAGATGATGAATTGCTTTTGAAGTCGAAAGCCTGTTGTTGCAAATATGGCAGCTAGCTTTACTAATACACAAATGTTTCCTCAAATTACACTGAGATGGAGTCACAGTCCTACAGCATGGAAACGGGCTCTTCGGCCCTACTCATCCATGCCGACCAAGATGCTCCATCTAAGCTAGGTCAATTTGTGTGCATTTGGCCCATATCCCTCTAAGTCTTTCCAATCCCTGTACCTGTCTCAGCATCTGGTAAATGCTGTTACAGTATCTGCCTCAGCTACCTCTGAAGGGTCTCAACCCGAAATGTCACTCATTCCTTCTATCCAGCGATGCTGCCTGTCCCGCTGAGTTACTCCTTGTGTATCTTCGGGTTAAACCAGCATCTGCAGCTCCTTCCTGCACACTCCTCCTCTGCCAGCTCCTTCCGCATACCCATCGCCTTCTGAGATAAATTACAGTTGACCTGTTTTGGTGATCGTGTTGGGAAGGCCGTTAGACCTGTAAATCCAGAGAATTATCTTGCTGTTCAAATAGACTCGGAATTTTTTGTTAACCTGAACAGGGCAGGCAGCTCATGGATTTTACGTGGCACATTTCAAAGAAAGGCTGAAAGTCATTTGGGTATCCAAGCGAATATTCTCTACTCAGTTGAAGCCAGAGTGTTTTGGGGATCTTGCCGAGCATAAAGTTGGTGCGACCACTGCCACAAGGCCCGGAACACATTCCGTTACAATTCCTTGTCTCTGAAAAGCTTTGGTATATTTCTAAGAATCATGATCAGATGCAGTAATTACCCTTTATCATGTGTGCTCCTTGTTAACATTCCTAAGTCTGCCATATGCAGCAGTCGTCATTCGTTCACTAAATGCTGTCTCGATTTGGCTCCAATGTGCAACAAAGTCTATGGCAGATCAGTCCGACAGTTGGTGCAGCTTTTATGCAGAGGTCTAATGACCTCAATGTTGTGTTGGTTTAGATATATCCTTGTGCTGCATTGGAATGCACATTAGAAAGGAAGGTAGGGCTGTCTTCATTCTTGAAATGCTAGGCATTATATCTATATGGACCCAGTAGGAATATTGTTTTGAGTGTTCAGGGCAAGTGGTTAGACTTTATGTCAGACTGTTGCAAATTCTTTCATGTCAGACTGGTGCGAAATGCAGGTGTTGATTTCGCTATAAAACTGTCTACCAGATACAGATTCACCCCTGAATAACGACAGTGACATTATCGCATCTTCATGTGTGATTTGGGATGTGCTTTCTGTAACAAACTCCCCTCCAGCGCCCCCCCCCCCCCCCCCCCCCCAATATATATCCTTTACATGGTTCAGGAGATTTTGAAGATTTTCATTCGTGCTCCAGTTCGGTAGCTCGGCACCGTGGCCCGAGGGATGGTGCAGCAGTAGAGTTGCTGCCTTGCAGTGCCAGAGACCCGGGTTCAATCCTGCCTACGGATGCTGTCTGAAAGGAGTTTGTAAGTTCTCCCTGTGACCACGTGCGTTTTCTCCGGGTGCTCCGATTTCCTCCCACACTCCAAAGACATACAGGTTTGTAGGTTAAGTGGCTTTGGTAAAAATTGTAAATTGTCCCTCGTGTGTAGGACAGTGTTTATGTGTGTGGATCGCTGGTCGACGCGGTCCTGGTGAGCCGAAGGACCTGTTTCCGTGCTGTATCTCTAAATTCTAAAGTCCAAAGTTCAGATTTAGTTTTCCAAAGTGCCGATACATGGAATACAAGCAGTGTGAAGCAGGATATTTTGAGTCATAATGAGATAATGTTTCATAAATAGTTCAAAATGATGAAATTTACTAAAATAAAATAGAATAAGAAATGATGAGAGATATGTGAACAGATATCTACACAATTAATTACGCATTTTTTTAAGGCCTCTGTCATTTTAGCTCTTGCCCATATATGGGGGTTGTTTTTTTCGCAGCAAGACACTCAAGCTTTAATTGAGATCGTGGAATCAGTGTAATAGGTTGGCAAACTAGACTTGCTAATAATAGCACTCTGCACTATAACTGAGCAGGGTTGGGAATTGAAAATAATTTGTATGTTAGTAGATTTGCCAGGAATTATGCGTTGCTGCTTGAGCCATTCCAAATCGCCTCAATCGCAGACCATTATATTTATGGATAAAGTAAGATTATTAGTGGGCTTTTTCTTTTTGGCAAGGGTTTTGTGCCCTCGTTAAATGCTTGGACCCACCCTTGCACTGTTCTCTTGAGAGTGCTGTCAGATCACTTCCTTTTGGGCTCCTGCTTAGTATTGTTTTTAGTTGTTAGATGCTCAAGTATCCCAAGGTGACTCACTGTCATCATGGCACTCTTTATTACCCCTACCTTTCCCTGTGAATAAACGCACAACCTACATTTTAATCCCCTATTGCATAATTTCTGTGATTTCTTTCTTTTTTTTTCAATCGCCAGTATCCTAAAATCGCAATATTTTTAAAATGTGTGTTTTTTTTAAATGCAAAGGCCATTAGTATCATGTAAACAAATCTTTGAGAACAAGAATTCTGTTGACAGCTGTGTGTAGGTGGTTGCAGCTCACTCTTATGAATCATCGCTGCTGAATCTCATTTTAAGAAATTGTGTAGCACTTGTTTCTTCTTGTAGCTAATATACAGTGGCTTGCAAAAGTATTCATACCCCTTGAACTTTTCCATATTTTATCACGTTACAACCACAAATGTAAATGTATTTTATTGGGATTTTTATGTGATAGACCAACACAAAATGGCGCATAATTGTGAAGTGGAAGGAAAATGATACATAGTTTCCAAATGTTTTTACAAATAAAAAACTGAAAAGTGTGGCGTGCAAAAGTATTCAGCCCCCTTTATTCTGATACCCCTAAATAAAATCCAGTGCAACCAATTGCCTTCAGAAGTCACCTAATTAGTAAATAGAGTCCACTTGTGTGTAATCTAATCTCAGTATAAATACAGCTGTTCTGTGAAGGCCTCAGAGGTTTGTTAGAGAACGTTAGTGAACAAACAGCATCACGAAGCCCAAGGAACACACCAGACAGGTCAGGGATAAAGTTGTGGAGAAGTTTAAAGCAGGGCTAGGTTATAAAAAAAATATCCCAAGTTTTGAACATCTCACGGAGCACTGTTCAATCCGTCATCTGAAAATGGAAAGAGTATGGCACAGCTGCAAACCTACCAAAACATGGCCGTCCACCTAAACTGACAGGCCGGGCAAGGAGAGCATTGATTAGAGAAGCAGCCAAGAGGCCCATGGTAACTCTGGAGGAGCTGCAGAGATCCACAGCTCAGGTAGGAGATTCTGTCCACAGGACAACTATTAGTCGTGCACTCCAAAAAAATCAGGCCTTTATGGAAGAGTGGCAAGAAGAAAGCCATTGTTGAAACAAAGCCATAAGAAGTCCCGTTCACAATTTGCTACAAGCCATGTGGGGGGGACAGCAAACATGTGGAGGAAGGTGCTCTGGTCTGATGAGACCAAAATTGAAGTTTTGGCCTAAATGCAAAACGCTATGTGTGGCGGAAAACTAACACTGCACATCACCCTGAACACACCATCCCCACTGTGAAACATGGTGGTGGCAGCATCATGCTGTGGGGATGCTTTTCTTCAGCAGGGACAGGGAAGCTGGTCAGAGTTGATGAGAAGATGGATGGAGCCAAACACAGGGCAATCTTGGAAGAAAACCTGTTAGAGTCTGCAAAAGACTTGAGACTGGGGTGGAGGTTCACCTTCCCGCAGGACAATGACCCTAAGCATACAGCCAGAACTACAATGGAATGGTTTAGATCAAAGCATATTCATGTGTTAGAATGGCCCAGTCAATGTCCAGACCTAAATCCAATTGAGAATCTCTGGCATGACTTGAAAATTGCTGTTCACAGACGCTCTCCATCCAATCTGACTGAGCTTGAGCTGTTTTGCAAAGAAGAATGGGCAAAAATGTCAGTCTCTAGATGTGCAAAGCTGGTAGAGACATACCCCAAAAGACTTGCAGCTGTAATTGCAGCGAAAGGTGGTTCTACAAAGTATTGACTCAGGGGGGCTGAATACTTTTGCACGCCACACTTTTCAGTTTTTTTATTTGTAATAAAATCTGGAAACCATGTATCATTTTCCTTCCACTTCACAATTATGCACCGCTTTGTGTTGGTCTATCACATAAAATCCCAATAAAATACATTTACGTTTGTGGTTGTAACGTGACAAAATGTGGAAAAGTTCAAGGGGTATGAAAACTTTTGCAAGCCACTGTATGATACTTGCTAAAACAAAACATGAGAATGAATACTGTTTTCACTCCTGGAACAGAATTGTGAGGCTGCATGATGTACTTGAAGTCCAGTGTTCGTTGCTGAATCCTGCTATCCAATTATCTGAAAAGATGGGTCATATTTGAGGCCACAGCGATAGAATGGAAATCTTTTATTTGTTATATTGGGGTTGGAGATTTTTTTTTTTGCTCTTATACCTTATGGAACCCCACTGGCACTAGGCTTTTTAATTGCAAAAGCACAATACCTGTTTTTAAATCCAATTCCTTGGATCCCTTGAGCTTTTCCTTTTCTGACCAGCCTGTCATGCAGGACTTTGTCAAAAAGCCTTGCTAAAGTCCGTGCAGACCATATAATGCACTTTATCAACAATCTTCACCTCATCAACAAATTCAATCGTTAGTCAGACATGACCTTTGCTTAATAAATCCAGGCTTGAATATCCTTGATTGATCTTCACCTTTCTAGTTTCATGTTGTCCCTCAGAATTGATTTTTTTTTTTCCCACCACTAAATTTAAACCAACTCACCTGTAATTAGTCTTCTTTCCACTGTTTTTTTTTTTGAACAATAGCACAATGTCAGCAGTTCTCTGACATCACTCCTGAAGAAAGATTGAAAATGAGAGCATGAGCTGCCTCTATTTCTTCCTTGCTACTTTTAGCGGTCCATGATATATTTCATGTGTAGGAAGGAAGATGCTTGTTTAAACGGAAGATAGCGGGTCAGGTGGCTTCTTTGGAGTGAAGGAATGGATGACGTTTCGGGTCGGGTCTGAAGAATGGTCTCGACCTGAAATGTCACCCATTCCTTCTCTCCAGAAATGCTGCCTGTTCCGCTGAGTTACTCCAGCGTTTTGTATCTATCATGATGTATTTAATCTGAACCAGGTAATTTGTCTATTTAAAAACTCTTTTTTAAAATGTAATTTATTATTTATTTTTATTAGAAGTAATGTACATTACAGTAGTATAAGCCAAAAATAACAATACATTTCATGTACCACTTCTTGTTTTAAACTTTAAGAAGAAGAAAAATAGAGTAAGTTAGATAAGATAGTAAGTGCGTGAAAAGGAAGAGCCTGTAGAACGCGAGAAAGAATTAAAAAAAAAAGAGAGAAAAATAGAAAAAAGAAAATATAAGATAAGATAAAAGGGATGTACCTACTTCATATCTTTACACACCCCTCACCAGGTCCTGAAACCGTTTATTTTCAAAGTTATGTTGCACCCTATGCTTGTAATAAGTCGATAAATGGAGACCAAATCTTTTGGAATTGTTCTGATTTGCCTGCTAGGAGGAATCTCATATCTTCGAGGTGTAACATTTCGGACATATTTGAAATCCACATTTTTACCGTTGGTGTGGGAGTGTTTTTCCAGAATTTAAGAATGAGTTTTGTCTATTTTAAAGATGCTAAAATGTTTCCCCTTTTACAATATTTATCCCATCGAAAATTTGACACCTTTCCTTCTGAACTGCAGTCAAGCATCGCCTCCCCCTTTTGTGTTCATTAAGAATTTTGTGCACAGGTCACGTATTTGGCGCCTAATTGGCCATTAATTCCTTTCCTCTAATGGACTATTTAAAGTATTTAATTTAATTTTTCTCCTCAGTAAATTTTTTCTTCTCGTCTGGCATTTGCTATCCTAGTTTCCCTTTTTGTTTCCTCCCCCCACCATTGTATTTTTCTACACATTCTATGGCATCTGGCGTCAGCTTCCCGTTTAATGGCTTTTTTTATGCCCTGTTTTGTCTTGGCGCATTGAGTTTCGGCAATTTCTCCCTCGCCCACCCCCCCCCCCCCCCCCCCCCACCCCCCCCACCCCACACCAACATTTTCTTACTTTCAATCCCTTGAATCTTGGACTGATTTACCTTTGTCACTGTTTCCAGTCTGCTTTCGCTAAATACCTTCAGCCTGGTAAAATTGGCCTTCCACCAAGTTAGAATCTTGACACCTAATTTATTTTCGTCCTTCCACCTACCTCATTTCATTCCCTAAACGTAATACAGAATTGCTACCTCTTTCCTGTGCCAACCTCCACTGTTACATTTTGTTGGGTTTGTTGCCTTACTCTGAAGGCAATATAGGATATTTGTGTTCCCAATATTATTGTTTTACATATCAGAAATTTGCCTCAGATTTGTTCTATCTCCCTTCGATTTTTGAAGTTTAAAGTGCACTCCCAGAAAAGCAACTGCCCTTTTTGTGTTTTTATTTAATTCAACCCACACTGCTTCATTTAATTTTTTTTTTCTAAAATCTCATCTCAGTTGTGATTGTTTCTGTAAGCAATATTGCTAAACCTATCACTTAACCCTGAAACCATTAACATTAAACTGCCATTCAAGTCATGTTTCAGGAACAGCTAAAACATTGTACTTCCATATGTCCATTCTGTGCTTTAAGCTTGGTTGCCTTATTCACTATACTCGTATTTAGTTCTATATACCATTAAGCACAGCAAAACTCTTAATTTGTCTCGTTTCCAATCTTGTTTGTTCTCGGGATAGTCAGCATGGGAGATCGTGCCTCATTAATCTGAATTTTCTTTAATGATGTGACCAAAGAGGTTGATGGGGGCAAAGCTGTGGACGTTGTATATATGGGTTTCAGCAAGGCATTCAACAACAAAGTTCCACATGGTAGGCTGCTTTGGTAGGTTAAAAGCGCACGGGATCCAAGCAGAGACAGCTGGTTGGATAGAAAGTTGGGGGTTACACAAAAAGCTGGAGAAACTCAGCGGGTGCAGCAGCATCTAAGGAGCGAAGGAGATAGGCGACGTTTCGGGTCGAGACCCTTCTTCAGGTTGGATAGAAAGTTGGCTTTATTGAAGGAAGCAGAGCGTGATGGTGGAAGGTTGCTTTTCGTACTTGAGGCTTGTGAGTAGTGGAGTGCCTCGGGGTTCGGTGCTGGGTGCATTGCTGTGTGTCATCTACATCAATGATTTGGATAAGAACGTACATGGCATGATTAGCAAAGTTTGCAAATGAGACAAAAGTGGGTGGTATGGTAGATAGTAAAGGGTTACACAAAAAGCTGGAGAAACTCAGCGGGTGCAGCAGCATCTAAGGAGCGAAGGAGATAGGCGACGTTTCGGGTCGAGACCCTTCTTCAGCTAGTTAGATAGTAAAGATGGTTGTCCAAAAAATGCTGCAGGATCTTGATCAGTTGGCAGGTGGGCTGAGGAATGGTTAATGGAATTTTAATACAGAGAAATTGAGTTGTTGGATTTTGGGAAGTCCAAAATAGGCAGGACCTACACAATGAATGGTAGGGCTGTGGGGGATGTTATAGAGCAGAGGGATCTTGGAGTGCAGGTACATAGTTCCTTGAAAGTGGCATTGCAGGTAGATAGGATGGTAAAAAAGGCATTTGGCACATCTGCCTTCATCAGTCAGAGTATTGAGTATAGAAGTTGGGAGATCATGAAGGCATGGGGACTATGAAGGCATGAGAGGGGAGCTGGCCAAAGTAGACTGGAAAGGGATCCTAGCAGGAATGACGGTGGAACATCAATGGCAGGAATTTCTGGGCATAATCCGGAAGACACAGGATCATTTCATTCCAAAAAGGAAGAAAGATCCTAAGGGGAGTAGGAGGCAACCGTGGTTGACAATAGAAGTTAGGGATAGAATAAAACTAAAAGAAAAAATGTATAACACAGCAAAGAGTAGCCGGACGCCAAATGATTGGGAAACTTTCATAGGACAACAGAAGGAAACAAAACTGGCAATACGGGCTGAAAAGATGAAGTATGAGGAGAAGCTGGCCAGGAATATAAAGAAGGACAGTAAAAGCTTTAGATATGTTAAGGGAAAAAGAGTAGCAAAGTCAATGGTCAATAGATTCAGGATCAGTTCCTGTGGATTGGAGGATAGCTAATGTTATCCCACTTTTCAAGAAAGGAGCGAGAGAGAAAACGGGGAATTACAGACCAGTTAGCCTGACTTCGGTGGTGGGAAAGATGCTGGAATCAATTATTAAAGAGGTAATAATGGGGCATTTGGATAGCAGTAAAAGGATTAGTCCAAGTCAACATGGATTTATGAAAGGGAAATCTTGCTTGACTAATCTTCTGGAGTTTCTTGAGGATGTGACAAGTAAAATGGATGAAGGGGTGCCAGTGGATGTAGTGTATCTAGATTTTCAGAAAGCCTTTGATAATGTCCCGCACGGGAGACTGGTGACTAAAATTAGAGCACATGGTATTGGGGGTAGGGTGTTGACATGGATAGAAAATTGGTTGGCAGACCGGAAGTAAAGAGTAGGAGTGAATGGGTCCTTTTCAGAATGGCAGGCAGTGGCGAGTGGAGTGCCGCAAGGCTCGGTGTTGGGGCCGCAACTGTTTACGATATATGTATATTAATGATTTGGAAGAGGGAATTAGGAGCAACACTAGCAAGTTTGCGGATGACACAATGCTGGGTGGCAGTGTGAACTGTGAAGAGGATGCTAGGAGGTTGCAGGGGGACCTGGACAGGTTGAGGGAGTGGGCAGATGCGTGGCAGATGCAGTATAATATAGATAAATGTGAGGTTATCCACTTTGGCGGCAACAACAAGGGGGCAGATTATTATCTCAATGGCGTTAGGTTAGGTAAGGGGGAGGTACAGCGAGACCTTGTCCTTGTACACCGGTCACTGAAAGTTGGCGTGCAGGTACAGCAGGCAGTGAAGAAAGCTAATGGAATGTTGGCCTTAATAACAAGAGGATTTCAGTACAGGAGTAAATAGGTTCTTCTGCAGTTGTATAGGGCTCTGGTGAGACCACATCTGGAGTATTGTGTACAGTTTTGGTCTCCTAATTTGAGGAAGGTCATCCTTGTGATTGAGGCAGTGCAGCGTAGGTACACGAGATTGATTCCTGGGATGGCGGGACTGTCATATGAGGAAAGATTGAAAAGACTAGGCTTGTATTCACTGGAGTTTAGAAGGATGAGGGGGGGATCTTATAGAAACATATAAAATTATAAAAGGACTGGACAAGCTAGATGCAGGAAAAATGTTCCCAATGTTGGGTGAGTCCAGAACCAAGGGCCACAGTCTTAGAATAAATGGGAGGTCATTTGGTGAGAAGAAACGTTTTCACCCAGAGAGTTGTGAATTTATGGAATTCCCTGCCACAGAGGTCAGTGGAGGCCAAATCACTGGATGGATTTAAGAGAGAGTTGGATAGAGTTCTAGGGGCTAGTGGAGTCAAGGGTTATGGGGAGGAGGCAGGCACAGGTTATTGATAGGGGACGATCAGCAATGATCACAAAGAATGGCGGTGCTGGCTCGAAGGGCAGAATGGCCTCCTCCTGCACCTATTTTCTATGTTTCTATCATGTGGCAGTTGTATAAGATGTTGGTGAGGCCACATTTAGAGTATTGTGTTCATTTTTGGGCACCATGTTATAGGAAAGATGTTGTGAAGCTGGAAAGGGTGCAGAGAAGATTTACAGGGATGTTGCCAGGACTCAAGGGCATGAACAATAGGTAGTGGTTGAGCAGCCTGGAATCTGTTCCTTGGAGTGCAGGAGCATGAGGGGTGATCTTATGGAAGTGTGCAAAATCGTGAGATGAATAGATCAGGTAAACACACAAAATCTCTTGCCCAGAGTTGAGGAATCTAGAACCAAGGACGTTGGTTTGGGTGGGTGGTATACTGAGGAGTAGTTTTATTTTTTTTATTTTTTGCACAAAGGGTGGTGGGTATATGGAACAAGCTGCCTGAGGAGGTAGTTGAGACAGGTACTATTGCAACATTTAAGAAACAATTGGACGGGTACATGGATAGGATAGCTTTAGAAGGATATGGGCCAAATGCAGGCTGGTGCAACCAGTGTAGGATAGGACATGTTGGTGGGTGTGGGCAAGTTGGGCCGATGGGTCTGTTTCCACGCTGCATCACTCTGACTCTTCCAATTCCAGCTCTTCTTTCCTACCATTTAAATCCTTCCTGCTGCCAGACGAGTTTCACCCTTCGTAACAGCACTCATAAACCTGCCCGTTCAGGTCCCACATAAGTAGTGGTCATTAAGAGTCTTTGATAAGTATTGGAATGGTCATAATTTCTCCTTGATTCACTTCTTTCATTCATGGGTCTGAGATAGAAGTCCAACATCGTGGTCCAAGTATTCCTTTCATTTCTTTACAGAGTAAAAATCTTTTTTTTTGTACTTGACATCTGACCATAACATTTCAAAGATTCTCAACCCTCGCATTACAGATATTCCTCTTGATTACGATCCAGCAAAAATTAAATACTGAACTATTGACGGCCATGCACACAGTCTCCAGAATAAAACGGGGAAATTGCGAGGAACCAGACGTTATAGGGATTACTGAGATATGATTACAGAAAAATATGGTCTGAGAATTTGACATTGTAGGGTTCTGGATCAGAAGGAGGAAACAGTGGTGCAGTAGTAACTTCCAGTGACCTGGGTCCAACCCTGACTTGGAATCCTGTCTGTGTGGAATTTGCACATTCTTTCCATGAGCCATTGACTTTACCCCACAAGCTCTGGATTTCTCTCACATCTCAAAGATGTAAGGTGTTTCAATGTTTCCTAATGGGAAATCTACTTCCTAGGAGACAATTTTATGAATGGACAGAGTGCTGGAGTAACTCAGTGGGTCAGGCAGCATCTCTGGCGAACATGGATAGGTGACGTTTCACAGAGTGCTGGAGTAACTCAGAGGGTCAGGCAGCATCTCTGGCGAACATGGATAGGTGACGTTTCACAGAGTGCTGGAGTAACTCAGTGGGTCAGGCAGCATTTCTGGAGAACATGGCTGGGGAATGTTTTGGGTCGAGAATGTTGTACGAATGGTATAAATGTTTGGTAGCCTCTATCTGCCTCGCTCCTCCCTCTCAATCAACAAACACAGGATTTCTGGGGGAACGTTAGCACCAGAAAATTGTAAATAACATTGAGAGTGACCTACCAAATTAATTCTGACAACAATCCTGGCATCTTAACCTTGGGAAGAAGCCTATCCTCGTTCTGTCCAAAGTTCACACTCTGCTTAATGTAATTTTAATGGTTGGATCTGCAACTTTGAACCAACCTTGGAGCTGTTGCTGTCATTTTAGACCCCGGACAACTACACTACTGATTGAGGCTTTCCCAATTTGAGCCATGGTTTATTGGGATCAGATGAAATACTTTCAAGGCCCTGTTGCTTCTGTAACATTCTTTCAAGTGCGTTAATTTGTTTTCAGGGGAAGCACGTGGAATCGTGAGTTATTCCTAGTCTGACTTGTTGGCCATTGAGACAATATACTGATCTTGCTCTGTCGATTACCAATGTGTGCAAAGTGTGAACGTAAACAAATTTGCTCTATAGTAAATAGACACAAAATGCTGGAGTAACTCAGCGGGACAGGCAACATCTCTGGCGAGAAGGAATGGGTGATGTTTCGGGTCGAGACCCTTCTTCCGATCTGGAACATCACCCGTTCCTTCACTCCTGAGATGCTGCCTGTCTCGCTGAGTTACTCCAGAATTTTGTGTCTATCTTCGGTGTAAACCAGCATCTGCAGTTCCTTTCGTAGGCATTTGCTCTATTGTAACTTGTTTAACAGAGTTTGAAGCTACTTCTGATAAAAGTACTGAGATTTGAGTGTTGCCACTACTTTGGAGTGTTTTAGTTTAAATAGTGCAAACTGCAAATGGTGCCATAGACCAAATAGCATAACTAAGTGTTATGTTGATCTTGACTAAATCAGTTTATTGGAATTGAGCCTTACATCAGTTCACAACTTGAATAATTCATGTTAAGTATTTAGTTGCTTTGCTTCATCGTTGCTCATTGAGGTCCACTTTGAGTTCTGACTGAACAAGTTTATTGCAAACTACAGCCAGCCATTGAATGAATGTAGTTTAAGACTGGTGCTGCGCACACTCAGAGCTTTCTCCAAGGAAAAGAGAGATGCCTCCTCTTTATGCTCATGGCTCTATTAATAATTAACAATATTGAACTACCCAACCTTGAAGGACCATGATTTCTTAATTTTTTTTTAATGCTTTTCCTGATGCTCAAAGCAGGTGCAGAAATTTTAATTTAAAAAGGACTTGCCAAGGAGTGAGTGTATTGCGTGGCTTTTTTGATATTCATTTCTACTGAGATGTCATCACAGGTTTACCTTTTACTGGTCCCATTTTTGAGAGTTTGAAATTAAATTATTTTTGTAAATGGTGGAGCCTCTCCTTAGTTTAATAGAGGTGGTGCAATAGAAATCCGGTACTGTTTTGATGGCAATCTTGCCAACAGATAGTTATCAATCTTAGTCTTGTTAATGTAGGAGAGGGCAGTTGGTTTCGCCCTTGGCATGGAGAAAGACACCACTGAGTGCATCTATTTGCTTCATCTACATCTTGTGGTAGCAAGTTCTGATTCTTGTTGCTCTGTTATCAATGATTAGCAATGTGCTCAATTGGAAATGCTACAACAGAGTAGGCGCTACCTGTACTAACGAGCAACTGAGAAACACCGTCAACATTTTGCCATGAGTTTGGTACATCCCAAAATCTGACATTTCAAAGGATCTTTGTGTTATGTTTGCTGATTTTGTGCCTTTTTGTAAAAAAAAAGATGTTGAGAATTGTGTTTGATTTTCTTCCCTACCTATTTTGAGGATGGGCGGGATGTAGCACATGAGCATGCTCGAGTGCAGACTGATTCATGGATGTGACATGAAAGGAATTCCCCAAGCTAGTTTTTCCTCCCCTTTTTTTAATGCTCCAAACTGCCCAAGACTGGTGTGACTTACTCTCAAGAAAATGCTATTTTCATCGCTTTTGAGTTTTGCAACGGATTGTTATTAGAAAGAAATCTTAACGGGAAGCAGTTTGCTTTCCACAAATGGAAAAGTCTGTCCACAGCAGCTGCGGTGTCAATTTGAATGAAACATTTTTTTCTTTCTTTTTGCAAGTGCACAGAGAAAGCTCTGCATTGATTTTGTTTTCAGCAAATCATCTTGTCTGGGCTAAAATAAGCACAGGGAAGGAATAGCAGTGTGCTCTGACGTTCCTACAAAAAAGGACGTAGTGGAGCTGTATCTGTGAAGTGTTCAAATTTGGCTCGGCTCCCAATGACCTCTCATTCAGCAGCTGGAGGAAGTCTGATGCTGAGCTCCTTGTAAGAACAATTGGCTTGTCGCAGCAATGGGGGCTTTCTTGGAGAAGAGGATTTAGTCATTTGGTGAATTGGATGCATGGTATGTTATAATGCAATTGATTCTAGCAAGCAAGCCTCCCTGTGTAAACAGAATGCCCTCCCCGGTATAAAACAACAAATGCTGCTGTGGTAAGTTGATTTTACATTGTTTGGAAGCTGTTCTAGTTTTTTTTTGCTAAGTGCTGCTGGCACATAGGCATGTACTTGAAATTTCAGATGCTTTTTTAAAGTCTGCATTAAACATAGTTGGTATTTTGATTTTGTCTTTTTGAAGACTGGAATGAGTTCTAACACGGCTGGACTAAATCTTTTTCAAATTCTGTCACTCAGTAGAGATATTGATTTTCATAATGAATGTTGGCTGGTTGAATACGGACAAACTGAGATGGATTGCAATGCTGTGGTGAGCGGATGCTGAGGTTTTGCCCCTTGCTGTATTGCTTAAAGTCTTGATATTTCAGGATTGTCTTTCCCCATCACTTCTCTCTTCTTTCTTTCCCCATTTACTTCTCCACAGGTTTTTAGACACTGGCTCTGGGTCATTGATCTGTTAGTCACGCAGGCAATCTGTTACTGAAAGTATTAGTTTTTATGACATGGCCAATATGAGTAAATAAGTGATCAGGTTCTGTCAAAGAGGCCACATTTCCATCGTTCCTTCTGGATTAGAATGTGTTTATGAAATTAGCAAAGAGAAAATGTGCTTGTTAAATGCCATTAAAGCCTTGTTAAAAGGCAGAAGGATTTTAGCGTAATTGCATCGAGGGGAAAATAACTCTAATTTAGAAAAGATTTATTTAATGGAAAGGAGAATGGAATGCAACGGCTTTTTTAGTTCTCTAAGTGCTTTAAAGAAACTATGAGCAATAAATAAATATAAAATACAGTACATAGCATGAAGTATATTGACTATCTTTCGATATACATCTATTTTCGGGTCAATGTCTCATCTACATTGATATGTGGTCAGCATCAGTCAGATTATGATGGAGACCCAATAAAAGAGCAAGAAATGTAATTGCAAAGGAAGGTATAATTTGTTATCAGATCAATCCTCATTCAAAGTAATTAGAATTTCCTACTTCTGTGTATAGGAAGGTTACCTGTTCTTTGCTGGATGCTGACCACTATCTTTCCAAAGAGGTGACCCTCCATTGAGAGAGTCAACTTTGCATTTTCATTAATACCTTTTGTTGTATCTGGAGTCACTTATTTTTACCATTTCAAACTTTATGATGGATTTTTGGTACACTGAATTTTAAAGATCAGTTAACTAGAATATTTTTTTTAAACGTGGCAAAAATGTGTTGGCTGTGGTTATTTGTAAGAAACTCTGCTTTGGATTTTAGGACCTGGATATTGCACATTATTTTGGTTGTACTGTGACATTTTTCTATCGCATAACTAGAAATATCCTTGAATGCATGTCCCTTTTTAAAAAAAAACTCAAAAAATTGGGAGAACACCAAATACTCAGTGTGACTGTAGGTGCCGAGTGTTATATGCCAAGGCTGCATTTAAAAGTTTTGTTTGTGTTGTTTCTTCATCATAAATGAATGCCACTTGGTAGGAGAGGTGGCTTTAATATACTGAGATGCAGTATGTCAAATTCTCAGATGCTCAAGTCGTCCAAATGGTGGTTCAGTTTGGTCAACTGTCATGTCATTGTGCATCTATTGCCATCCTAGGTTTTTTTGCATTGTTTTGTGAGTCTGAATGGAGTTGATCACTTCGTGCTAAATGCTACCATTAACATTTGGAGTTAGTAAGCAATTGCAGCATGTAGCTCTGCTTTTCGTGATGTGTAGTGTATTTTCCTTTCTCCCTCCCCCCAATTGCTCCTGTATCCTGGTGACTCTAGTAGCTCCTTGTTGAAAGGATGTCATTTCTATTTGTTCTTGTCGGAAGCAATGAGTCTTCGGGGCAATTGAGATCTTATGCATACTTGTTGAATTATTATGTATGGCATTCCACACTGGATTATAAAATCTATCTTGATCATACTTTGTTTAGCAATTTGGGGGGGGGGGGGGGGGGGTGTTTAAATGACCTGCATTTATATAGCACCTTTCAGAGGATCCCAAGTGTTTTACAGTTAATAAGTTTCAAAGTGCCTCTGTTGGCAGTGCACAAAATACAGCAGCTAATTTGTGCACAATAAATATAATCTCGCAAACAACAGTTTGATTTTGATCAGATCATCTGTTTTAGTAATGTTGTGAGGGATAAATATTGGTCAGGATGCCATGGAATGCAAGGACGATTGAAAGCAGCATTGTTACATTACGTTGCATTGGTTTCAGCTAAGCTCTTTTTATTCGCTTTGTCCGAGCTATCTGCAGTAAAGTCACATTCAGCTGCCGTTTTGATTAGGTGGTTGTTAAAGCTAATGGAAAAATCCAGTTAATCCTTGAGATACAAAAAAAAAATTCCGTTCAATATGAATACAGTTCTGAATGATGTGAATAAGAGGGCGAGGAAGGATATTTGTAAGTAGGTCACAGCAGGGCAAAGCAAATCAATGAGCAACATGAATGGAAGAATTATTTAATTATGTGAAATGCAGATCCCAATGAACAAGGGTGGAAAATCTTTGTAGGGCACACTTCAAGCTGAAGCGGTGAGGTACATTGTTAAGTGTTGTCCTTAGCAGTCCCGTAGCTAACTGTATATTTTGATCCTTCACCAGTCATTTTTTTTTGTTGCAGAATGTTTTGTGACACATGCCAAACTATCAATTGTTTCTGTTTTTAAATGTATTTTCTTAAGTAACTCGTTAACTTCAGTGGCGATGGTGGCGTTTGATTCCCTCTGACCTTATAAATTATCACTGACGGAAAATCCCACAATTGGTTAATTTGACTACCGACAGTGTTGCTATGAAGATCTGAGCCTGATTGGACCATGACAAGGCCAATGAACAGGAAGCTACCTAGCAGAGGATTGCAGTGAAACCCCTGTCTAAATCTACTGTTATTTTTAGAAAGTGATGTCGTATTATTTTCAGGGAAGCACCTCCTAACCGCTAGTTCTTGCATCTTTGCAATTTTAATATTCCTCTCAATCAGCCACTGCCCCGTGAGTTTACAGCAACATTTTTGGGCAATAATTACAAATGTATTACTGCAATTTGAAGTTTATTCACCAAATGTTATGAATGGCGGCATATTTTTCAATGGAATATTCCTGAATTGAAAATTTAGCTCCACAGAAGTGATATTTTGCACTGATTGTGTGTTGGGGGAAGGGGGAGCGGAAGAGAGAGAGGAGAATGTCTTAATTTTTTTAAGCTAGTAAAATGCTTAAATATTCAAAGTGACGGGTCAGATTCTCAATTGGCTTTTTGTTATTAAAGGCATCGCTGTTTTCTGGAGGTGGGGCTTTGTTATGAAGGCAGCTTTGAAACTGCCTTGTTGACTCCCTCATTGTCCAAGCATCTCACATAAAGAGCCTTTCTCCCACAGGCTGAAGCATCCCACGCTGCCCTCAGGGGCTGCTGCTGATTCATTCATTTACTTGCTTGAATTTTTTTATTCCGCCAGAAACCTTAATGAGCGGAAGAGCCTCGGCGGAATGAAGGGGGTGCAAGCTGGACAACCAGGAAAAGAGCGGGAGGGGGAAGGGAGCAGAAAGTGAAAGAACAGGCAGGCCATCAAAGACCCATTTATGCCGAGCTGCGTACCACATTTTTGTTTTTCAAAAGATCCAAATCATACCCACACTACCACCTCTAATAAGAGCTGTAAATAGATTGTTTTAGCAAAGCTGATAAGTGCAGCCTTGACACATTGAGTCGTGCTGCACCATGTGCATATATTTGTATGTGTGTCATACATGCAAACTTGTATAATAAAAATATCTGTCATGCTGTCCTGGATGCATGCAATCATAGATCCTTTAATGGCCCTCCACATTCCTATCTCAGTTTGTCATGGTGTGCCAATAACTCCTATGATCTTTTAACTTCAACATTTCAGTTTGCTGAATGTTCCATTTCTTAATTTAATTACATTTTTAAAATTTTATTTTTACCCCTTTTTTAAAAATTAACTTAAATCACAAATATAACAAATTGATCAAGCTAGACCGAAGTATTTTTTGCACTGAAGTGCAAGTGTGAGTATGACTTTCTGCGACACATACTGATTCATCTTTTTAGAACCATGGTGCTTCTTCAATATGTAAGTGGACTATAGTGAGGGATTCTAAGATGTCTTAATATCACATTTTAGTAATGTGTTCGGCCCGATCCTTTCACTGTGTGTTTTCACTCAAGTATGTTTTTAATCTAAAACTGATTTTATTGTTGTTGTTGAAGCAATCAAGTTTCTTTAAATGGTTAATTCCTTTCTAAATGAGCTGGCGATGCTGTTATTTTTGTGGGGTGCTGGGGATGTGCCACTATTCTTGATCTTGAATTTCAGCAGACAGGACTGTGGTTTATATTGCTAATTATCACTTTCTGTATTTGGCTCTGACAGTCTTAATTGCAGCTGCTGAAAGATTGCACAAGATTCTTATTCAGTCATAAAAGGACTTGGATATGCTGTGCTGACATGTAAAGCTCATGCTTTCTGCGATCGTTTTCCCCGTGTGACCCATTTTCTGCTTCCTCGACCCTGTTCCAACAAATTTACGGGCATATGACTTCCCTTCTTCATTCCTATTTTAGGTGATGTTTTTAATACTTCCTTTCTGGATACTCTCCATCACCTCTACAATGTTGCTGCTATTGCACATTCAAAGGAAAGTACTGTTATTCCCGAAGATAGACACAAAATGCTGGAGTAACAGGCAGCATCTCTGGAGAGAAGGAATTGGTGATGTTTCGGGTCGAGGCCCTTCTTCAGACCTTGAGAACATATTCCATTTACAATAGCTTTGAACTTATTTCTGGCTTATGTTTATCTTTGCAGCAACTATATCTGAAGGCTTCAGAATGATTCTCTGGATTTGCCATTGTCGCAACAAATCTGGTACATCCAGGTTCAGGAACAGCTTCTTCCCCACAGCCATCGGGCTATTAAACTCGCCAACAAACAGACTCTGAACTTTATCTGCTTATTTATGTGTATATTGAACTGATCTGTTCTGTGTTTTTGCTTACAATATTCTGTTGTGCTGCAGCAAGCAAGAATTTCATTGTCCTACCTGGGACACATGACAATAAACTCTCTTGACTTGACTTGAAAAGCATCTGCAGCCTCTCTTCCCACTGCTGCACCATTGCCCCTCTATCCTTGGCCCTCTTCCTAGTTTTCACCTGTATGCTGTCCCTTGGTGATAGCATTCCAAAGAAGAGTTTTGCATCAACAGTGAAAGTATCAGGATGTACCTTTCATCTCTGCTTTATCAGGCCCATATAACCATATAACATATAACAATTACAGCACGGAGACAGGCCCTCTCGGCCCTTCCAGTCCGTGCCGACCATTTGTTTTCCCCTAGTCCCATCTACCTGCACTCAGACCATACCCCTCCATTCCCTTCACGTCCATATACCTATCCTCTTTACTTTTAAATGTTAAAATCGATCCTGCCTCCACCACCTCTGCTGGAAGCTCATTCCACACAGCCACCACCCCCTGAGTAAAGAAATTCCCCCTCACGTTACCCCTAAACTTCTGTCCCTTAATTCTCATGTCAACAAACAATGGTCAGCAAACCCATTTCTTCAATAAAATATTTGTAAGACAGAAAATATTGTCCCAGGTTATTTTCTATAAACTTTATTCTGGCCACTTTCCTCCATTTCTCCCCCCTGGTTATTACTTTGGCTGAACCAGAACTTAATGGAAAAGCCATTGTGGGTATGCATGCAATGGTTTAGATACACACAAAAATTACAGTGGCATGTGCATCACCCTAAGGTGTCAAGGAATGAAGTGCCATCAGTATTCTGCTTGCACTTCAATGGTAAACCATTCACTCGAATATATGAGGCAAAGTTGATGTTTTGTCTTTTCATTCTCTTTTTTTACAAGGACTATTATTATATTGCAGCTTTGGTGCTGAAACAATTGTAGTATTGGTCATAATTCTGGAGCAGAATTGTGTTCAATCTGAAGTGCATATCTTTAAACTGCCTCCTGCAAGTTGATCTTGTTCACTGGAGTACTTGATAAAGCTCTCATCGCCAGCCTACAGGAACAATTGAGAAGGCACAGTGGTGATTTACCAAGATGTTGCCAAGTCAAAAGAATTATAGCATTAGGAGAGTGACTCTTAAGTCCTCTGGACTTTAACGTCAAGGAGCTCGCAGTCTCGGGTAGAGACCGTAGATGTCGGGAACTCCAACGGCGGCGAATGTCCGACCAGCCCCAACCCGGGATCCGATCGCTCGGTGCGGGGGAGCTGTGATTCTCACCACCCCCCCCCCCCCCCCCCCCCGATGCGGGAGCTTGATTTCCCCGACGCGGAGGGCCCAAACACCGCCGGCTACAGGTGTCAAGATCGCCCCATCAACGGAAAGCTCGAGGCCCCCAACCGCAGGAGGACAAAGAAGGGAAGAGATTGAATTTTTTCCGCCTTCCATCACAGTGGGGAATGTGAAGGAGTCACTGTGGTGGATGTTTATGTTAAAATGTATTTTGTGTTGTGTTGCATTTTATTGGTATGACTGTATGGCAAATCAAACTCCTCGCATGTTGCAAAACATACTTGGCTAATAAAGTATTATTATGGTTATGATTATGCTAGGGTTGTTTTCCTTTTTGTTGAGGGGAGAGGTGAAGTGTGGGGGATGGGAAAGAGATTGAGTATAGATTATCTTCAGAATCATGGGAGGGTGAGCAAGAATGACCCATCTCTCTTAGTGGACTAAAACTAGGTGGGATATGTTTAAATTAACTGGTAGAAGTATTGGAGAACAGTTGGACCATGTGGAATTCATTGCCGCACAAGGTTGTGGAGGCCAAGTCAATGGATATTTTGACGGTGGAGATAGATAGATTCTTGATTAGTACGGGCATCAGAGGTTATGGGGAGAAGGCAGGGGAATGTGGTTGAGAGGGATAGATAGATCAACCATGATTGAATGGCAGAGTAGCCTTAATGAGCCGAATGGCCTAATTCTGCTCCTATAACTTAAAAATAAATCATTTCAAAAATGCATTCTTCCTAATGAGTTGTAGGGATCTGGAATTCTCTGCCTAAAATGGTGATGAAGTAGAATACTTCACATTTTAAAAGTACCTGTCTGATCACTTGGAGTCATAACCTGCAGGGCAGTGAACTGAGCCGAGAAGTCAGGATAACCCAACGTCCATTTTTGGTGAGTTTTGGCCACAAGGCCAAATGGCTATCTCTTTTGCTGTAAATGTCTATGTTATGAATGCTGGAATACTGACAAACTTGCACCATGTGCCAAAAAGTTAATGAGTTTATGATCTGTTTGTTTTCTGGCACAAATCTAATCTATTCCTGTCTCGTAAATTCTTGCAGATATTATATTTAAGCGTACACTGCGGGCATGGCATTGTCTCAGAAACCATTGCTGTGTAAGCACCGGAGCAATCAGTCATTACATTGTTGGGGTGAATGAGTTTTGAGGCTGCCATAGGTAGGACAGTAGAACATTATGAAGAAAAGCTTCCTCTGATGAATTAATTGGGCTATTACGGAAACGTCAAATTACTGCAATGGGAAATGACCTAGAATTAAATCAAAACTGAAAATGAATGAAACACAAAAATACACTGAATAGGAACTGGGTAACACTGCAGTCTTGTTGCACTCTACTCAAACGTTGTGATGGGTTAAGACATGGTGGTGTGTGCTTGGTCCGCCATTTAACTGATGCGACTTAAACAGGGACGGGGAATCTTGCAAACAACTATTATAGTTAGTTGAGAAGATAGTAAATGGAGGTATATTTTACGTGGTGACTGTAAAGCTTACGTGGTGCCAAAGCTTCAATAATTGTCTGGTCTGGTAATTGTGAACATAGATTATTGGGTAGAACAGTCGGGGTGTTCCCTAGTTTTCCGATGTACAGCTGTACTGGGTTCTTGCAGAAAATGGGGATATTCATAAGCTAGTGAGAGCTCCCTTTGTTTTTTGGGGGGTGCAAAAGGCTCGGGAAGTGGAGAAAGAGGACTTTTATGATCAATATATGAAGGAAGTTGGTGTTCGAAAATGGAACACCATCAAATAGGATCCCGGGGGGCAACTTTGTAACCCAGGAAGTATAGAGTTATTGGAAGAACCTGCCAGAGGAAGTGATTGAGGCAGGTCCAATAAAAACATTTAAAATACATTTGGACTGGTACATGGATAGGGTAGAGGGATTATGGGTGAAACACAGGCAAATAGGGTATGTTGGTCAGCAGATGTGTTGGGCTGAAGGGCCTGTTTCTGTGCTGTATGACTGTATGGGGAGGAGTCCATATGGCATTGCAGGTCATGACTCTTTAAGATTCAAGAGAATCCAGTGGAGAATATGTGATTGTCATATGTACCAATGACGGAACAATAACATTTCCTTCTGGCTGCGTCTTACCGGACCAATAAGCGTAACAACACGCAGATTTTCATTTAGTTTATTGTCACGTGTACGAGGTACAGTGAAAAACTTTTTGTTGCGTGCTGACCAGCCAGACAATACATGATTACAATTGAGCCATTTACAGTGTATGGATACACGATAAGGAAATAACGTTTAGTGCAAGGTAAAGCCAGCAAAGACCGATCGAGGATAGGTCTGAGGGTCACCAATGAGGTAGATAGTAGTTCGGGACTGCTCTCTGGTTGTGATAGCACCATAGAATACCAGATAATGCCAAGAATACCATAACATAATGACCCTTCTTCTTCTTCTTGCGTTTGAGTCAGCAGAAATCCGCAGCAGGGTGATGCCATCCGGTTCGACATCCGTAGGTGCCCGCACTAAAAAGGGCGCATGCTCTTTGTTGGCGCCAAGCTGTGGCACTGCTGCTGTGTATGTTTGTTGTCATTCGCCTGACTGACGGGGAGATCGACAACATCAGCCCCATAATATCCCTAATATTAAGGTGGCTATAATAGTGCAAAAAACAAAGACACAGTCCAAAGAAGATCATAGTTGCTGAGGTTAATGTTGTGGCGGTGGTTGCGAGGAAGAAGCTGTTCTTGAAGCTGGTGATGATGGTTTTAAGGCTCCTGTACCTTCTTGCCGCGGGGCGGCAGGGAAAGAAGAGTGTGGCCAGGGTGGCGTGGGTCTTTGATGCTCTCTGTTGCTTTTTTTTGAGTTGGCTTTCCAGGTACTTTTTAAATGCTCCAAGGCTTCTGCCCTTTCCACCTTTTCAACTAATAAGTTCCAGATCATCTCGTAACCTCTGCATGAGAAAATCTCCCCTCTTATCCTTCCACCAGTTACTTTAGATCTCTGTTTGTGAGGAGGGGACGACATACAGCATGCGGTGAAAATCACGGTGCTGTGTATAGAATCAAGACATTTTTAATTGTGATACGTTAGAGGTCAGCTGGTTAGGGATTCTACAGTACATCGAGTTGTGTGTGTTAGAAGATAGTCTTACTATTCTCTTATAATGGGCACTCATTAAACCAATAAGTTCATATCTGGAAAGAAAAAGAGAATAAAAATTGAAGCCTTAGTGTTAATTGTCAGTTTATTGAAATCTGTAATTTTGAGCATTATAAAATACTGCTTTCTATCTCTGTTACAATAGTAGGAATGCTTAATCTGCTTTTTTTCCTTTCCTCATTGTCCATTAAGCTTTGGCCTCGAGTGTATGTTGCTAACTGTTTAAGTAACGATATCATGTTATGTGTTATAGTTATTGGTTCTATAGAGCGAGTGGCGCACATTTCACTCTCATTTTCTCCATTTCTCTCCTGAGGTTGTTATCGTACAATTCCCTCAGCATCTTGCCCGTGTGGCTATTTGTGGCACGAGAACCCATATTAGAAGGATATTTAAGGCTGGTCTAATTCCTGTTCTCGTCTGAAGTACCTTTTGCACACTTCCACCAGGAACCATTTGATAACAATCAGTAGTTTGCATCTCCTCTTTCCTCCTGCAGCCTGCATATTGGGCGCAGCGGTAGAGTTGCTGCCTTACAGCGCCAGAGACCTGAGTTCGATCCTGACTACGGGTGCTTGTTTCTACGTTCTTCCCGTTGCCTGTGTTGGTTTTCTCCGGGATCTCCGTTTTTCTCTCACACTGCAAACGATGTACAGGTTTGTAGGCTAATTGGCTTGGTATAACTGTAAATTGTCCCTAGTGTGTAGAATAGTGTTAAAGTGCGGGGATCGCCGGTCGGCGCGGACTCGGTGGGCAAAAGAACCTGTTCCCGTGCTGTATCTCTAAACTAAACTATCTCTGGAAGTTAGCAGTAAAATTAAAAATCTTTGGTATTAGCAAGGTTTACCTATTTATTTTGAAATTGGTGTGTAATCAGAAGAGGGGTAGCTTGAGGTCCGCCGCAGAAGAGCGACAATGGGGATTGGTGATGGGCAAGCCAACAATGGAACGAAGGAGAACATGTTGCCAACCCATTTCCGTGGCACTGGCTTTCATGATGTGCAAGTTTGCCAGCTGCACGTTTCATTACCATGATTGAACGAGGCTCCTGCAGTGCGATTGTGCGCCTCTTTTAAATGTGACATTACTACATGGATTTCTGGGAAGCGGCAAAGGAGGAGCTGTCAGCAGGAGGAGATGGAGGCTGACATCTGAAGACAAAGTAACATTCGGAGTTCCTAGTGTGCCAGGAGAATGGTCAGACTTCAGAGCTCCTGAATGAAGCTGTCAGCTTCCCCTTCATTGATTGCAAACTCTCCTCCGCCACAGCCGTCCCCTCCAACCTCTGCGAACATAATTGCAGAGGATCACCCCTCTCTCCCACTGCATACGAGTTTCCATTTGACATTGGGATCTACTCCCTTCCTAATGACCTCCATCTTTTCCTCCACTGTTGTCTGCTCGTCCTCCCTGGGATTTCTGGAGACTGTTCCCAGTAGCGCCTTCCGCCGTTTGGCAATTTGGTCTGCTGAAGAGAAGGAAATGGAGAGGGAAAAAAAAGTCCGTGCCTTAAACTGAACATATTTTTCCCCATTCCCACTTAAGTTTTCCCTGAAGTTAAGTTTATTTAAAATAGGCAAACTTAGATGAATAAGGATTTGTTTTTGGCTATTCGCACAGGATGCCAATTTCTGCATTTCTAGTTACATTCTGCAATACTCTTTCTCTGATTGAATTTGGATAGAATCGTTGTTAAACTATGGACATCTCCAAGAACTATTTGTGATAGTGCAACAATATTTTACGAGACTGATTTTTGTGAGTTGCGGGGCAGGGCTGAGCCAGTCTGGTGGTGGTGGTGATATTATATTAGAGACATTAAGCAGGTGAGGCTTATTGTCTCCAGAAGTCAGAGTGAGAGGTGATCTTTTGAAATACACAAGATTCTTACAGGGTTTCACAGAGTAAATATATATATTTTTTCCCCATTGGCTGTGATGTCCAGAACAATGGGTCACAGTCTCAATTAAGACATCGGCCGTTCAGGGCAGAGATGAGAAGAAATTTGACGGTAGTGCAGCGGGAAAGTTATTGCCTTGCAGCACCAGAGATCGAGGTTTGATCCTGGCTACGGGTGCTGTGTACGGAGTTTGTACGTTCTCCCTGCGACCATGTGGGTCTTCTCCAGGTGCTCTGGTCTCCTCCCAGACCAGAAAGATGTACAGGTTAATTGACTTTGGTAAATTATCCCTAATGTGTAGGATAGTGCTAGTGTACGGGGTGATCGTTGGTCAGTGTGGACTTGTTGGGCCGAAGGGCCTGTTTCTGTGCTGTATCTCTAAACTGAACAAAACTTTAAAAAAAAATTATTTATCTGGCGAGTGTGGCGAATCTTTGGAATTCTGTATCCAAGAGGGCTGTGCAGATCTGGCCACTGAGAATATTCAAGACAGACATTAATAGATTTTTAGGTAAAGGGGATGTGCAGGAAGGAAGGGCTGAGGTAAAAAATGTGCCATGCTTTCACTGAATGGTTGAACAGGCACAAGGATTCAAATGGCCTACTGCCATTTCTTATGTTTATCTACTTGCCTATGATAGAATTAATAGGGTGACTGGGGATGTTGAGGAAAAAAAAGAATTTATAGGGATGATCCCAAAACCGAGAGATTATATGTATCAAGAAAGACTGAGCATTTAGAGTTTAGACATTAGAGCTACAGTGCAGAAACTGGCCCTTCGAGCCACTGAGTCCGTACCTTCCTGCATACACTAGCACCAGCCTACACACTAGGGACGCTTAATCTACAAACCTGTACGACTTTGAAGCATAGGAGGAAAACGGAGCACCCACAAAAACCCCACAGGGAGAACTTACAAACTCCAAGGTAGACACAGAATGCAGGAGTAACTCAGCGGGTGAGGCAGCATCTCTGGAGAGAAGAAATGGGCAACGTTTCTGGTCGAGACCCTTCTTCAGACTGATGTTGAGGGGTGGGCGGGACAGAGATAGAATGTAGTCAGAGACAGTAAGGCTGGTGGGAGAACTGGGAAAGGGAGGGGATGGAGAGAGGGAAAGCAAGGACTATTTGAAGTTTAACACAGAAATGGGCCCTTTTAGCTTGCTAACTATGATGCCTATCTACACTAATCGCATTTGCATGCATTCAGCCTGCATCCCTACTTATTTATATACCTGTACAAATGCCTTATTAATGTTGGCAGCACCCAGCCCTGCGGTGCACCACTTGTTACAGACCTGCAGTAAAAAAACGCACGTCCACTGCTACCCTCTGCCTTCAATCACCCAGCCAATTTTAGACCTTGTCTGTCAACACACCTGAGAGCCCTTATGCTGTATCTTTCTGGACCAGCCCACCATATGAGACTTCGTCAAAAGCCTTAATAAAGTCCATGTAAATCACATCTGCTGCCTTGCCCTCGTCCATTTTCCCAGTCCCAGGTCATAAAAAAAATTGTGAGACATGACCTTCGCTGCATTAAATCCAAATCTGAAAGCCATACATTTTAGATTGTCTGAAATAAATTTTCGAGGGGATTAGATTAACCAACAAGTGATTTAAATGTACTCCTTCCAACAGAGGAGATACAATTTGATTGGGAGCTAGATAGGCACAATGGGGGGAAAGGAATAGATTGAATTGATAGCTCCAGATGGAGTAGATGCCAAGATGCAGCTCAGGCTATTTCTCTCCCCCCCCCCCCCCCCCCCCCCCCAATGCCTTGTGTGTGGTTCTGGTGTACCACAGTTATTACCTGATTTAAAAAAAATTTTTTTTTGAACGTACATCTCAATCATTGTTTATCATGATGAGAAGACTGACGACGAACTGCTGAACAAGAGTGGATAGCTAAATGCATAGTTGTAAGTAATTTCCACTGTTATCATTTGGAGAGTTAAAGGGCCTGTCCCACTTATGTGTGTTTTTTTTCGGAGACTTGCAGGCACCCGTCATAGTCGCAGCAGGTCGCCGAAAAATGTCAAAATGTTGAAAATCCAGCGGCGACCAGAAAAAGGTACGACTCTTTGGGCAACTACTCACGACCACACCGGCGTCACCCCCGCGACATGTCGACATGTGACGCCAGTGTGGTTATGAGTGGTGGCCCAAAGAGGCATGCCTTTTTCTGGTCGCCGCTGGATTTTCAACATTTTGAAAATTTTTGGCGACCTGCTTGAGACTCTTGACGGGTGCCGGTAAGTCGTCAAATAAATTGCGTAAGTGGAACAAGCCCCTCGAGGTCCTTTTTTTTCCCCATTACTTTCCTTGGTTAGAAACATAGATCATAGAAAAATAGGTGCAGGAGTAGTCCATTCGGCCCTTCGAAACAGCACCGCCATTCAATGTGATCATGGCTGATCATCTAAAATCAGTACCCCGTAAATGCTTTCTCCCCATAACCCCTGATTCCTTTAGCCCTAAGAGCTAAGAGTTGTCAGTTTTGTTTTAAAAGTTTATGGAGACCTGAGGTAAAACCATAACCACATTTCTCTCGCCACTTTAAACTTAAACATCATTTGTTCTCCGGTGCCCCGTTGGGCGTGGACTTAGTGCTCCAAACTAGAGCTTCACTCTGGTATAAAAATCAAACCTCGTCTGAACCCAACCATGACCAAACCAGACCTGAGGATTTTATGTTTAGAATGGAACTGCAGATGCTGGTTTACACTGAAGATAGACACAAAATGCTGGAATAACCCAGCCGGTCAGCAAGCATCTCTGGACAGCAAGGCAAGGTGATGGTTTTTGGTCGGTCTGAAGAAGGATCTCGACCCGAAACATCACCTATCCACGTTCTCCAGAGATGCTGCCTGACCCGCTGAATTACTCCAGCACTCAATGAAACGTCACCTATCCATGTTCTCCACAGATGCTGCCTGACCCGCTGAGTTACTCCAGCACTCTGTGAAACGTCACCTATCCATGTTCTCCACAGATGCTGCCTGACCCGCTGAGTTACTCCAGCAGTATGTGAAACGTCACCTATCCATGTTCTCAACAGATGCTGCCTGAGGAATGGGTGACGTTTCGGGTCAAGACCCTTCTTTTCAGACTGAAGAAGGGTCTCGACTCGAAACGTCATCCATTGCTTCTCTCCGGAGATACTGCCGGTCCCGCTGAGTTACTCCAGCATTTTGTGTCTGTCTTCAAATGACGGCACGTGCTCCAGACGGCTGTGTGTATGCATAAAATCGCGCGCGGCCTTCGCGGGACCGTCGTGGCTCAACGCGACCACGAGGTTGCGTAATTTGCATGCCAAGGACAGGCCCTTAAGAGTGCATATACAAAAATGTCTGACAGTGAACTCCAACTAAACAATGCTAGTTTATTGCAAAAAGTAGAAGGCTTGCACCAATCACAGTTCACTGGAATCCAATTTGTAGGGGCAGTGTGTTTGGGAGCCAACATCTATGTACCTATTCCTTGGGCATATGTAGCTGGTGTTTATTGAAGTATCTTGTCTGGAATACCAGATTAATAACTATTTCTACATCATTAATGCAGCCCATTCTTTTAAATATTTGATGGGGTGAAGTACATTAAGTATTGCTAGCAGTGTACAATGAACCAGTTACCAGGTGGACTAAATTCTTAGCTTTTACACTGTTATACATTCTGTTCAATTTCAAAGCAAAGTGGCCAAAGTGACCTAGTTTCTCATAAAATGCTTTTTTCTAACTGAACATCAGCTTCCTTTCCTTTATCTGATTTCAACATATGTCTTGCAGGCAGTTGGTTGATTTGAACTTCACCAAAGTAATTCATGAATTTCTGCTCCACATTCACCAAGCGGCAATTGTTACTGAAGCTGTGTGGGTGGGATGGGGGGGGGGGTGAATGAAATTCTCAATGGGGTCATCATCATCTCGCACTGAAATGGGTGAGCCATTTCAAAAAGAAAGCTTTATTCTCTCCAGTGTAACAGGCTCAGGTGACTTGATCCAAGCGCTGTGTTTGATGGTCTTAATCAGGGTCTCATTCAATTTGAAAATGTAAGGAACGGAAAGCAAATGAAATTGTACGTCATGTGGTCCAACTTGTGCATTGTGTCAGTTATGTTGCACCTGTACCTTTTAATTGTGTGGGCATCGTTTTTTGGGCAGGAAATTCTGCACTCACTGAATACCTGGAGATCACAGATATATTATTTTATTTTAATTTTTGAAATAAGGCTGAATTTTTTTATTTTTTGTTAGAAATTTCTATGTTATGCTGACCTAGTCTGGTAATTATAATTGCCTTTTTCATCTGCCTTATTGCTAGAAGGTTTGTAGGGGAAACCTTAACCTCCCAAAACATCTCCATCCCTTGCTCTGAAATTCAATGCTGGTGCTGGCAAAAATGAATGTGAAATGATCCGCATGAGGTTATTCAATGCTTATGGCCTGGTGCTGAATTATTCAGTGTTCTGTATATGGCGTGGATAAAATAATCAACAATTAACCGTGATTTGGGTCTCGCAACAATGTGATCTAGCATCAGTTTGGTGACTACAATCAAAGTATCGATTTGTTACTTCTTTAGGCTTTGTTAGGTTTCTAAACTTTAATCAAAGCTCCTGTCATGTGCTGCTCACTTTCAACTGTTACAGCAGGATTATTTAGGTGTCTTTACAACTAATTGCAGTCTCAAACTAACTAGGGCTGGAGACGAAAGAGACCAAGGAATGGGAAGGCTATTAATAATGAAAGTAATAATGCAGGACTTAATAATGGGCATCCAATGGTGGAAAAATGACTTTGCTTTAAAAACTACAAATTCTAGAATAAAACTTTAACAGAGGAAGTTTCCAGAAAGTAAAGGGTAATGAATATCAAGGGATTTGTTTAACACATTTGTGTTATTGCTTGGCACGTTCTCACTCGTGAGTCAGACGATGGAGCTCGCTGTTGGCTTCTGTCATCGTCCAACATGTTGACAGAATTGTCGCCCGACGCGTCACAGAGTGCATCGCGCCGCCGCTTCCAGGGATCGCCACGAGGAGGCTTCTGTCATGATCCCCATGAAAATAAATGAAAATCAAAGCTTTGTGCTAAGAAGCACACGTAAGCCTTGATTCGTGCTTTTCTGACCAAATGAAAATGTCAGCAACTTAAGGGCCTGTCCACCTACGCGACATGTCGCGGCGTGACGCCTATTTGGTCGTGAGCAGTCGCCCAAAGAGTCGTACCTTTTTCTGGTTGCCGCTGGATTTTCATCATTTTTAACATTTTCGGCGACCTGCTGCGACTATGACGGGGGCTGGCAAGTCGCCGAAAAAACCGCGTGAAAAAAAAGTGGGACAGGCCCTTTACTTTTTATGTTTCAAGACACCAGCCATAGTCTTGCTTCGGTAAACTAACATTTCGGAAAACTCACTTCATCTGTGTACGTATTTCTAGTTCAGGGCTGACTATGATTTCCACTTGATCTACTAAATGATTAATGTTTCTTTTTGAAAAGTGTTTTCTCTTTTTGTTGGAAACTGTGTTTGACAAGGTGGATGACAACTTGATACTTCTGATATTGCCACTCTATCCTCTGTAAAGGCAAAACTGTGTCTTGCTTACTTTGTGCTCACAAACCCTCGCATCTTGGCTTGCATTTCCTTACACGAAACAAAGATCAATGAAAGTTTTATCCCAGCATGGTTCATAAACTTGAATTACAATTATCATCACTATGTATCTCTTGCTTCCAAAGCACTTGTTTATACTGTCAATGCTCAGAACAGTTTACACTGTATACCTTGGTGAAAGAATAAGGATAATAGCAATGTGCAGATGCTGGTTTATACCGAAGATAGACACAAAACGTTTTGGGTTGTCACTTCCCGAAACGTCACCCATTCCTTCTCCCCAGAGTTGCTGCCTGTCCCGCTGAGTTACTCCAGCATTTTGGTGTCTATTTTAGCATTGCAGCGATGATTGGCAGTTGTCTTGATTTTGAAGGCAACAATTCATCATGTTATTGTTCCAAGTGTGTGCCTGTGTTTTAATGGTGTTTTGGGTGGATACAAGACAGATTGAATTTAGCTCAAAGGACCGGGAATGCCTGAAAGAATATGACGTCATCTTTCTGTGCTCTAAAAGTCTTAAGTGAAAGCTCTGACAGCCAGCAGGTTGCCAAATGTTAATTCCATTTTTTCCCTTACTGAGCAGCTGTCGTCATCTTCATGGTTTCCATAGCAGCCCTTTTCCCTCTCGGCAGCACAATATCTGAGGAAATGTTAACGGATTTATTCATGAGAGTAGCTTTACATATATTCTGCTTAAACTTATTGTAAATCGTGATTTTATTCATTTGCAATATGCCTTCAAGATGTGTTATTTAGAGATGCCTTTTTTTAACTGTTCAGATCATTTAATGAAGCACCTTGAATTATTCACGGAGACTGTAATTGAATCTATTTTTCACATGCTCAGGATTTCATACAGTTCTTTCAAGGTGGAGCTCGTTTGCCATGCAGTGGGTTGGATGGTTCAGCTGCAGTGTTAAAAGCTTTAATGGTGCCATGGAATGGCAGTGCAGGTTATAATTTCCGTAGCAATTTGCACGCTGCAGTTGTCTCTGACACTCCCCTCCTCTCCTGGCAGCCCACTGCTTTCTGCCCTCTCCCCTCCACTCTGCTGACGTCTGCGCCTCACTTTATGCCAACACTTCTTCCTCTGCCGGCCGTCCCATCCCTGCAGGCCAGTCCCAGCTTTCTGCTGTCATCCACCCCCTCTCTCTGCTCAACCCTCCCCCCCTCTCCCCCTGGCAGCAGACACCCCCCCCACTC
This sequence comes from Okamejei kenojei, assembly GCA_035221665.1. Classification (NCBI taxonomy): domain Eukaryota; kingdom Metazoa; phylum Chordata; class Chondrichthyes; order Rajiformes; family Rajidae; genus Okamejei; species Okamejei kenojei. The sequence continues at coordinate 2,027,242 of CM069174.1, forward strand.
TCTGCTGACACCCCCCCACCGAACCTTCCCTCTCTTCCACGTCGCCCCCTTCACACCCCTTATCTCTTGCTCTCTACCCTTGCCCTGTCATGTTCCTGCCAGCTCCCATCCAAAATGTTTGTGTATATACATGTAAACCAGAAATGTACGCGCGTGTCTGTATATCGCATTTTTATTCCATTATATATCTGAAGCAGTCACTAAAGGACTGTTTGTGCTTGACGACAATAATTATGCGCCTTAACTTTAATTAATTTAAATATTTATTCTGACTGCCCTTTTTTCTCATCAAAATTGCCGTGTACTGAATGTACTTATTGTCTATTAATACTAAATTTTAGCTTCATAAATGATTGCAACCACTGATTTGCAAGGTGCTATTGGTTGCCCTCCTTTGGAACATACTGATTGTGTTTCCACTGCAAGGAACTGCAGATGCTGATATCTTGAGCAAAACGCACAAAGTGCTAGGAACTCAGCGGGTCAGGCAGCATCCTCGATGGTGGGGGGGGGGGAATGGACACGTGACGTTTCGCATGGAGTGACTCAGCGGGACAGGCAGCATCTCTGGAGAGGAGGGATGGGTGACGTTTCGGGTCGAGACCTATCTTCAGAATCATGTTGCAGCTTTATAAAACTTTGGTTGGGCCGCATATGGAATGTTGAGTGCAGTTCCAGTCGCATCATTACAGGGCGGGCATGGAGGCTTTGGAGAGAGTGCAGCAGAGCTTTGCCAGAATGCTGCCTGGATTAGTGGGTATAAGCTATGAGGAAAGGTTGGACAAACTTGGATTGTTTTCTCTGGCGTGTCAGAGGCGGAGGGGAGAGCTGATGAGATTATCAGAGGCATTGATAGGGTAGACATAACTTTTTCTCATGATGGAACTGTCAGAAACTCGAGGGCATAGCTCTGAGCTGAGAGGGGCAAAGTTTAAAGGTGGGACATGGATTATTGTGGAGGCAGAATGGATTAGTTTAATTTAGCATCATGTTTGGCACAAACATCATGGGCTGAAGGACCTGTTCCTGTCCTGACCAGTTCTGTGCAGGAAGGAACTGCAGATGCTAGTTTACATTGAAGATAAGCACAAAATGCTGGAGTAACTCAGTGGGTCCGGCAGCATCTCTAGAGAAAAAGAACAGGTGATGTTTGCGTTCACTGTTTGTATCCACTCACTATCACCCTTTCCACAGCCAACAATGGATCATTGTGGGCTCCACCTTTCCTTGATCATCGTCCTGCCTTTGATTTGTTCTTTCCATACCTTTTGTTCTTTCGATCTTTGTACCTTTTCATACCTCTAGTTTCCCTCTCCACTGAATCTCAGTCTGAAGAAGGGTCTCGACCCAAAACGTCACCTATTCCTTTTCTCCAGAGATGCTGGCTGACCCACTGAGTTATTGCAGCATTTTGTCGATCCTCTGTCCAGTTCTAGGTTCTGTAATATGTTGAACTGCATGAAACGACAGTTGTGCTTAACATGATATATGCAGCACCATTATAATTCATTCCTATGGTACTGAAAATAATACTAATTGCACAATAAATGAGAAAACATCAGTGGAGATTGTAATTGGGGATACTTCTAAAAAATGTTAGTGTCATTCATGAATGAGTTGCTTATGTTTTATATTTCCGGTAATAACCCAGGATTAAATTACTAGGCATTGTCTTATTTAATGCACAACTGGATTATGACAGACACACGAGGCATTCCTATATTTTATCAAGCATTAAATATGATGGGCCTTCACCAATGCCATTTGCCTTTATTCTTTGGGTTTTGGCTTAAGTAAAGCATTTTTGTCATCAGGAACCTGACTTAAGTCTTTCTAAATCAATATAAATTGCTAAACCTTTTTACAGCTTAAGGATAATGATCTATTGCACTGTGTAAAGTAAGTCTTCTTGAACCTTGTGGCTTTCCAAAATCCAAACCCCCAATTCTCCTTTGAGACAGAAGAATGGAAGCCAGAAATATTTGAAAAATATGATATAAATTAAGGCATTAAGGCTGCAGTGTGGGGTAGGGTAGTGTTTTTATTTGCAACAAAACTCCCCCTGGTTCTATCAACTTCCCTTAATTTTATGGATCTCGACTGATTTCTGCTTTAGAAACTCAGCAGCTTAATTTGACAGTGCATCATCATGAACCTAGACTGGATGTTGCTTTTGATCTCTGTTTCATTTGAGAAGCACTCGGAGTCCACTTTAATCTACCAATATGCCTGTTGATAGCGAGAGCGTGTTTTAAGAATCGTGGTCATCCCAGTCCTCCTAAGAAAATGTACTGCCCAAAATCAAAGTTCCCGGAAGAAGTGTATGTTAACTGCTAGCTTTTCCTTTATCTTCACAGGAAGCACAGGAGAGACAACGGCATGCTTTGACCATAGACATACTGTACTCGATCCAGAAAACACCGCAAGTATCAGCAACATGAGATACGCATTTGCCAACGCTGAACAGGTCCAGTTCCATTGAGACACCACTTCTTTGACCACAAAAAAAACTTTGCTTTTTACGTGATACGGGTTTAGCACAATATTACAACAGGCTGCAGCTCCTGGTAAGTGCTTTATGCAAGGTTTTCTGAATTAACTTGATTCACCTGGACGTTATGTATTGTGTTGGACTTTTTGTGTGAGCGGAGATCCAGAATGGGTCATGACAGTTTTTAAGGTGTTTCAAAATGTCAGCATTTAAATTCTTGTTTTACTTGGGAATTACTTTTTCTTTGAGAATATAGGTAATTCTTTTACTTCTCTAAATGAGCGTTACACTTGTGTGGGGGGCAGCAGGGAATGAATACAAGCTTTCTGGTTGAATGGACAGAAGAAAGGCAGACCACATTTCCTGAACCTCGATCCATTAATGTCTAGTGTAGCTAGATGTTTATAACTTGGGTTCTTTGTTTGGAGAAGTAGGCAACACACACACTATGGTTGTCCTGAAAACAGCTGGGGATGATGGAGAAAAAGAAGCAAGGGTCTTGTACCTGAAGAGCTTGATATTTCTAACCAATGTAGGCAACAAAATGAATGATGTTAAATTGCCATGCACAGAGCGTCAGGATAAAAACAACAGAAATATGTGAGTTAAAGTTCTTGCTTCATCACGTGCAGTAGTTGAGACGGGTTCCGTCACAACATTTAAAAGACAGATACATCGAAAGGGATGATTTAGTGGGATATGGGTCAGGTACTGGTAAATGGGACTAGCTTGGAGGTCGCCTTGGTCAACATGGACAAAGGATCTGTTTCTATCTATGGCTCTATGACTAACTCTGGCTTATGTTAGTCACTGAAGGACACAGTCGAAAAAGTCACGAGGTTGCTCTCTAGCATCCAGGGTTATGAGGAAAGGTGGGATCAACTTGGGCTTTTTAGTGTTGAGTGATGACTTCTGAGAAGTGAGCTTGCATGTAAAGTTATGAATAATTTGGAGTCTGTTCCAAATACAAAATATTAATTTGCAAAAGTAAAACGCAAGGCCACAGGTTCAAATTGTAAAAAGCAAATTTTTAGCACTGACTAAATGACTGATCAGGAACAAACTCTTGGAGATGTAGATCTTGCGAAACCTCGATTGAATTTAAGGGTGATTTTGGAAGTGAGGTAGGCTGATGATATTTACACTGGGACTAAGGTGGGTTGTCCAATTTTACAATTGCCATGTAATCCCGTGCTACCTGCTCCATGGTCGGATAGTTGGCGACAAAACCGTCTCCCCCACCTGGTTTGCCAGGTGGGGAGGGGGCTGTGGATCCCCAGCAGGACCCAAAACTAGACCAGTCAAAGGGCGGATGAGCTTCTAGCGAGCCAACAGCCATCCATACATCAGTAGAAGTTGCGATCACTGTCGTACATAGCATAGTAAGGAATGATGATAAAGCACACACACACATCCTGTACTTCCAGCTGCGGACGTCCGCAGGAACCTGGAAGACAGATGTGTCGTGCGTCCGTCACCATTCCCGTCGGAAACCAGCACCACTGCGTCGCTAACGTTTTCAACAATGATGAATGAATATCGTACAATCTAGCATCAAGCTGGTCACAGGCATATTGATGTTGCAGACACAAAATACTAGAGAATTCAGTGGGACAGGCAGCATCTCTGCAGAGAAGGAATGGGTGACGTTTTGGGTCGACACCCTTCAGATGTTGCATGTTGGGGAAGGACTGCACGTGGCTGAGATGGACTGCAAGTGCTGATAATTTCTGTGAATCGCCAGTGATGTTAATCTGTTTTGAATGCTAATGTGTTACGATGAAGTGCACACATTTATATCGGCGCTTTTATGACTTAAGACTTCCCAAAGTGCCTCACAGCCGATGCAGTTCATCTTTAAGTGGTGACGTTGTAATGTATGAAAGTGGCAGCTAAATTGCACACAGCATGTTCTTAACATTAATGTGACAACAACTAGATAATGTGGTTTAGAAATGAGTGCTGTGTAATAAATATAGTCTAAGACACCAAGGATAACTCAATAATCTTATTCAAAATGAATTTTAGCTTTTTTTTGCATAGACCTGAGCAGGCAACCTTGGTTTAACATCTCAAGGTGATACCTCCAGCAGTGCAGAGTTCACTCAATACTGCACTAACGTGAGAGTTTAGATTACATTCACAAGCCTCTGCAAAGTGATTTATATGCACGACCACCTAACTCGGACAAGAATGGTTCCATTGGGCCAAGGATGATGTATTGTCCAGCTCAATTAAAATAAAAATGTTATAGTAATGATTGAAAGAAAATCTATGATTAGTAATCACGAAATGTCTGTTATCCAAATGTTGACTATGTGTATTGGGAAAATGATAACTTGGAAAACAACATGCATTGCTTGAATGGCACAAGAATCGATCAATAGGTATAATTTTTTTAATTTACATTTATCCAAGAAGCTCTGTCTCTGGAGAAGGGTTTCGGCCCGAAAAGGTTGCCTCTTTCCTTCGCTCCATAGATGCTGCCTCACCCGCTGAGTTTCTCCAGCATTTTTGTCTATCTTCAATTTTCCAGCATCTGCAGCTCCTTCTCAAACAACTCTCTGTCTCTGTTACAGGTTTCTGCTGTGTAGCACACCCTTAATTATTTTCGCATTCTGAAGATGTCCAATAGTAATAATACGCAAGAAACTCTGGAAATTATGAAGGAATCGGAAAAGAAATTGGTGGAGGAATCTTTAATTAAAAATAAACCTGCATGTCGAACGTCCAGTAAAGAGGAGTTGGAAAAAGATGGCGAAGACCCAAACTCACAGCAAGAGTTCCAGGTGAGAACCTCGCAGCTGTGGTGTCTGTGCCTGTTTATAATCATAAGTTCCTTTGACACTCATTCACCCCCCTGTGGTTTTCATAACCAGCTTACATTGTGTCTTTGACAGTGATTGTAAAATTAGAGTTGATGTAATATCAAGTCATTATTGGTATTCTTGTGAATCTGAGAATCCTGGACAAATTCAGTGTAGAAACTGGCCCTTTAGTCCACCTCATCCACTGTTATCCACTTGAGGGGTAAGTATTTCACACAAAGGGTGTATGGAACAAGCTGCCAGAGTTGATGCTGGGACTATCCCAACGTTTAAGAAACAGTTAGACAGGTACATGGATAGGACAGGTTTGGAGGGATATGGACCAAGCGCAGGCAGGTGGAACCAGTGTAGATGGGACATGTTGGCTGGTGTGGGCAAGTTGGGCCGAAGGGCCTGTTTCTATACTATCACTATGACTCTATACTTATCTATGGTAAACCTATTTGTCTGCATTCGGCCCATATACCTCCACGCATTTCCTATCCAAGTACCTATCAAGAAGCATTTTAAACATTGTTATTGTATCTGCCTCTATGACCTCCTATGGCAGCTCATCCCACATCATCCTCTGTCTGCATAAAGTTACTGCCCGGGACTCTTTCAAATTTCTGAACCTAACTTTAACCCTTCGACTGGGAAATAGAGACAAGAAAGAAAAAGTTTCTGTCAATCTATCCTATCTGAGCCCCTCGTAATTGTAGAAACATCTATAAGGTCACCCCTTGGACTTCTACATTCCATTGAGAATAAAACCAGCCTATCCAATTTCACTCTTATAAATAGTCGTCCATTTCAGACAACATCCTGGGGAATCTTTTCTACATTCTCTCTATTGCTCCCACCTTTCATGTAGTGTGTGAAGGGAAGTGTACATAATGCTCTAACCAATGTTACTTATAGCTGCAATGTGGCATCCTAACTTGTATACTCTGTGCCTTGGCCTGTGAAAGCAGGCATACCAAATGCCTTTTTCACTATCCTGGCCACTTGTGATGCCACTTTCGGGGAGCTATAGGCATGCACCACACGGTCTCTATGCATCAACGCTCCATATGGCATATCTCATTAGACCTAACTCTTTTTATAGCTTTTCCAGGTTCAACCTTGTTCCCTCTTTCACAATCTGCAAGGTATCTATCAACTATTAACACCATTTTTGGATTGGACACTAAAATTATTTTTGCTAGCTGCAAGACTATTTCATGAAAGATGTTTGGACTTTCTTAAATACACGAATGGCTTTGATTCCAAACACGCTTTCAGATTTGTACAAAATTATTACTTTTACTCCAGTGTTTCAAGAGGGGTTGGAGTGGAAAATGTCAAATTACTGCAGGTACGGGTTAAATGTCATTGTGGAGTGAAGTAAGAGTTATTCTGCACCTCTCTTGTGGACACATCAATTCAGTGTTTGTTGCTGAGACTTGATAACGAAAGTGCAAGCCTGTTGTATTCCAGAGCGCTATTTCAATCTCCGGTATGTTTGCACTTTTTAATCTTGTTCTTTTGAAGCTCGAGTTGGTAGTTGAAGAGTAAAACAGGTGGGAAATAATTTCTGCAGATGCTGGTTTACACCGAAGATAGATACAAGATGCTGGAGTAACTCAGTGGGCAGGCAGCATCTCTGGAGAAAAGGAATAGGTGACGTTTCAGCTCGAGACCCTTCTTCACACGGAGTGTCAGGAAAATAATTTCTACTGCACTGCTCTGGTTTTTAGACAAGTTTAGCACAATAAATTAATTAATTTCAAGTGAAAGTTCTGGCCATTTGCAAATCGTTTGAGCTGGTTTTAAAAAGCATTGTGAAGGAAACTGGCTGGGTTCATAAAACTGGCGACACCCCCAGGTTGAATGAATCAGCACTGGCAGTTTCTGCAAATTGTGCCCCTTTGCAGCCCTTTGAAGACTCTTTTAAAATTGCTGGAGGCTTGCAGGCATCTTTCAGAAGCTCTTCAATATTAAATATTTAAATTAAAAACTGATATAACTTGCAAATGGTGCTATGTAGATTTTTAAAGTTACTTTCAATTATTTATGGTCAGATACTGGAATGGGTACTTTGATTAAATGTTTATTTTTGATGATAAGCCTATTGTATTGAGCAGCAGCACGTTACTTCTCTTACACCTGTCAAAATGTTGAACTAGGCTATGAAACTTTACAGATTGCGGTGATCCTTTGTAGATTCCTGTTTGATTTGTATAAATAAGTTTGAGTGGAAGCTTGAAACATCATTTCACTTTGGAAAACCAAGAGCAATATTGAGTATAGAATTTAGGAGACTGAGGGGGGATCTTATAGAGACTTACAAAATTCTTAAGGGGTTGGACAGGCTAGATGCAGGAAGATTGTTCCCGATGTTGGGGAAGTCCAGGACAAGGGGTCACAGTCTAAGCATAAGGGGGAATTAGGACCGAGATGAGGGAAACATTTTTCACGCAGAGAGTGGTGAGTCTCTGGAATTCTCTGCCACAGAAGGTAGTTGAGGCCAGTTCATTGGCTATATTTAAGAGGGAGTTAGATGTGGCCCTTGTGGCTAAAGGGATCAGGGGGTATGGGGAGAAGGCAGGTACAGGATACTGAGTTGGATGATCAGCCATGATCATATTGAATGGCGGTGCAGGCTCGAAGGGCCGAATGGCCTACTCCTGCACCTAATTTCTATGTTTCTATAGAAGATGGGAGGTCATATTACAGTTGTATAAGACATTGGTGAGGCCATGTTTAGAGTCTTGTGTTCAGTTCTGGTCACCATGTTATAGGAAAGATGTTGTCAAGTAGGGTGCAGAGAAGATTTACAAGGATGTTGCCAGGACTGAAGGGTCAGAGCTATAGGGAGAGAATGAGCAGGCTGGGACTCTTCCTTGGAGCGTAGGAGGATGAGGGGTGATCTTGTAGAGGTGTATAAGATCATGAGCGGTATAAATAGAGTAAATGCAGTCTTTTTTCCAGTGTAGGGGAATCGAGAATCAGATGATACAGGTTTGTGAGGGGAGAGAAATGTAATAAGTACCTGAGGGGTAAACCTTTTGCACAAAGGGTAGGTGTATGAAACGAGCTGCTGCAGGAGGTAGTTGTGGCAGGTACTATCGCAGCATTTAGACAGGTATATGGATATAGGTTTAGAGGGATATGGGACAAAATGCAGGCAGGTGAGACTAGTGTAGATGGACATATTAGTCGGCGTGGGTAAGTTGGACTGAATGACCTATTTCCATACTGTATCACTCTGACTCTTTTGGGTAGAAACAATGAGCGACAGGTGCTGGTTAATACACAAAAGCATACAAAGTGCTGGAGTAACTTGGCGGGTCAGGTAGCATCTCTTGTCAACATGGATAGGTGACGTTTCACAGAGTGCTGGAGTAACTCAGCGGGTCAGTCAGCATCTGTGGAGAACATGGATAGGTGACGTTTCACAGAGTGCTGGAGTAACTCAACGGGTCAGGCAGCATCTCTGGTCAACATGGATAGGTGACGTTTCACAGAGTGCTGGAGTAACTCAGCGGGTCAGGCAGCATCTGTGGAGAACATGGATAGGTGACGTTTCACAGAGTGCTGGAGTAACTCAACGGGTCAGGCAGCATCTCTGGAGAACATGGATAGGTGACGTTTCACAGAGTGCTGGAGTAACTCAGCGGGTCAGGCAGCATCTGTTGAGAACATGGATAGGTGACGTTTCACAGAGTGCTTTAGTAACTCAGTGGGTCAGGCAGCATCTGTGGAGAACATGGATAGGTGACGTTTCACAGAGTGCTGGAGTAACTCAGCGGGTCAGGCAGCATCTCTGGTGAACATGGATAGGTGATATTTCGGGTCGGGACACTTCTTCAGACTGAAGACATCCATTATCCATCTTCTCCAGAGATGCTGCCTGACCTGCTGAGTTACTCCAACACTCTTGTGTCCTTTTTTAGCAATATTGGGTAGCATATCTTGCGACAGATTCAAACCCATCTTGTAGAACATTAGTAGCAACTGCAGTAAGCAAGTTTTGAATCTGGCGAGTTGCCATGTCTTATTATTAAGAATTAGAGTACAAGACACAATTAGCCTATTCATATATCTGTCTCCTACATTAAGTTACTCATGCATTGTGTTACTTTTTCCTCTGCTGGGAGGATGAACAGGCTCCTCCACAGGGAAGTCTTAGTTGAATGAAAGCATTTGTATGACTCAGTACCTTTGATCCATTGGAGCATGGCAGCGTTTAGTTTAGATTAGACATACGGCGTGAAAACAGGCCATTCAGCCCACAGTGTCTGTGCCGGCCAATGATCACCCATACACTAGTTCTATGTTGTCCTAGTTTCACATCCCACACACGATACGATGGAACTTTATTTATACCAGGAGGGAAATTGGCCAGAATTGCATAGTCAAATTAACCTACAAACCTGTTCGTCTTTGGAGTGTGGGAGGAAACTGGAGCTCCTGGGGAAAGCCCACGCGGTCACTGGGCGAATGTACAAACTTTGTACAGACAGCACCTGTAGTCAGGATTGATCTCTGGCGCTATAAAGCAGCAACTCCAGGCAGATGTGTTACAATGAACTTGGCCTGGGGAGAAAATATTTTGACTAAAAAAGGTCTAGAAAATAAAAACAACAACATCCATGAAAACATACTAGTTTGTCAGCTTGCCTAATCCAGCTACAGTGCCCTCCATAATGTTTGGGACAAAGACCCATCATTTATTTATTTGTCTCTGTACTCTACAATTTGACATTTGTAATAGAAACAAATCACATGTGGATGAAGTGCACATTGTCAGATTTTAAATAAGGCTATTTTTATACATTTTGGTTTCACCATGTAGAAATTACAGCTGTGTTTATACATAGTCCCCCCATTTCAGGGCACCATAATGTTTGGGACACATGGGTTCACAGGTGTTTGTAATTGCTCAGGTGTGTTTAAATGCCTCCTTCATGCAGGTATAAGAGAGCTCTCAGCGCCTAGTCTTTCCTCCAGTCTTTCCATCACCTTTGGAAACTTTTATTGCTGTTTATCAACATGAGGACCAAAGTTGTGTCAATGAAAGTCAAAGAAGCCATCATGAGACTGAGAAACAAGAATAAAACTGTTAGAGACATCAGCCAAACCTGAGGCTTACCAAAATCAACTGTTTGGAACATCATTAAGAAGAAAGAGAGCACTGGTGAACTTACTAATCACAAAGGGACTGGCAGGACAAGGAAGATCTCCACAGCTGATGACAGAAGAAATCTCTCTATAATAAAGAAAAATCCCCAAACCTGTCCGACAGATCAGAAACACTCTTCAGGAGTCGGGTGTGGATTTGTCAATGACTACTGTCTGCAGAAGACTTCATGAACAGAAATACAGAGACTACACTGCAAGATGCAAACTACTGGTTAGCTGCAAAAATAGGATGGCCGGGTTACAGTTTGCCAAGAAGTACTTAAAAGAGCAACCACAGTTCTGGAAAAAGGTCTTGTGGATTGATGAGACGAAGATGAACTTATATCAGAGTGATGGCAAGAGCAAAGTATGGAGGAGAGAAGGAATTGCCCAAGATCCAAAGCATACCACCTCATCTGTGAAACACGGTGGTGGGGGTGTTATGGCCTGGGCATGTATGGCTGCTGAAGGTACTGGCTCACTTATCTTCATTGATGATACAACTGCTGATGGTAGTAGCATAATGAATTCTGAAGTGTATAGACACATCCTATCATACAGCAAGACAATGATCCCAAACATACTGCTAAAACAACAAAGGAGTTTTTCAAAGCTAAAAAAATTGTCAATTCTTGAGTGGCCAAGTCAATCACCCGATCTGAACCCAATTGAGCATGCCTTTTATATGCTGAAGAGAAAACTGAAGGGGACTAGCCCCCAAAACAAGCGTAAGCTAAAGATGGCTGCAATACAGGCCTGGCAGAGCATCACCAGAGCAGACACCCAGTAACTGGTGATGTCCATGAATCGCAGACTTCAAGCAGTCATTGCATGCAAAGGATATGCAACAAAATTTACATGGCATTGCTGTGTCCCAAACATAATGGTCCCTGAAATGGGGGGGGGGAAACTATGTATAAATACTGCTGTAATTTCTACATGGTGAAACAAAAATATGTAAAAATGGCCTTTATTAAAATCTGACAATGTGCACTTTAACCACATGTGATTTTTTTTCTATTACAAATCTCAAATTGTGGAATACAGAGGCAAATAAATAAATGATGGGGCTTTGTCCCAAACATTATGGAGGGCACAGTATGTTCTTTTTGTTTGCTGCACCAGTAGGAGTGCATTAGGTTATTGGTGCTCAGACAATGAGACCATCATACATAATAGGCACTTTTAGAGCCGAGTCCATTTGCACTCTCATCCCCGGAAACACACCGAGTGCTAAGTGAGGTACCACTGTGTCGGGGATACTTAGTCACTTGTATTTTAAGGCGTCACAACACCCTGGCTAAAGGTTTTGTACACATTTTCTGTCTGAGCTGACATTGGAACACATGTTTATAATTGCTGGAGTTGGACCTTTGCAACAGCCGTGTAGCACAAAATAACTACATTCACCATTGGAGAACATAGAACCATTGCCCCTGGTTCAGGCATGTGCTTCAGGACGTCTTGTACCTCTGCTCGTGTGCAGAAACCACTGAAGCCTGATGCAGGCTGAAGGCCAGGTGTGCTGTTGATACACACAATGCTGGAGTAACTCAGCGTGACGGGCAGCATCTCTGGAGAGAAGGGATGGGTGATGTTTCTGATCGAGACCCTTCTTCAGACCAGAAACGTCACCCATTCCTTCTCTCCAGAGATGCTGCCTGATCCGCTGTGTTACGGCAGCATTTTGTGTCAATGTTCAGTGTAAACCAGCATCTGCAGTTCCTTTCTACACATCAGATATGTTGTACCTGACTGCTGAGTTGTCATTAGTGATTGTGAAGTGCCCTCCTGAGGTGAGAATCTGTATTCAGTGCCTGAATGGGATCCCTGGGTGTCTTTGTACATCAGTCACTGAAAGTAAACATGAAGGTACAGCAGGCAGTGAAGAAAGCTAATGGCATATTGGCCTTCATAACGAGAGGATTTGAGTAAAGGAGCAAAGAGGTCCTTCTGCAGTTGTACAGGGCCCTGGTGAGACCACACCTGGAGTATTGTGTGCAGTTTTGGTCTCCCAATTTGAGGGAGAACATTCTTGCTATTGAGGGAGTGCAGCGTAGGTTCACGAGGTTAATTCCCGGGAAGGTGGGACTGTCATATGATGAAAGAATGGAATGACTGGGCTTGTACACTCTGGAATTTAGAAGGATGAGAGGGGATCTTATAGAAACATAAAATTATTAATGGATTGGACAAGCTAGATGCGGGAAACATGTTCCTGATGTTGGGGGAGTCAAGAACCAGGGGCCACAGTTTAAGAATAAGAACTGAGATGAGGAAAAATGTTTTCACCCAGAGAGTTGTAAATTTGTGGAATTCTCTGCCTCCGAAGGCAATGGAGGCCGCTTCACTAGATGCATTCAAAAGAGTTAGATTGAGCTCTTAGGGCTAGTGGGATCAAGGGATATGGGGAGAAGGCAGGAACGGGGTACAGATTGTGGATGTTCTCAGAATGGTCACATTGAATGGTGATGCTGGCTCGAAGGGCCGAATGGCCTACGGCACCTACTCTGTTTCTATGACCCTGTGGATAGAGCAAGTAGCTTACTTGTTTTCATGTTTTAAGCATTTATTAGTACTTTAATGTGATTTTTTAATTAACACATTTCTAAATTGTTTTTAAACTAGACAAATAGATTTAGATTTCTTTGAAATGTCGCTGTCTTTGAAAGACATTCAAGTTCCTTAAAAAGCCTTAAAGGCTGCCTCAGAATATGATGCCCAGGACTGCTCCACCTCACTCAATTCCCAATGGATGCTGAGGCAGATTGTCCATCCCTCTGCATCCAGAAATATAATGCAAGTGGAAGGGGTCTTTGTGCAGCTGGTTGCGTCCCGGGGATTATGACCCATGACAGCTCCTTGATAATGTATCAGTGGAATCCATCTGAATACTTTTGCTTTGTGTGCACACTTCCCTGGTCTGCAGTTGGTCTTGTATTGTCCATGAAATGACCCATAGGAAGGTTCCTAACTCACTGATGTGGTTTCTTTTTGCAGCGAAGAACACAAAACCACGGGCACTCGAGGAAGCGATCCAAGGTCAGAATGTGCTCGTAATAAATGGAAAACCTATCTTAATCTTGCCCTCACTGGGATGAACGCATAATTTTGAGTTCGGAAGGAAAACACCCTGGGAAAGTTAACTTTTTTTTGCGCGGATAAATCCTTTTTGGAAAAAATTCTACCAGTGTTTTCGGAACGAGATGCTGCTTGGGGAGAAGGCAGGAACGGGGTACTGATTGGGGATGATCGGTCATGATCACATTGAATGGCGGTGCTGGCTGGAAGGGCCGAATGGCCTACTCCTGCACCTATTGTCTATGTATCTATGATGGAATTTGTACTTGACTGCTGATTGACCAGTTTAAGTGACGTGCTGGGTTTCGTTTGGGCTGATTGTACGCATTGCATGAATCCATGCTGAAAACCTCAAGGTCAATGGTCCATTTTATCATTAATCAATCAATCAATCTGTGTCAGGGCAGGCAATTACTGTGGTGTTCTTTAGGGTGTTAAAACTCACCTTTGCATCATTGAGCTATTGATATGGTGGAGAGGGAATGAGCCAGAGTTATTAACTGTCTATGTCCCTCGATATCTTTCAATTATTCTATTTTCGTTCTCTCCAGTCCAATTCCAAGCTGAAGTTGGTACGAAGTCTTGCTGTATGTGAAGAATCTTCGCACCCATTCGCGTGTGATGGGCCTCAGGAAATTCAGGTAAAACTAAAGAAATAACAGACTGAATGTGGAAAGCGGTCAACCATTGCATTAAAATGTAATAGTGTAGCAAGTTGTATTTTTTCACTCTGTTTCTCATACATTGCAGGAGTTTAGTTTAGAGATACAGTCTAGAGTTTAGAATTAATCCAGAAGTAGACACTTTATAGGAAATGAAATCGGCACAAAGTAATGCCATCATTTTCTGTCACCCAAAGAGTTGCACATGCAATCTTACCTTTACTTAATGTTGGCTAGATGCCTCGGGGACATCAACAGCCCAAACACGTTTCCATTTTCTTCCACAGTATCGTACTCCATATTTTTCAAAAAACCCGTACATCAATTATTTAGTATAATTTATTACAGCTATTTTTTTGTTTCTTGGTTCAGGTCTGCTTTTCTAGGATTGTCAGTTTGTTGATGGCGACTGTGGCCACCAGTGTCTCAACTCTTCGGTTTCCCGCGTAAATATAGAAACAAAGTGTAGACAATTGGAGTCGGAGTAGGCCATGTGACCCTGCCCTACCATTCAATACATCATGGCTGATCATCCAAATTCAGTATCCAGTTCCAGCTTTCATCCTAAATTATAGAATCATGTTGTGTGGAAACAGGTCCTTTGGCCCAACTTGTCCACATCGACCAACATGCCCCATCTACACTAGTCCCACCTGCCTGTTTTTGGCTCGTATCCCTCTGAACCTGTCCTATCCATGTATCTGTCTAATTTTTCTTAAACGTTGCAATAGTCCCTGCCTCAACTACCTCTCAGTTAGCTCGTTCTATACACACCCACCCTTTGTGTGAAAAGGCTCCTATTAAAAAAAATTCCCCTCACCTTAAGCCTATGTCCTCTGTTTCACAATTACCCTACTCTGGGCAAGAGACTCTGTGCGTCTACCCAACCTATTCCTCTCACGATTTTGTACACATCGATAAGATCACCCCTCATCCTCCTGCGCTCCAAGAAAGAGTCCTAACCTGCTCAACCTCTCCTTACCGTTCAGGACCTTGAGTCCTGGCAACATCCTCAAATCTGCTCTGCGCCCTTTCCTGCTGGAGAACATCTTTCCCCTAACATGGTGACCAGAACTGAACACAACACTGTTAATGCGGCCTCACCAATGTGTTATATAACTGCAACATGACCTTCCAACTTCCGTACTCAATACTCTGACTGATGAACGGCAATGTGCCAAAACCCTTTTGACCATTCTATCTTCCTGTGATGCCACTTTCAAGGAGTTATGTACCTGCACTCCTATATCAGTCTGAAGAAGGGTCTCGACCCGAAACGTCACCCATTCCATCTCTCCAGAGACGCTGCCTGTCCCGCTGAGTTACTCCAGCTTTTTGTGTCTACCTGTGATTCAAACCAGCATCTGCAGTTCTTTCTTGCACTCCTAGATCCCTCTGCTCCACAACACTCCCCAGAGCACTACCATTTATTGTGCAGGTCTTGCCCATGTTGGACTTGCAACACCTCACATTTCTCTGTATTAAATTCAATCACCTATTCCTCAGCCCACCTGATCAAGATCCTGCTGCAGTTTTTGACAGCTCTTGATCCCTGTAGCTCAAAAAACGCTATCTGTCTTCTTGATTATATTTATGAACCAAAACAAGAGGAACAAAGTACGACTCCCACGTGTAGATTTTGAGAGAACTACTTTAACCTAATGACCGTAGATAAGGAATCAATGTTGTGTTGATTTGCCATTCTGCCTGAGGCTGTAAGTGCTGCATTAAATGTGCTCGGCTAATTAACACTGGTGATGGCATCAGTCAATGCCTGCCTTGCTTTCCACAAACACTGGATTGCTAACATATGACAATTGCTTTAGGATTTGGATCTGGATACTTCATGGAGACCTAAATCGAATACTATGTATTATGCACAACAAAATTAATTGATGGGGGAATTAAACTATTCCAGGTCATAAGAAAAGAGGGTCAATCCTAGTGAGATGTTGTTAAAAATTCATCCCGCTGCTGCATTTCTTAGAATTTCCTGGTACGGAGCATCTCCCAGTCAGGAGCCATCTGGGGGAAAAAAAACAATTTAACCACTACCAATCCCGAAACACGCCTGGTAATACTGATAGTGACATAAAGCAAGGTGTCTCTGGCCATTGTATATGTGCATTGTTTCTCACGGAGTCACAGTGTCTTACTGCACAGAAACAGAACCTTTGCCCCTTCAGGAGCGAGTCAAATCGATTTTATCCTCATCTACACAAGTATGGTGTTGTACAGGTACAATGAATATCTTGGTTACAGCAGCAACGCAGCCACACAGACTCAGACGTCACACAAGAACATCAATTCTCCATACATTTTGCTGGAGAGTAAAAGAAAAAGACTGCAAACTAAAACCAAGCTGTTAGTGCAAAACAATTATAAAAACAAGGAAGTCCATGGTAGTGCAAGAGGCAGACACAAAATGCCGGAGTAACTCAGCGGGACAGGCGGCATCTCTGGAGAGAAGGAATGGGTGATGTTTCGGGCCGACACCCTTCTTCAGTCTGAAGAAGATGTAGTGCAGGAGGTGGACTGCAGTGTTCCATTGCCGAGGATTAAGGTTGTTCAGGTTGCTTCAAGAGCCTGATGGTTGTGGTAAAGTAGCTATTCCTGAACCTTGTCGTTTGGGGCTCCAAGCTTCTATATCTTCTGCCCGATGGTAGTAGTCAGAGGCATTGCCTGTATGGTGGGTGATTCTTGATGATAGATGCTGCCTGCCTTCATAGATGCTGTCGATGGTGGGGAGGCCTGTGCCTGTGGATGGTCCAAGTCCATCATTTTCTGCCATGTCTTGCATTCCCATATGCTGGAATTGCCTTGCCAGGCCATGGTGCAACCAGTCAGGATACTTTCCATAATGCTTCGGTGGAAGTTTGTTGGAATATTCAATGACATGGGGGAATCTCATTGAAACTTACCGAATAGTGAAAGGCCTGGAAGGAGTAACTGACGAGGATGTCTGACCGGAGGCCATAGCCTCAGAATAAAAGGACGCACCTATAGAAAAGGGATAAGACGGAATTTCTTCAGTCAGAGGGTGGTGAATCTGTGGAATTCATTGTGGAGGCCAAGTCAATGGATATTTTTAAGGTGGAGATTGATTTTTGATTAGTAAGGGTGTCCGTCCGGGGTTATGGGGAGAAGGCAGGAGAATAGGGTTGTGAGGGAGAGATAGATCAGTCATGATTGGATGGCGGAATAGACGATAGGCCGAATGGCCTAATTCTGCTCCTTGAACTTATGAACATGCCAAATCTCTTGTAAACATCCAATAAAGTGGAGGCACGAACATGCCTTCTTGATCATCCCTATGTGCTGGCCCCAGGGCAAGTCATCAAAATGTTGATGCCCATGAATTTGTGGTCCATGCTGATCATCTATCTGCACAAAACTCGTTTACCGACACATGGTTCAGAGCCTGCTATGACTTAGTTTGCTTGCACTGATCAAAATGTTTCTTAAATGTTGAGAGTCCCTGCCTTCTCGGGCAGTGGGTTCCAGATTGAAACCACCATCGAAATGAAATGTTCTTCCCCTGATCCCATCTAAAACATTCTCCTCCTCATCTTGAACATATGCCCGCTAATTTTAAACACCATTGTCATTGGATAAAGTTTCTTGCTCTCTATGCCCTCGTAATGTTGTACACCTCGAATCGGGTCCGCTCTCAACATCATCTGTTCCAAGGAAAATGAACCCAGTCTAGCCTCATAACTGAAACATTTAATCTCTGGCAACAATCTGGTGAATCTCCTCTGTAGCCTCTGCAATACAGTCACACCTTTCGTCTCGTGTGGTGACCTAAACTCTGTACAGTATTCCAGTTGTGGTTGAACCAATGACTTACAACATTGTACCAAGACTTCTTTGCTCTCACACTCCGTGTCCCAGCTAATGAAGGCAATATTCTGAATACCTGCTTTACCGCCCTTTCTACCTTTGCTGCCAACTTCAGGGATGTTTGGACGTGTGCAGCAAGGTTTCTCAGTTATCCTTTATTAGATCAGCCCAAAATGCATCACCCCATTCTTCTGCTGTTACTGGTGACTATTATATACCAACTAGACTTTGTTGCTTGATGTTGGCCAAATAGCCCATAACATTTTAACTGCCTAATTGTGTTGATTGTGTTAGCTGCTGCCTATGTAAAACCTGTACCACAAATGGAAAAATAGATGTTCTCAAAGCCTTGTTTAAAACCAAAGTCGTTATCCTGAACACAAGTATTGTTCTATATTACATCTGAGGAAGGATGTGCTGCCTTTGGGTAGGGTCCAGAGGGGGTTTCCGAGAATGGTCCCTGGAATAATTGGGTTAGCATATGATGCGCGTTTGACGGCACTGGGCCTGAACTCGCTGGAGTTTAGAAGGATGGGGGGGGGGCCTCATTGAAACTTACTGAATAGTGAAAGGCCTGGATAGAGTGGATGTGGAGACGATGTTTCCACTAGTGGGAGAGTCTAGGACCGGAGGCCACAGCCTCAGAATAAGAGGATGTGCCTTTAGAAAGGAGATGGGGAGGAATTTCTTCAATCAGCGGGTGGTGAATCTGTGGAATTCATTGCCTCAAAAGCTGATGGATATTTTCAAGGTTTGAGTTTGACAGATTCTTGATGATTAGTACGGGTGTCAGGGGTTATGGGGAGAAGGCAGGAAAATGGGGTTGAGAGGGAGAGGTAGATCAGCGATGATTGAATGGCGGAGTAGACTTGATGGACTGAATGGCCTAATTCGGCTCCTAGTACCTGAATTGATGAACTTATCTGTAGAAGTTTTCTGTCAGATATACTACCAAGTATTTATTATTTTGAGGGCTCATATCAAACCTATGTATGGGCAGGAATACTCGATGGTTTTTTTGTCCTCACTGGTAGAGAGATCGCTGATGGCTGCCTGTAACCTTGCTTGCGTTGCTCTTTAAAATCTGATCGTGACCTGTACCTGTGCTGTACTTTATAGGATGTTTTCCAACTCCAGTTCACTTGTCCTTCTGATAAAGAAGAAGAACAATCCTCAAAGGATGGCTCTGAGAAAGAAGATAAGGAAAAGAAAGAGAAACTGGAGAAAGTACCTAGAAAAATGCTGTCAAGAGGTCAGAAGCTAACTTCCTGCTTGATAAGTCTTTGAAGATTTTATGCAAAGTTTGACATTGACTAATTTCAGTGGAATGAGTTTTTAAATCGCATCATTGTTTAAAAGCAATAATAAAACAAAGATTGTGTAAAATTGCAGTTTGGTAAAAGTAAAAAGTGATGAATGAATGAATGTGAAAATCAAGCCCCAGGATAAGTTTGCTTTGCAATGACAGTATCCTATGAAGTGGTGTTGTGTGCCTTTTTTTTTAAATGGGTCTATTTTGTCCAAGCAAATTTTGTGTTACGGGGCGGTCACTTGAGCAAAGTCTGACACTGCTGTTGTTCTACTCCCTTATCTTAGTGCACATACAAGGTGTTGGTAAATATATGTCAAGTCCTAATTAAGGATACAATTTTACTTGCACACCTTAAGTCTGTTCTCGCAAGGTCATAACTGATAGGAGCAGAATTCGGCCATTCGGCCCATCAAGTCTACTCCGTAATTCAATCATTGCTGATCTATCTCTCCCTCCTGCCCCCATATTCTGCCTTCTCCCCATAACCCCTGACACCCGTACTGATCAAGAATCTATCTCTGCTTTAAAAATATTAAATGACTTGCCCTCTACAGCCTTCTGTGGCAAGGAATTCCACAGTTTCACCACCTTCTGACTAAAGAAATTCCTTCTCACCTCCTTCCTAAACGAACGTCCTTTAATGCTGAGGCTATGACCTCTCGTCCTAGACTTTCCCGCGAGTGGAAACATCCACTCTATCCAAGCCTTTCACTATTTGGTATGTTTCAATGAAGTCCCCCCTCATTCTTCTAAACTCCAGCGCGCACAGGCCCAGTGCTGTCAAACGCTGTTTGAATCATATGTTAACCCACTCATTCCTTGGATCATTCTCATAAACCTCCTCTGGACCCTCTCCAGATACTCGCAATACTCCAAATGTGGCCTGACCACGCTTTATGGAGCCCTGTATGATCCACCTGAATTAGATTGGTTGCAGGTATTAGAATTTGAAGAGCTTGGGAGTTTGCTCCACTTGATAATTCAATATTTCAGTGATTTTCAATATTTTCAGTAGTTCAATATTTTTTAGTACTAGGGTGGTGGCTGTGTGGAATGAGCTTCCAGCAGAAGTGGTGGAGGCAGGATCGATTTTAACATTTAAAAGTAAAGTGGATAGGTATATGGACGTGAAGGGAATGGAGGGGTATGGTCTGAGTGCAGGTACATGGGACTAGGGGAAAGCAAATGGTCGGCACGGACTGGAAGGGCCGAGAGGGCCTGTTTCCGTGCTGTAATTGTTATATGGTTATATATGGTTACTTGCTTCAAAACAGAGATTAAGGTCCAAGACAGAGTTCTAACTTTAACTCTGTTTCTCTTTTCACAAATGCTGCCAGACCTGCTGAGTATTTCCAGCATTTTTTTGTTTGGTTTAATTTAGTTTAGAGATACAGCTAAACACGGAAACAGGAAGCCCACCGAGTCTGTGCCGACCAGCGATCCCTGTACACTAACACTATCCTACACGCTAGGGACAGTTTACACACTTTAACAAAGCCAAGTAACCTACAAACCTGTACGTCTTTGGAGTGTGGGAGGAAACCGGCGCACTGCCACGGGGAGAGTGTGCAAACTCCGTACAGGCAGCACCCGTAGTCGGGATAGAACCCAGGTGTCTGGCGCTGTAAGGCAGCAGCTCTTCTGCTGCGCCATCATGCCAAAGTTTTTGTTTCTGAACTTTTAACGATTCCATTCTTGTAGGCAGCAAATAAGATATCCAGCAATCAAAAATTAAAATTTGCTTGGGTCATTTTTCACGAATAAACATCAGAAGATTGGATTCATTTATGTTTCGGTTTTCTAACTTTTGGCTTGCTGTTAACCTACTTCACTGCCTCCAGCAAAATAAATCTAAATTGTACATTGCACTTATCAAGATATGGATTGTGCTGTGGCAAATTTAACCCTGCACAGCATTTGCCACCCATTGTAACTGCCATGTAAGCCCACGTCTGCTCCAACACAGTTAACCATAGGGTAGCATTCGCACTACTTTGAAAAGTGTGCCAAAACCAAGATTGTTACGTGTACACTTCTGTGTGTGTGTGTGTGTGTGTGTGTGTGTGTGTGTGTCTCTATAAAGACCACTCGTTAAGCAAATTTTGAACATGTTTCTGGATTGAAAGAACAATCTATTTTTGCCCATTATTTTACCTAATGCCCATGTTGCATTTGTAAATCAGGGTTTCTTCATCACATCATGGGCAATCACTTAGATCGGTGCATTGAACCAGGAAGGATTGAAATGATCGCACCAAGCTAACTGAAATCAGCTCGGGCGGTAACGTTGTTACAATTATGTGAAATCCCTGGGCTTGGGAGGGGCAAATCTGTTGTAGTTTGCATTCCTGGTTCCCAATATTCTAAATTCCAGTATAAAATAGTTTGCTTGGACAATGGACCAAATGATCAAATTGCTTGCTGAAGCCCTGTGATGAATGGCCAGTTGAATTAATTGTGCGCGGCTATCAGCTCCTGCAGAACACATTTCTCTCTTTACAGGAGGAGGGAATAAAAATGGGGGTGAAAATCTATGCAGTTAATGTGGATCCTGTCACTTAAAAACCCCATGTGTAAAAGGGGAAGACGCCCAGGATGTTTGAGAGTGTAAACCATTATCAGCATTGCATTTAGCAGGATTTGCAAAGTTGTTATAGAATCTTGAGTAGTTCCATTTATTTTGGGCGGAAACAGCTGAGCTCACTATGAATAACCTGCAAGGGAGGCATGCCCAATTACGGAGGCTGGGGATTTGCAAGGCTGCAGAGAAGAAAAATTGTTTAACTGTATGCATTTCTTGGAGTTGCAGAAAAATGTTTGAATTGTGCAACTGTCTCACTTTAAGTATTTCTTCAAATATATTTGTAATATATTGTATATGTAGACCTATTAGTTTGACGTCAGTGGTGGGCAAATTAATGGAAAGGATACTTAGAGATAATATATATATATATATATATATATATATATATATATATATATATATATATATAATATATATATATACATATAAGCATCTGGATAAACAGGGTCTGATCAGGAACAGTTAACATGGATTTGTGCCTGGAAGGTCATGTTTGACAAACCTTCTTGAATTTTTTGAAGCGGTAACTAGGGAAATTGATGAGGGTAAAGCAGTGGATGTTGTCTATATGGATTTCAGTAAGGCCTTTGACAAGGTTCCCCATGGAAGGTTGGTTAAGAAGGTTCAATCTTTGGGTGTTAATGGCGGAGTAGCAAGATGGATTCAACAGTGGCTGAATGGGAGATGTCAGAGAGTAATGGTGGATGGCTGGCTGTCAGGTTGGAAGCCGGTGACCAGCCCTTCCAGTCCGTGCCGACCATTTGTTTTCCCCTAGTCCCATCTACCTGCACTCAGACCATACCCCTCCATTCCCTTCACGTCCATATACCTATCCACTTTACTCTTAAATGTTAAAATCGATCCTGCCTCCACCACTTCTGCTGGAAGCTGATTCCACACAGCCACCACCCTCTGAGTAAAGAAGTTCCCCCTCACGTTACCCCGCAACCTCTGTCCCTTAATTCTCATGTCATGCCCTCTTGTTTGAATCTTCCCTACCCTCAATGGGAAAAACGTATCCACGTCAACTCTGTCTATCCCTTTCATCATTTTAAAGACCTCAATCAAGTCCCCCCCTTAACCTTCTGCGCTCCAAAGAATAAAGACCTAAGTTGTTCAACGTTTCTCTGTAACATAGTTGCTGGAACCCTGGCAACATTCTAGTAAATCTCCTCTGTACTCTCTCTATTTTGTTGACATCCTTCCTATAACTAGTCGACCAAAATTGTACACCCGTTCATAGGTTTAGGGTCCTGATAAGTATAAAGAAGTCCCTATGCAAGGTTTATTCAAAATTGTGGGCATTCCTTTTGGTTTTAATACTTTATAAATATCTTTGGAAGTATTTAAACTAAATTCCTATTCGCTTGTTAGTCCTATTCCATGTGCATAAAATGCAGAGCCGTCTATTAGGAAAACTTTTTACAAAGGTAACCGAGCCATAAATGTCATTGTCATTGCGTTACACTGCGTGGAAACGGAGCCTTTGGTCCAACGAGCCTGCATCAACCATCAAATCCCATTGACACCAATCCCATTTTATTCATGCCACCTTCTCGTCAATTCTCCCCAGATTCTCCAACCTACTCGCACACGAGGAGCTATTTACCTCACCAATTTCAATTTCTCCATCTGTTTAACCATCAAAAGCAGGAGGTCTGACGATCCTTTTTTTAGTTAACTTGTCTCATCCTATTTTGGCGATGCAGAGATCTATTGTTTACCCAGCTCTTTCCCAGTGTTTGATCAGTCAGTTGCATGCAGCATGCAAGTCCACCCAGACATCTTGTTCTTTTGTTTCTCATCAACTGTTGCGTTTTACCTTGAGGAGGTACCTTAGGTATTTGGTAAATCTACTGGAATATTAAAACAGATGATCAGGATGCCTTTCATTTTAATTATTATAAAGCACCTTAATAGTACAACCTACAGGACCTCAACAGCGGACCAGGCGGACAAAGTTATCTTGAACTCAACGGCAGTGAAGGCGGATGAAGGCTGCAACAGATCTATCAGCTCCAGTCGTCTTGGTTCCATTGCCATTGGAATGAGTTGATTGATTAGTGAAGGACCGTGTGCTTCTTGGAGTGCAACATCAAGTACACGTTAAACAAACACCCGCACAGGCGTCTTCATTCCGTGAGCAGCACAAAACCTCTCAAGACTTTCGGCGATCGGGGAAGGGTGACGGGAGCAGGCCACGTGATGGCTACGAGCTCCTAGTCAAGAACTGGCACGGAAGCAGTGAATACTTGATTCAATCGCTCAACTTTGGATTGGACTTGTAAGCCACCTGAGAGTCCATGAAAACAACAGAACGTAGACCATCATCCTCGACCTCGAGGGATAACCACGACACATAGCCTTGCCCCTTTACAGAATATTAGGAAGCAGGATTATGCTTGTGATTTCCATGAACCAGAAGTTGCACTTTTTGTGCGCTTAGAATGCAGCCTGACATGATGCTGAAATGTTTTCATGAACTGGTAGTTTTCTGCAGGGCTCGATCACAACTTTTAAACATTGCAAAGTCTTTTGCTTCAATTATCAAAATAAAGTTTCCCACAAAAAATATATTGCTAATATGGTGTTAATGAACAGAATGTTACGTAATTGACCAAAGTGCAATAAATGTAAATTGAAGTGTGTTAAATATTTCGTGAATCAGAATTTACTTAATTCCCCCAATGAAGCAAATAGTCTCTTGATGCCCTTCTCTGCCCAGGGAGCAAACACTAAGCTCTGCAATTCCCTCTTTCTCCTCTTTAAAAGTTACTTTAAACAAGCTTTTCTTGGTTCTCCGAGTATCTCCTTTTTGATTAGGCCTTAGTGAAGCACCTTGGGGCACTTTGCTATGTAAAGATGACTATATGACTAAAGGGCCTGTCTCACAGGGGATTTTTTTTTAGGCGACTAGGCTGTTGCCACATGGTCACCGGGGTGTCGCCTGTATGGTCGTGAGTCGTCTCCTCAGTCGCCCAAAGAGTGTAGCGTTTTTCTGGTCGCCGCTGGATTTTGAAATGTTCAAACATTTTCGGCGACAGTCGGAGACGGTGGGCTTGATGCCAATGAGCGTAGCTCGATTTCTCTTGACGTAGGTGCTGTCGTGGGTTGGCGTCAGGATGACGTAGGTTGTCGCCAGCTGACGTAGGTTGTCGCCGGTGCTGACTTCGGTGAATTCCATTGGCGACTACCTACGTCAGGACGTACCGGCGACTGAATTGTCTTCCGTTGTGTCGCCGACAGGGTCGTAGGTCGTCGTAGGTGGACGTCCTAATGGGTCGCCGGTTGTCGGTTGCTTGCTGTAGCTTGGCGTCGACTAGGTGGTAGGCTGTAGCTTGTCATAGACATTGTTGTAGGGGGGGGGGTTCAGTCGCCGTTTTTTTGGCGCCCTGTAACGACTAAGACAGTCGCCAAAAAAATCACCCAAGTGGGACAGGCCCTTAATATGTGTCGTGGATGGAGCAGCTTAGGTTGGGAAGCTTGTATTGTGGAAGCCTTGGCCTCTGATCCATATTCTGCTGCTTGGATTTTAATGTTGATCCCAGTTCAGTGTGAAGTTGAACTTTGTTTCAGTGTGAGGTGGCTTCATTATTGCTTTACAACTGTACCAGCTACGGCATCAAAAGCAGTCCTGGAACAGTGATGTTACATCTAAAGTTTTTATCGCAAACGAAAGAAACAGAATAACAAAATATAGCCGTATACTTTCTCCGAAGGTAACGCTAATCTATTAATGCAACAAATTCGTGTTTGTCTTCTCAGATTCTAGTCAAGAATACACAGACTCCACCGGAATTGATCTTCATGAGTTTCTAGTAAATACACTGAAAAATAACCCCAGGTAAATGACTTGCTCATGTTTGAGAATATCTTTTACAAAACAGTTCTTGTTGGGCTATTGTAAAAATATGTAAATTCTTATGAGATTAATGTGAATTTATGAAGTGCGCAGTAAGTCCTTTTCACAAATGTTTTACGGCAATGTCTTTGACACTTCAGGGTGCATACTTTGTCTCAGTGCTATTTTACACTCTCAGCATGCTGGAATACACTATACCAAATTGCCCGTCATGCATCTAACGCACCTCTTTCGTCCTACAAAATTTTGCTTAAGGAATTTGGCGGTCACGGTGGCGCAGCGGTAGACTTGCTGCCTTTCGGCGAATGCAGCGCCGGACACCCGGGTTCGATCCCAACTACGGGTGCTGTCTGTAAGGCGTTTGTACGTTCTCCCTGTGACCTGCGTGGGTTTTCTCCGAGATCTTCGGTTTCTTCCCACACTCCAAAGACGTACAGGTTTGTAGGTTAATTGGCTTGGTAAAAATAAAAAATTGTCCTTAGTGGGTGTAGGATAGTGTTAATGTGCGGGGATCGCTGGTCGGCACGGACCCAGTGGGCTGAAGGGCCTGTTTCCGCGCTTTTTCTCTAAACTAAACTAAATTGTTTTCTGGGATTGCAGCTCTTTGTTAATTGAGGAATGACTATATTATTGGCAGGACTATTTATGTTAGCATTGTTGCAAAGTAAATTTGCATCTCAGATCGATGTAGCTTCTTAGACTCGCTTTCCAGAAGCTGAAATTCTAATTGCAGCTTGTGTCTGAATTGTTACCACAGATCAGGTGGCACATTCATCACCATTTCATGACAACAATTTCTTAGGAGCTACTGTGTAGGAAGGAACTGAACCGAAGATAGACACAAAATGCTGGAGTAACTCAGCGGGACAAGCAGCATCTCTGGAGAGAAGGAATGGGTGACGTTTCGGGCGAGACCCTTCGGGAACTTTGTAATCAAATAAACTCCAGGCTCTTATCTTTTTGAAGGTCTATTCTATTCAGCAACACTATATTCAACAAGGCTAGACACACAATGCTGGAGTAACTCCACGGGTCAAGCCACATCTCTGGAGAAAAAGGACACGTGATGTTTTGGATTGGGACCCTTCTCCCAACTGAAGGTATCGGAGCAGACGCAAAGTGTTGGAGTACCTCGAGGGGCCAGGCAGCATCTCTGGATAGAAGGAATAGGTGACGTTTCGGGTCGAGACCCTTCTTCAGACGGTCTCGACCCGAAATGTCACCCATTTCCTCTATCCAGAGATGCTGCCTGACCCACTGAATTACTCCAGCTTTTTGTGTTTGCTCCAATGCCATCCTCTGCCCTGAACTACTTGGGCCCGAACATCAAATGACAGTCGCAGTCAGAATGACGCCCAAGGCATTTCCCAACAATTGATGTACATTGCTGTTAAACTGCGCAGGCTTCTGCCAAAGTTTGGACGGTCAAACTGTTTGCTTTGAGCTATACATATTTCTCAATTTTAGCATGTTTATCGTGTATATTGCATCTTGTAAATATGTACTTGTCTTTTATAGGGACAGGATGATGCTGCTAAAATTAGAACAAGAAATTCTGGAGTTTATCAGTGATGATAAGTGAGTAAAATCTTTGTGACCGTGTTGGCATTATTAGCATTGAGTGCGATGACCAGCTTGCCTATGAAGGCAAACTTGAGCTTTTATGAATCTGCAG
This sequence comes from Okamejei kenojei, assembly GCA_035221665.1. Taxonomy (NCBI): domain Eukaryota; kingdom Metazoa; phylum Chordata; class Chondrichthyes; order Rajiformes; family Rajidae; genus Okamejei; species Okamejei kenojei. The sequence continues at coordinate 2,054,725 of CM069174.1, forward strand.
ACCTATTTGTAAATACATTTCACATGTGAATAATATTTTCAGTTTTAGTTTAGTTTTGAATATTTTTATTTTTTGGAGCTAAACTTTAATTGGAAAATACGAGTCTATATTATTTGTTTCCGCTTAAAATAATTTTTGTCAAAATTGGTCCAAAATTGCTTGTTTGAATTTGCCTTTGGTTGAATATGCATTTATCGCATCCAATTTTCGTCCTTGATGTTGATCACACTAACTTGATTTTTTTTCTGGAGATACTAAAAAACAGAACCCCATAGGATAATGATTCGTGTGATGATGAGATAAAACATTCTTGTACGTTATGGCTCAATGCACCCACTTCCAGAGTGTGTACGGGCGGGCTGCCTGCCTGCCTGCCTGCCACAGCAGCACATTTCAGGGTAGTTTCTGCTCCACACCATGGGCTGTACGGATTCTTGGCTGTGGAATTTCTGGTGGAAGAGGGTGTCCTCCGCTCGGGGGTGGTGGGAGGACGTGGGTGGGGGTGCACAGTCAGGATGCCACTTTGCCCTCCGATGTGGCATCTGATGCTACTCTATTTGTTCTGGTGTCCTCCAGTCCGCCAGTCCAAGGAGAAACACTCAGTAAGACCAAGAAGTCCTTTTAGGAACCCTTCTGCAATGAAGCAGTAACACAGTTTTTTTAAAGTGCTTGGAGAATTTCCTGGATAAATGGTGAAGGAGTGTTGGTTAAATCTGGATAAAGTCTCCCAAGTTTCAACCCTCCTGCAGCCATCGCGACAACAAAAGGTTATATAACCTCAAGACATTTTCAATGCTCTTGAAAGCTGGCCACTGTTGCAAGAAGGTTGTTGGGTCAATTACTGTCCACCCACTGCTGTGCAGCCTCCGTAATGAACTCCAGCAAGCGCTGCAAGCGGCAATGACTCGCTTATTATTTCGAATGGAAGTTTCAATTTCTTACCGTTTCTAATGGTGTCTTGGACTAAACTGGCATTTCGGGTTAAGACGTCATTATATTTACCTTGGAGGTCAATTCGTACCTAAAGCACTTGAAGAAAATGACCCCCACAAATTAGGCTGAGTTATTTTGTTTTTGTCATTGCTATCACTGTGCCCATTTTGTGTCTAATAGTATTGATCCGTGAACTCTGTCTTGCATTGATGGCCAGCTCTGGACAGTTGGGAACTTGCACTTTATGCAGCAGACTACTCCGCAGGTTCTTTTTGAATTTAATATCCCATCACTTCCTCCACTCTTGCATTTAATCTTTGGACGTACCTTGTTTGCGAAATTTTCAGTAAAGTTGATGCATCGACTTTTATAGCAGTGTAAAAGCAGATGCACAGTCCTTGAACTGAGTTGCCAAAGTTAAGGGCCTGTCCCACTTGGCCGTCATTTACGCGATAGGCCCGTAGTGACTGATGCGCGAGTCATCATGCGTCCGCACAGCCGTCTGGAGCACGAGACGTCATTTGAAGATAGTCACAAAATGCAGGAGTAACTCAGCGGGACTGGCAGCATCTCTGGAGAGAAGGAATGGATGATGTTTCGGGTTGAGACTCTTCTTCAGTCTGAAGAAGGGTCTCGACCCAAAACGTCACCCATTGCTTCTCTCCAGAGATGCTGCCGGCCCCGCTGAGTTACTCCAGCATTTTGTGTCTATCTCCAATCGTCTTGGCCCCGCTCTGGGAGTAGGAGTGGGGGCGGATCCGGATCCGCAACGGCCGTGAGCTCCAGGCCGAGCTCGGCGATCGCTTGCCTGCTTCTGCTGCTGTTGGAGGTGAGACTTTGCGCCGCAAAGGGACTTGGGCCTGTCCCACTTTGGCCGTCAGTTACACGACAGGCCGGTGGCGCGTGAAGATTTCGTGCAGGACGAAGTCCACACTCCACGCCACTCCATGCGCCCGTCCCGCGCTACCCACACGCTACCAGGTCGCGTAAATGGCGCGCGAATGACGGCCAAGTGGGACGGGCCTTTAGTTTCCATTGAATTGAGCAATGCCTCGCTTAAAGATGGCAGGTTCTTCCAGTGGTTTGTTTCCACAAATGCCACACGTTGTTTTTGTTTTTCGGATGATGAGTAAAATTGCAGGATCATATCAATGTATGTGGTCATTGAAAAATTGTTGTTATAGTTTACAAAGGCACAGAAAACAGGAACCATATATAGTGAGATTTAGGTCTACAACTTTATTTTGAGTATGCCAAAATTATCTTGGCTGTTGATTTGAATCTGGGATATTGATGCTTAACATTTGTTGGCTCTTTGTTTTCATTTTGTCTTTTTGACTTTCTGCTTCAATTTTTAAGCAAATTAAAGTGCCATAGTTTGAAATCAGCACTTAAATACGTAAAGTGATCCAAATAGTGCAGGAAGCAGTGATCTGAAGTACTTTTTTTTGCAAAATACTGTGAATGTTGGAAAGCTTTAAAAAGTACTCCACAGGTCAGGCAGCATCTGTGGATAAAGGAAGTTGCAGTGAAAATGTTTAAGAATGCTAAAAAATCGAAGGTAGACACAAATGCTGGAGAAACTCAGCGGGTGAGGCAGCATCTATGGAGCGAAGGAAATAGGGTCGATACCCTTCTTCAGAGTGTTTCTTCAAAATGTTTAATCCTATTCCTCATTCCACGGGTGCTGCCTGATCAGCTGAGTATCCTCATTTTTTTTGGTTATTTTCTCTTACCGAACAATACATTCAGACCTGGTAACAGAGCAAGGAATAGTTTGGCGAGGAAGAGGAGGGTGAGGTTTTGTCTTGCACCTTACCACATGCCAGAAATTCTCTGGCTAGAAATAGAATTTCATCCAAAAATGACAACTCGTAACCTGCGTAGGTCCCAAAGAGGAGGGTACTTCCACTGCTTTGCTCTCTAGCAATAAGGAAAGGGCTTCTTTATTTAAGAGCACACTCCCTGTAGAGCCTGGGTAGCAGTGAAACCCATTTTGGCTGACATAGAAACATAGAAAATAGGTGCAGGAGGAGGCCTTTCGGCCCTTCGAGCCAGCACCGCCATTCATTGTGATCATGGCTGATCGTCCCCTATCAATAACCTGTGCCTGCCTTCTCCCCATGACTCCACTAGCCCCTAGAGCTCTATCTAACTCTCTCTGAAATCCATCCAGTGACTTGGCCTCCACTGCCCTCTGTGGCAGGGAATTCCATAAATTCACAACTCTCTGTGTGAAAAAGAGTTTTCTCACCTCAGTCTTAAATGACCTTCCCCTTATTCTAAGACTGTGGCCCCTGGTTCTGGACTCGCCCAACATTGGGAACATTTTTCATGCATCTAGCTTGTCCAGCCCTTTTATAATTTTATATGTTTCTATAAGATCCCCCCTCATTCTTCTAAACTCCAGTGAATACAAGCCTAGTCTTTTCAATCTTTCCTCATATGACAGTCCCGCCATCCCAGGGATCAATCTCGTGAACCTACTGCCTCAATCACAAGGATGTCCTTCCTCAAATTAGGAGACCAAAACTGTACGCAATACTCCAGATGTGGTCTCACCAGAGCCCTATACAACTGCAGAAGTACCTCTTTACTCCTATACTGAAATCCTCTTGTTATGAAGGCCAACATTCGATTAGCTTTCTTCACTGCCTGCTATGCCTGCACACACCAAGGTTTTCTTAGAAAGACCTTGAAGCACTCGTGAATGATGTACATATAAGGAAGGTCTACATATGAAGATAAAGATGTCTGTTGGCAATGTCAAGATGATGTGAATTGCTCTATAAATACTGTTCTTTAATGTTGGTTTGCTCTCAATCTAATTTTCTCTCGTTTCCTCTCCCTTCCCCATCTCTGTCACATGCATGCCCGCATCTCCCCTGCATAAACCCCTACCACCCACCCAACCCAATAGATGCCCCACACGTGGATGATGTCTATATATTTTCAATAAAATGGTTATGTGCAGTATATTTTCCATCAAGGCAGTTACTGCCGGGAATAGGTAAATGGGCGGCATGGTGGCGCAGCGGTAGAGTTACCGCGCTTGTACCTGACTACGGGCACTGTCTGTATGAGTTTCTACGTTCTCCCCGTGACCGCGTGGGTTTTCTCCGGGTGCTCTGGTTTCCTCCCACACTCCAAAGACGTAGAGGTTTGTAGGTTAATTGGCTTGGTGTAAATGTAAATTATCCCTAGTGTGTGTTGGGTAGTGTGTGCGGTGTGGACTCGGTGGGCCGAAAGGCCTGTTTTCACGCTGTATCTCCAAACTAAAAAAAGTAAGGGAGCTCTCGGGCAGAGTGTACAACAAGCTGGACTTGATAGGTCCACTCCTTTGGGCAGATGGACCAGTGTCATCCATTCAGTGAGTTCCTCAATGGTTAAATTCTTGCTGATGTGAACAGTGGAAGGCATATGAGCAGTCTCCAGTGCGTTTTGGAGATGCCCCGTGAAGTATCCCATTGTAAGCGGAGTGCCTAAATTATGAACTCGCTGAGTCGTGTTCTTGTGAATGTCAGCATTCTCCTGGAACTGGGAGCTCCAATTTGTGTTGGGAAAACTTCAAATACGCATAGCAACACAATGAATGTCATTAGGTGCATTGCTGGATGTTAGGCAAAAAAATCAGACGACTAGCACGGACCCAATCCACTGCCCAGTTCAGTTGATGCAAATTTCTCCTGGAATTGGTCGTTGGCATAATTTTCTTTGGCTCTCATTGATTTTGGAGCATACAGTGCTGAATAAGAATTGTACCATGCAATCTGTTTGCAGAGCAGAACCAATTAATCACTTTTGGAGTACATCCACTCTTGTTGCGTGGTCAGATGGTAGCCAGCTTCTGTTCAACAAAACTCCTGCAAACATTAATGAGATTAGCTACCAGATAAAATAAAACACAAAATACTGGAAATATTCAGCAGGTCAGGGGAAGAGTGAAAGGTCTGGATAGAATGGATATTTTAATGCTAGGAGCATTGTAAGTAAGGTGGACGAACTTAGAGCCTGGATTGACACCTGGAAATATGATGTTGTGGCAATCAGTGAAACATGGTTGCAGGAGGGCTGTGATTGGAAACTAAATATTCCAGGATTTCGTTGCTTCAGGTGTGATAGAATTGGAGGGACCAGAGGGGGAGGTGTTGCATTGCTTGTCAGAGAAGATATTACAGCAGTGCTTTGGCAGGATAGAGTAGAGGGCTCGTCTAGGGAGGCTATTTGGGTGGAACTGAGAAGTGGGAACGGTGTAGCAACACTTTTAGGGGTGTATTATAGACCGCCAAATGGGGAGCGTGAATTGGAAGAGCAAATATGTAAGGAGATAGCAGATATTAGTAGTAAGCACAAGGTAGTGATTGTGGGGATTTCAATTTTCCAAAAATAGACTGGGAAACACATTCTGTAAATGGGCTGGATGGTTTGGAGTTTGTAAAATGTGTGCAGGATAGTTTTTAGCAGCAGTACATAGAGGTATCGACCAGAGAAGGGGCAGTGCTGGACCTCCTGTTAGGAAATGAGGCAGGTCAGGTGACAGAGGTATGCGTTGGTGAGCACTTCGGTACCAGTGATCACAATACCATTAGTTTCAATATAATTATGGAGAGAGTCAGAACTGGACCTAGGGTAGAGATTTTTGATTGGAGAAAGGCTAACTTTGAGGGAATGCGTAAGGATTTTAAAGGAGTGAATTGGGACACTTTGTTTCATGGGAATGATGTAGAAGAGAAATGGAGGACATTTAAAGGGGAAATTGTAAGAGTACAGAATCTTTATGTCCCTGTTAGGTTGAAAGGAAATAGTAAAAATTGGAAAGAGCCATGGTTTTCAAGGGAAATTGGACACTTGTTTCGAAAAAAGAGAGATATCTACAATAATTATAGGAGGCATGGAGTAAATGAGGTGCTAGAGGAGTATAAAGAATGTAAAAAGAATCTTAAGAAAGAAATTAGGAAGGCTAAAAGAAGATATGAGGTTGCTTTGGCAAGAAAGGTGAAAGTAAACCCAAAGGGTTTCTACAGCTATATTAATAGCAAAAGGATAACGAGGGATAAAATTGGACCATTAGAGAACCAGAATGGACAGCTATCTGCAGAGCCAAAAGAGATGGGGGAGATATTGAACAATTTCTTTTCTTCGGTATTCACCAAGGAGAAGGATATTGAACTTGGTGAGTTAAGGGGAAAGAGTAGAGTAGCTATGGAAACTATGAGATTCAAAGAGGAGGCAGTACTGACACTTTTGAAAAATATAAAAGTGGATAGGTCTCCAGGTCCTGACAGGATATTCCCTAGGACATTGAGGGAAGTTAGTGTAGAAATAGCAGGAGCTATGACAGAAATATTTCAAATGTCATTAGAAACGGGAATAGTGCCGGAGGATTGGCGTACTGCGCATGTTGTTCCATTGTTTAAAAAGGGTTCAAAGAATAAACCTAGCAATTATAGACCTATTAGTTTGACGTCAGTGGTGGGCAAATTAATGGAAAGGATACTTAGAGATAATATATATAAGCATCTGGATAAACAGGGTCTGATCAGGAACAGTCAACATGGATTTGTGCCTGGAAGGTCATGTTTGACAAACCTTCTTGAATTTTTTGAAGCGGTAACTAGGGAAATTGATGAGGGTAAAGCAGTGGATGTTGTCTATATGGATTTCAGTAAGGCCTTTGACAAGGTTCCCCATGGAAGGTTGGTTAAGAAGGTTCAATCTTTGGGTGTTAATGGCGGAGTAGCAAGATGGATTCAACAGTGGCTGAATGGGAGATGTCAGAGAGTAATGGTGGATGGCTGTTTGTCAGGTTGGAAGCCGGTGACCAGTGGGGTGCCTCGGGGATCTGTGTTGGGTCCACTGTTGTTTGTCATGTAGATCAATGATCTGGATGATGGGGTGGAAAATTGGATAAGTAAGTATGCAGATGATACTAAGATAGGTGGTGTTGTGGATAATGAAGAAGATTTTCAAAGTCTACAGAGAGATTTGGGCCATTTGGAAAAGTGGGCTGAAAGATGGCAGATGGAGTTTAATGCTGATAAGTGTGAAGTGCTACATCTTGGCAGGACAAATCAAAATGGACGTACATGGTAAATGGTAGGGAATTGAGGAATGCTGTGGAACAGAGGGATCTAGGAATAACTGTGCATAGTTCCCTGAAGGTGGAATCGCATGTAGATAGGGTGGTAAAGAAAGCCTTTGGTGTGCTGGCCTTTATAAATCAGAGCATTGAATATAGGAGTAGGGAAGTAATGTTAAAATTGTACAAGGCATTGGTAAGACCAATTCTGGAGTATGGTGTACAATTTTGGTCGCCTAGTTATAGGAAGGATGTCAACAAAATAGAGAGAGTACAGAGGAGATTTACTAGAATGTTGCCAGGGTTCCAGCAACTATGTTACAGAGAAAGGTTGAACAAGTTAGGTCTTTATTCTTTGGAGCGCAGAAGGTTAAGGGGGGACTTGATTGAGGTCTTTAAAATGATGAAAGGGATAGACAGAGTTGACGTGGATACGTTTTTCCCATTGAGGGTAGGGAAGATTCAAACAAGAGGGCATGACATGAGAATTAAGGGACAGAAGTTTCGGGTAACGTGAGGGGGAACTTCTTTACTCAGAGGGTGGTGGCTGTGTGGAATGAGCTTCCAGCAGAAGTGGTGGAGGCAGGATCGATTTTAACATTTAAGAGTAAAGTGGATAGGTATATGGACGTGAAGGGAATGGAGGGGTATGGTCTGAGTGCAGGTAGATGGGACTAGGGGAAAACAAATGGTCGGCACGGACTGGAAGGGCCGAGAGGGCCTGTTTCCGTGCTGTAATTGTTATATGGTTATATGTGGGGAGGATGTTTCCACTAGTGCAAGAATCTAGGACTAGAGGTCTATGAATGAAAGGACGTTCCTTTAGGATGGAGATGAGGAGGAATTTCTTTACTCGGAGGGTGGTGAATCTGTGGAATTCCTTGCCACAGGCGGCTGTGGAGGCCACGTCAATGGGTATTTTTAAGGCAGAGATAGATAGATTCTTGATTAGTATGGGTGTTAGGGGTTATGGGGAGAAGGCAGGAGGGGGTTAGGAGCGGCGGAGTAGACTTGATGGGCCGAATGGCCTAATTCTGCTCCTATCACGTATGAAGTTATGAGCATCTATAGAAAAAGAAATAGAATTAACAATTTAGATTAATTACTTTTTTTACCTGGATTTTCCAGCATTTTCTGTTTACAGTTTCAGATTTCCAGCATCTGCTGGGTTTTAATTACATTTTAATTTACCAATTGATCTGTTTTGGTAGTGAATAAAGTACCAATATTGGCATTTTGTAGTAGGACCGCTTTACTTTCGCTTAACAGATAGCCAAGACCTCTGTATCACCACAGATTGACATCTCTAAAAATGCTGTATCCCAAAATCCCTTGCTGATTTAAAAAATCTTAAAAATGAAATCAAAGTACTTCATCGAGCCTTCCCTTTTCCCCTTCGTTAAGAGTCCACTTCCTCCGTGAGAAAAGTAGCTTTGTGCAGTGTCTGAGCAAACCTTTTTCCATTGCTTTGTTATTTTCAGTAATCAATACAAGAAATTTCCTCAGATGACCTCCTACCACAGAATGCTGTTGCACCGGGTAGCTGCGTACTTTGGAATGGATCACAATGTTGACCAAACTGGGAAGGCTGTTATAATTAATAAAACAATAAATACAAGAATGTAAGTATGAAATATCAAATATTATTGGAAATTAATTTAAAATGCTGTTTCTGAGTGAAATCTGCAGAGGTGCAATTTGGCTGTTTAGATTACTTTTTTATACCGAGTTCCTCTTTGTTGTTGATCTAATAACAATGCTGGTACAATCTCCATCATTTCAAGCATCCACACTAAAATGACCATTTCCTTAAATCGTCCAAACATGGATATCCTTGAACAATTTGTCTTTAATGCCACCTTCAGAGTTGCCTGGTCATTGCATTTTCAGTGCTCTTTATAGTTTGGGCAGGGACACCTGTGCTGAACACATTTTTTTTAATTAACTGCTTCTGTATGCAGCATTTTCTTCCAATTTTGCATTTTTTTAAGGAGTTTTTCATGTGCTGTACCCTGATCTTCTTGCCCAGTTTGTATTCTGCTGTTTTTGCACGTTTAATTGTTGGCTCTGAAAAGCACTTTTTTTTCAAACCAAGAGTATTTCCATATCTGTTCCTCTGCCTTTATTGTGACGTGGAAGGAATCGCATTGCATAAACAGTGACCCACTAATATTACAGCCAGCACCTGAAGAAAGTTGTCTTTCTCCGCTCCCTGTAATAACCTATCCACATATTTCCAATTTCCAACCCCTCCTTTGAGCATGGAAGGCCAGTGAAATTTCTTTGTGCCTCTGGTGACCGTATCTGTCTGAATCTCATCTTTGCAAGAACCACGAACATTTGGGAATCTGGAAGTTTCGGATAACTTATTAGAGGCCAAGGGAGCAAATATTTTCTTCAAGCAAATTTGTACTGGAATTTTGGATGCGACACCTGAATGGCAATAAGCCACAATGAACTGAATGCAGTTTTGTTCATTGAAGTTGATAACCAGGCAACTCAAAACAATTGTTTGAGGACCCTAAGAAGGAGGAATATCCAACATCACAATAGACATCATTCTATTTCCACCCCTTGTTTCTTGAGGGTGCCCTCCACAACCTCTTGAGTTTTAAAATGGGCACAGGTTTTGATACGCAATTAATTAATTGGCTTACTTTGGAGCTACAACTTATATTTACATAGCATTTTTAACTTAGAAGAACACCTCATGATGTTTCAATTTAACGGAAGTGCTAAGGCAAGCGTTGAGGTGTGTGTTCTGTTCATTGGGTGGGTTTAAATGTGGGGTGATAAGCGAGGGGCAAAGGTGCGGGAAAGTTTGGGATCTGGTGGCTGAAGGCACTGCTCCACTGGTGGGATGAAGCGGGTGGGGTTGGTGGATAATATTCACAAACGGGTAAACTTGCAGGGTTGGAGGAGGTCACAAAAGCCTGGGAAGAAATTTAAGCACAGAATTGAATATTTCAAAATTTGAAAGTACTAGGACACTCGTGGCAATGTGGGACATTGTAGGAGATGGCAAAATGGAAGTGGACTTTTGAATGAGCTGAAATGTAGAGGACCAGGGATGAAAGGGCAGCTTGGAGAGCAATGAAATCGTAAAATTTGGAAATGGCAATGGAATAGATGAGGCAGGTGGGTTGAAGTAAGGGCAGAGGTTCGCAGTGTATTGGGAAGGGTGGTCTTTATGATGAAATGTAGGATCAGTAGGACATTCAACCCATTGATCAGGTTGGGAAAGGGGTCAGAAATGCAGCGCAAGTTGCCGATGTTGCATGTTATCTTCCTTGAGACAGTGCCTCGGGAGTGGAACAGAATCAGAAATAATCATACATGCTTTGAGCTTCCCAATGTTGAAATTAAAGCTGCTAGTTCTTCACTTATTTATTTTTTTCCTTTTTCTTCAACGTAGACCAGAGCAGAGGTTTTCAGACCATATAAAAGATGAGAAGAGTATGGATTTTCAAAAGAGATTCATCTTGAAAAGGGATGACACGAGTCTAGATAAGGATGACAACCAGGTGAGTTCATGCATGGTGTGGATTTCATTTACAGAAAAGATTTTTAAAAAAAGAACAAGCCACACTTCTATCATTGTGATATAGTTTAGTTATTTTTTAGACTTTCTGAACTCTTTGAATTACATTAAGAACGTTATACGCTTGCAACTGCACTTATGCTGAACTCCTGATTTTTGTGTTTAAAAGGTTACAATAATAATGGCAGAAGGATAGATGTTACCATATCCTGCACATAAAGGAATCCACTTGAGCAGTGCTGACGGCAAATTCCTGCGGTTATTGTTAAATTAAAAAAACGTACGCTCTAAATGCAAAGAATCTGGTGAAACATTCCTCTTGAAATATTAATCCATTGTTTTTAACAGCAGTTTAGTTTAGAGATACAGAGCCGAAACAGGCCCTTCGGCCCACTTAGTCCGCGCCGACCAGCGATCCCTGCACACCAACACTATCCTACACACTAGGGACAATTTACAATTTTACCAATTTTACAATTAACCGGGAAACCTGTACCTCTTTGGAGTGTGGGAGGAAACCGGAACTCCTGGAGAAAACCCACGCAGGTCAAGGGAGAACGTGCAAACTCCGTGCGGACTGCACCCATAGTTAGGATTGAACCCGGGTCTCTGGCGCTGTGGCAGCAACTCTGGCACTGTGTGACATTTCAAAGGGTCTCGACCCCAAACATCACCCATTCCTTCTCTCCAGAGATGCTGCCTGTCCCGCTAAGTTGCTCCAGCAATTTGTGTCTATCTTCGGTTTAAACCAGCATCTGCAGTTCCTTCCCACAGAGATCATTCTGTATAAATGCATTGACGGTTTTACTACACTTGGAACAGGGTAAATGCAGCGTAACATTGTTCTTGCCATACTAAAATGGCAGTCGAGTTCATGATTTTATTATTACATAAACTGCATCTCTTATTTGATACTTCTGCAGTATGCAAAGGTTTTGCCACTCATAGGTTCACAGTTCCAAGAACTTTCCTGCACCTAATAGTTTGGTACTGTTGCAGATGAGAGTTCCATTGCGTGATGACCGGAGGAGTAAATCGATAGAAGAAAGGGAGGAGGAATATCAACGGGTCAGAGATCGGATATTTGCTCGAGAAGTAAGGCACACGATAATTATTCCTGGAATAAGTTTATTTGATTTTTGCAGAGCTGGAATTTTTCTATAAAGTAATACATTTTGAAAAGTGAGAACCCTGACCTGCTGAATGTTTCCATCTTTTTCAATTTTCATTTCAAATTTCAGCTTCTGCAGATTTTTGATTTTAATTTACTTTTGGGTGGTCTTTATGACCTTCCGCATTGATTTTTCCCGTGGCAACATATTTCAGCCTGGAAGATGTCATACCTGATGGGTCCCAGTGTCTGGATCAGGGTGTTGCCATTATGCTTGTGCTGGTGTCCCTGACACAATGGTGCTGTTTAAGACAAGATTGTCCCCCAAGCAACTTGTCTGGATGGATCTTCTGCTCTTATTAGTTCTCCCCGCTCCTGTCTTTTCATTCATGCTTTACCAAAGGATTGTGGTTTTTTTTTTTTCCCCCTTCCAACTATGGAAATGAGGTGACCCAGGATGATGCAAGCCAGAGTGTTTTTTCTCCATGGTTAGAGTGGCAGTCCTCCGTGGTCTCATTCATAGCTTCCAAGGTCAGGACATATGCATTGGCAACCATGGAATGTAGAACATAGAACAGTACAGCACAGGAACAGGCCCTTCATCTCACAAGATATGTGCCAAGCAAAATACCAAGCTAAACTACTCTCACCTGCGTGGACATAATCCAGATCCCTCCATTCTCTGCATATCCATGTGCCTATCTAACTGGCTCTTAAACACCACTATTGTATCTGCCTGAACTACCACACTTGGCAGTGCATTCCAGGCACCCACCACCCTCTGAGATAGCTTTCAGCTTTGCCCCTCTTACCTTAAAGCTAAGTCCTCCAGTCTTTGACATTTCCACCCTGTCTCTGCCTCTCATAATTTTAGATATTTCTACCAAGTCTCTCCTCAATTCTGATGTTCTAGATAAAACAATCCAAGTGTGTCCAACCTCTCAAACCTAATAACCCCTAATCTGGTAATCTGCATCATTCTGGTAAGCCTCCTGCAACCTTTCCAAAGCCTCAACCTCCTTCGTGCAATGAGGCAATCAGAGCTACATGCATTACTCCAAATGTGGCTCAATCAAAGTCATATAAAGCTGCATCGTGACTTCCTGACTCTTATGCACACTGTCCTGACCAATGAAGGCGACTACCTTTATCACTCCATCTGCTTGCTTTGTTATTATCAGGGAGTCCTAGACCTTTGGACTCCAAGATCTCTCTACATATCAATGTTGTGAAGGGTCTTGCCATCGCCCGTATATTGCCCTTGCATTCGATTGCCTATTTCTGTAGTTGACCTATAACCCACTGTACACTTCGACAGCCTTCCTCACTTTCCACAACTCCAGCAATCTTAGTCTCATCTGCAAGCATACTAACTAATCCATATGCATTTCCATCCAAGTCATTGTATACATCACAAACGACAGTTCCCAGCACAGATCTCTGCGGAGCTGGTCGCAGACCTTCAGCCAGAATAACAGCCTTCCTTCACAAATCTGTTGGTATTTGAATACTTATGTGAACGTGATATTTCCGTTATTTATTTTTAATTACCTTGCAAAAAATGTCTAAACACCTGTTTTCACTTCATTCTGGGATATTGTGTGTAGATTGATGATTTACAAAAAAAAGAATTTAATCCATTTTAAAATAAAGCTGTAACGTGACAAAATGTGGAAAAAGTTAAGGAGTCTGAATACTTTCTGACTGCACTGTATCTGAATATGGATTCTGTTACCCAGGGGAAGGTGTTGTACACCAGCTATTACATAACTTGACTGAGTGAGGTCCCTCCCCTCGCTCCCTCCCCTCGCTCCCTCCCCTCGCTCCCTCCTCTCTCTCCCCTCCCCTCCTCCCCCACCTTATGATTTATTTTTCTCATCATAGTCTCGGTCAGTGGATGGTGATTCATCGCACAGTTATCAATTAATTATCAAGCTACAAAAATCTATTTTAAAGAATTTACAGTTCTACCCATGATAATTCAAGTTAGATGTTTTCCTGGCACCATTGATTTGAATGTGTAGAAAGTGATCAATTGAAATGAGCAAACATTTAACCACCACAAGTTTGTTGAACATATAGCTAAGAAGAGTTTTTTCTCTTCAACATAGCAACATATCTTTCTTCCACATTTCCACACATTTTAGATATGATGCCTTGTTTGCATATGCTGTGAATCTTATACGGGCAGACAGGGATCAATTTCCCACACAGCAAGGCACTGAAAACTGCAATCAGATAATTGACAAGTTAACGTGCTCTGGTTGTGAAGATGGAGGAAAGATTGCTGACAAGGACAGCAGGAAAACTTTCTTCTCATCGCATAACGACATCAGGGCCTTGGCATTCACAATGCCAAATCAAATAGTGCTGGGCGGTTGGAAATGGGAGTAGAGGAAAATAGCACCAATCACTTGGTGTCTGGCAGGAAATCTGACCCCTGATTTCCCTGTGGGGTTTTTGTTAGTAAAGGAAATGTCTTTCCATTGTAAATCTATCCATCTCTCTCCCGGATTGATGGCAACAAAGGGCCGTGCCCCAAATTAGTCTCCACTGTGATGTTCAACCTCATTGGTCTGTAAGCGAACAGCCCTCGTCCACCCCCAGAATAACCAGCTTTCAGTTACGCTGCTTCCCCAGACACCAGGCTGTTTAATGAGGTGACAATCAAAAGTGTCGTTTCTGCCAGGCTGCTCCACAGCTCACTGCAGCCTTACTGCCTGCTGGGCTACAGACTGATCACATAAGACCGAGTCTTGCTTGGGTCTTCAATGACAATTCTGCAGCCAAATGTTGTTTCCAGAGTTTTAGAGCATGGAAACAGATCCGTCAGTGTACCGAGTCCACACCAACCATTAAATGGCCATTCACAATAATCTTGCGTTCATCCCTTTTTTTTGTAATTCTCACATCCTCATCAACTCCCAACCCCCCCCCCCCCCCACCACTCACCTACATACTAGGGATAATTTAAAGTAGCCACTTCACCCACTAGCCTTTTTGCCTTTGAGCTGTGAGAGGAAACCAGAGGAAATCCAGGCGGTCATGTGGAGATTGTGTAAACTCCACACAGATAGTGCCCAGGGTCAAGATTGAATCCAGGTCTCGCGCTGTGAGGCAGCCAGTCTACGAACAGCGCCGTTGTTTTGCACTGCCGTATTTGTCTGTGCCGAATGCATCCCCAGCTGGTGGTTGTGGACATGCATCAGTGACGCATCAGTGAATGAGGGTGCAGGGGAAAGGTTCATAGAAGAATTCATCACCTCGGGCTTTATCCATCTAGCGTTTACAGCGACGCATATTTGTACATAAACTTCCCTGAGGAGGCTACATACCAAGACGGTTCTCACAACGTTGCTCCCCTTCCATTTAAATATAGTCAAGGAGTATCTAGGCTAACGATCCGCTGGAGGAACTCAGCAGGCCGAGCAGCAAATGTAAAGGAAAATAAAGAATCCATTTTTTAGGACTCTGGTGCAGAATTTCGACCAGAGACATTCCTCTTTTCCTCCCTCCAACAGCTGCTGGTCTACCTATTGAGTTCATCCAGCGGATAGTTTGTTGCTCCAGATGCCAACATCTGCGGTTTCTTGTGTCTCAGAATATCTACGATATTCATTGAGACCAATGTCATTTGCCTTATAACATTGAGGTGGCAGCCTGGGTTATTTGCAATGTCAATAGTGCCGTTTAAGAAAGAATTGCAGATGCTGGAAAAATCGAAGGTGGACCAAAATGCTGGAGAAACTCAGCGGGTGAGGCAGCATCTATGGAGCGAAGGAATAGGAATTCCTTCACCCGCTGAGTTTCTCCAGCATTTTTGTCTACCTTCAATAGTGCTGTTGTTCCTTTTGTCACAAAAGCAACAGTGCAGAACATTTGAAGTATACGACTTCTCAAGTAATGGAACAGCAAGACCATTCGATGTAAGAAAGTATAGCGATGAACGTTTGAAGTATGCAATGTTTCAAGAACTGGAATAGCAAGACCATTCTACGTAAGAAAGTATTTGACATACTTAAGATTTGTAAAGTACTCTCTTCTCTTTCAGTCCTCGTACAATGGCTACCTAATGGAGACCAGGTCAGTGTCACGCGCACGGCACTTGTGTATGTAGTTCTGTATTCTTATCTAAAAAATGTTGCAAAGCTTCAGAAATATGTTTATTTTTGTAATACAATCAACAGACTCTCCAAAGAAGGCAGCTCTTCTATTTTGCAAAAAAGGCGGCAGCTTTTTAGGTATTCAACTATTTATTGAAGCTCTAGCTTCCTAAACAGCAGTGCTATGCCAGTGCATGGGTGTTTGTTGTTGGATGGCTTTGCAGTCTGTTTGTCATGGTTCCGTTTACTCTTCTGTCATTGACAAGCTTTTCTATTTTGCTGGTCTCTGTCTGAGAGTGCACAGGTTCCGACTTCCAAAACTAATTTTAGTTGATCAAACGTGTTTTAAAATTTGGGAATCCATTCTCAGTTTCTCTTGACTTCAGTCTTAATCAGCACTAAATAAATTCATTTTTTTTTTAGTTTTGTGATACAGAGCGGAAACAGGTCCTTCGGCCCACTGAGTCCGCGCCGACTGGCGATCCCCCGCACACTATCCTACACACACTAGGGATCGGTTACAATTCCTAACAGTCACTGTATATCATTGTCACCTGCGGGCGGAGCACCAAGGCAAATCCCTTGTATGTGAATATTTGGCCAATAAACGTATTCATTCAATTATACCAAACCAATTAGCCTACAATGCCGTGCATCTTTGGAGTATGGGAGGAAACCTGAGATCCCGGTGAAATCCCACGCAGGTCACCGGGAGAACAACCAAACAAGCACCCGTCGGGATCGAACCCGGGTCTCTGGCATTGTAAGGCAGCAACTCTACCGCTGTGTCACCGTGCTGCCCCGAGCAGTAGTCAGTTACAACAAAATCATGGGCCCTTAGTGCCATCTGACCCGCTGAGTTACTCCAGCACTTTATGTTTCGGACCCTTGTTTGAGAGCTGCAGGTTAGCTGTAAAGGGAGTTGAGTGATTGGTTTATATGTTCTCAAAACTTTAGCTAAACACAAATGTAATATAACCCCAGATTGGCAACAAATCTATGTTGACTATTGTTTAACCATTTCCAATGAGAAAGATTCCACTGTTGAGAATTTGATCCACGATCTTAAGATTTATAAAATACTCTTTTCTATAGATATATATATATATATATATATATGTATATATATATTTTTTAACAACTTTATTGGTTACCTGTGCCACACAGAAAATAACTGACGTGGACCCTCACAGGAATTGAAAATTACGTGGAGATCATCAATAATTGGGGGAAAATATTGCTTCAATTACTTTGAATATCTATACGAGACTTTGGAGTCTTTCGAGAGATGGAGCACAGAAATAAACCCCGCAGTTCACTATGTCTGCATCAACCAGTCAGTTACATAAATCCTACATGAATCCCATATTTTATTCTCCTCACATTCCCATCCATTCAGCTGCACTCGGGGCGATTTACAGCCGCTAATTAACTTGCAGTCCTGCACATCTTTGGGATGTGGGAGGAAACCAGAGCACCCGGGGGGAACCCACGCAGTCACAGGGAGAGTGCGCAAACTCCACACAGATGGCACCCGAGGCAGGATTGAACCCAGGTCTCTGGTGCTGAGACACAGCGGCTCAACCAGCTGTCCCGCTATGTCATCTGGCAATTTGTTGGAGTGTATCCATGTAATCATTGAATAAAATTGATGCATTTCATAAGTGAACTTAGTGTGACTCTTCAAAAATATTCTCTGCTAGCTTTTACACTGTGGTATGATTGTGCCTGATCAACATTGTGGGTGAAAGTGTGCCTGTAATCCATGTCAACAATTTGAGGCTGTGCCTTAAGGTTAAAGTGTGTGTTTTCATGATTTTGTACTACTGGAATTCCGTTGTTCATATTAACAGTGCTTGAAATTTAAATGCTTGTTTATATTTTTGACAAGATGGTTTCACATGGGGTACTTGATTTACACCCGTTGCATTCATATATGTCATGGATTTGCAAATTCAGTAGATAATCCCTGGAATAAATAACTGTTTGATGTGCCTAGATTTTTATTTTCTTTCAAAGCAATGGTGAACCAGTTGGGCATCAAAACTGGTTACCACATTATGGTAACTTTTATGTGGTTTAAATTGCCCATGTTAATGTTTGAAGTTCCAAGAAACATTAATCTTCAGTAATTGTCTTTTTTATAAGGAGGGAATTCTTCAGAACATAAGAAACAGAAGCAGTTGCAGACTATTTGGCCCCTCATGCCTGCTCTACCATTTAATGAGATCATGTCTTTGGTTTTTACTTCAATGTCTGTCGCAACCAAAATGTATTGAGGTTACTGTGAAACATTATAGAACAGTGCAGTAGAACAGGGAACTTCACTGCTGAGTTATTTTGAACAGGTCATGCTAGTGCCACTGACATGTGTGTCCACTTTTTACAGAGGGAACCGAGAGTGCCTAAGCAGAGCTTCTAGCAGCCGTCAAAGCAGTACTGAGAATGAGCTGAAATCCTCCGAGCCTCGGCCGTGGAGTAGCACAGACTCTGACAGCTCAAACCGCAGTTTGAAGCCACCAGTAACCAAAGCAAGCAGCTTTAGTGGAATCTCCATCCTGACCCGCGGGGACAGCATTGGCAGCAACAAGAGTGTGAACAGGGTCTCCAAAACAGGTGTGCATTTTACTGAGGTGCTTAAAGTTAATTTCTACACAATAATCAGTTGGTTTCATGTATATATATTTTTTTCCCCCTCAGTCTGAAGAAGGGTCTCGACCTGAAACATCACCTATTCCTTTTCTCCAGAGATACTGCTTGACCTGCTGAGTTACTCCAGCATTTTGTATCTATCTTCGGTGTAAACCAGCATCTGCAGTTCCTTCCTCCATATTTTTTTTTTTGCTATCCAATCTTTTTGAAGGCCCAGATGTCATTCCGATCTCACTCAATATACTACCTGTATTAGATGCTAACACATTCTATTTGAGTTGCTGGGCTGGGTAGCCATTTTACTTTTCCCCTCCACGTAGAGAGGTGAAGATTTCATTTAACACCCTCCTACTGACAACATGGATAAAGTTTGAAGCTAGACACGAAGAATCACAGGAACAAACTGTGCTTCTGCTACTCGGTAGTGTGACATGTTGATGTACTGCTGTAATGAGTTGCCTCACTGCCAGATTGCACCATTTCGTGCCATCATTCCTTTAGTACTGCGCTCCCTCGAATGGATTGCCCCACTTTCAGAGGTGCTTATTTTGTGCTTGTTCTAGACGCTGCCACCTTATGTTTGGGGGTTATATTTATATCAGGCTCTGGTAAGTAACTGAAAACCTCGATTCTATTGAACTTTTAAAAATATCAGAACACTGACAGGATTCAGACTTGTATAAAACAAAGGCTGATATCCATCTATTTCCTTCTAAATGTGAAAACTCTCCCAACCAATAGTCAGAGCGTGGTGAATCTGTGGAATTCTTTGCCACAGAAGGCTGTGGAGGCAAAGTCAGTGGATATATTTGTGGCAGAGATAGATAGATTCTTGATTAGTACGGGTGTCAGGGGTTATGGGGAGAAGGCAGGAGAATGGGGTTAGGAAGGAGCGGTAGATCAGCCATGATTGAATGGCAGAGTAGACTTGATGGGCCAAATGACCTAATTCTGCTCCTATCACTTATTATCGTATGATAATAGAGAAAGTTAATGATTTGTACATTTTATTAACTTTGTTTTGAGAGATCCACTGACTAAAAGCATTTTCTTGGAGCACCTAGCATTTAAATCAATTTCTAGCAGGATTTTTGAGCAGATGTTGATCAGTTCAAACTACAAAATATGGTGGAAATGTTTGGATGTTGAATTGAGGCAGAAATATTGTATAGCCTTATAACCCCTGTGTCTGTTTTATATTTATCTACATGTTTATGAAAGGGAACAGAATGAATTGAAAATAAGTTGGGATTCCTTTCAATTCTGTTTATTAAGGAAGAAAAGGAATGCACTTTAAAAGTTTTGCCGGTTCATGTTTCATGCTTTTTGGGGTTTTCTGTAACAATGTTTCTGTGACAACCTTAGCTATCTTTCCTCTTGCACGTGCAAAAAGTCTTGGTCCTTACTGTTTCAAAGTGCTATGAACTTGGCATTGTGTCTGGGAGGAATTGAACGATAAAAGTGAGTTTGATTTTGATTGTTTGGGAGCTGCTTGTAAGCAAGTGCAGCAGCCATTAGCCGCAAGATCATTCCCTCTGTGTGAT
This sequence comes from Okamejei kenojei, assembly GCA_035221665.1. Lineage (NCBI taxonomy): Eukaryota > Metazoa > Chordata > Chondrichthyes > Rajiformes > Rajidae > Okamejei > Okamejei kenojei. The sequence continues at coordinate 2,074,688 of CM069174.1, forward strand.
GAGGATTGGAACTCTTGTTCTAGGCTTGCCGCTCGGGACTCCGGAGTTAAATTTGCCGGGCTTTGTGCAAGCATCGGCCCAGCAGCCTGGGAGGACGGTCCTGGCTAACTCTGCACAACAGCAGCAGCAACTGCCACCCACTCCTCAGCAGCAGCCAATGAGCAACCACCTGATGTCACAGGTGAGTCACCATCCCGCCTCCCTCCCCTTCACATAAACTGTATGAAACGAACCTGGGATGTTGCATGCACTGAGGGCAAAACTTACTGTGTTCAATCAAAGCATGATTTACGTTGCCAACTTGTGAAGAATTGGGAACAAACACTTCATGAAGTGGTAATGTTATTGCCTCAGTATCAGAACTTCACTTCTGCATGGAAATGTATCCCCACTTGTATCATCACTGTTGATTGATTGTGTACTCCTGATGTTGGGGAATCTCAGTCCGCAGATTTCTCTTAATGAGCCTCTTAATCGCTGGTGTTGGCAATTTTCCATGTTTGGCATGGCTTTGCTCAACACGATGATCAGTAACTCCAGGCGTGTACAGGTTGAAGGGACACAAAAGGCTGGAGAAACTCAGCGGGTGCAGCAGCATCTAAGGAGCGAAGGAGATAGGCGATGTTTCGGGTCGAGACCCTTGTACAGGTTGAACACTGATTTTCCGGCACCCTCGATTCCAGAGCCTTTATGGATTCTCCGTTTTTCTCGACAAACAGAGGTCACGTGATAATGAAACGACAATACTCGCTAATGACACCCCCCCCCCCCCCCCCCCCCCCCCAAAATGTATCTAAAGCCAGAAACATAACTACAACAAATATAAAATGTGAACTGAATGTGAATGGAATGACCTGCCCATGCATCCCTGGCCTTGCACCCTCTCCACGGCTTTTTAGAGCCAGGGTCTCCGACCCCACTCCCAACTCGCAAGGTGCACCAGCGAGCCCATCTTCACCCGCCAAAAGGACACAAAGTGCTGGAATAATTCAGCGGGTCAGGATCTCTGGAGAACGTGGATAGGCGACATCGGGACCCTTCCTTGAACTGAGTTCAGTCAGCTGAGTTACTCCAGCACTGTGTGTTGTTGCATGTTAAAATGAGGCGCCGATGCCACTGGTCTGCACCAGCGAGCCTCTCTTCACCGGTTCACACGGCTGTTGACGAGAAGCGACTGATTTAGCTATCACTGTTACATGTTCTTGTCGAACCTAAGGGCTCCGTAGTTAGCTGACATCACAGAATAGGACTTGGACCTGGGATTTACTGTTAAGTACCAGACAGATTTTGCTTAATGAGAATAGAAGAATCCCCTTATCTGATGTTTTATTGTCCAATTGATTAGATTGGTTACTATTGTGACAGAGAGGAACCTAGTTGCCATTTGTTTTCTAGATTTATCTGTAAGCTGGCTGTTTAAACACTCGTTGATGAGCAGTCGCTAAATGGATCAATGATTTTTGTCTGTGTCTGTGGCAGACGAGCAAGTGGATTACCCGGCTTCACGTAAACGCCAGATGTCAGAATTTTAGTAAAGGATTATTCAACATTTGATTATGCATGCTGGAAATTCTAGAGTAGAGCTCTGACTCCTTCATACTGTTTTTGACATAGAAGTAAGCTTAAGAAATAAAGTGCCGCCGGAGCTGAGACACAAATTAGGACATCAAACACAGCTTAGGTTGCCTCCTGCTAAACCCCGAATTCTACAGCTGCTATTTTGTGTATCTGCCAACTCTAATCCATGCAGTTTATTGCCTGCATCAAAATAAGCTGAATATGTCTATCAAGGGCTTTAACAAATAGCAAAACTCCTGAATATTGACAGGCACTTTTAATGCACACAATTCTTAACATTTCCTTTGTGCTCTTAAAATGCTTCCACAAATACCTTTTACTTCCTAAATCCCATGCAAAGCTGAAATATGCTGTGGGACTGTGGCTTATTGAAAGCAAAAAAGAGTGGATGTTGAATTTAAAGTATCTCGTCATGCTTTGTGCCCACGAGGAGTTTCCACAAAGATCTCTACTTGCTGCAGCAAGTGCCAAGCTTCATGCTCAACTTCCTCCTTTCAGATGGCGGGCGGGCATTCAACAAAGATTCAAGCTGTGTTCAGAAAAGCATCACTTGGGTCTTCCTGGTACTAGGTTTTGAGGCTATAGCCATGCAAAAGTGGCCCAAATAAACTATCCTGATCTCTTTACAAGGGACTGAAAGAGTCATCCAAGCCATTTCCTCCAGTCTCGAAATAGCCCTGGCTTCAGACACTTGGCCTACTTGACCTGGGATGACTTGGAAGTTGACATTTTAGGAAGAGGATCCTATGTTTGCATCCTTATCAGGTGTCTGTGTGCAATCCCTCAAAGCCTTGATCTATTCGTGTGTGGATCCCTAATGCTGGAGCCAAGCTTTCTCCAAATTTCACACTGATTGCCACCACGTATACTAATGGGTTTGAATGCCCACTTCCCTCTTGAATTATGGCTGTCACCATGGAGTTAGTACAATCCATGTACACGACCCTGGTTGCAGCTTTGATGGGCTTCCTTTCTTGACATGGAAATGTACAAAAATGACTCTCCGCACCGTAACGCCAAGTAAATGGATGCATTGCCAATAAATTTGCCTGGAAGAATTTACTTGGATCCTGACAGCATATCGTCACTAGGTTAGGTTTGCCATCCAGTAGTTTGCAAAGTTACAGCCACAATCAGGTTCTTTTGCATTTGCCCGTCGTTCCTCATCATAACATGAAAATTCTGTTGCATGGCACATGTTATGTTTGGATGGTAAAGAAGGCTCGTAATAAGGCAAACCTTCATAACTCGCCTTGTAGGTATGGATAGGTCAACAGCTGAGAAGTTCTTGCAAGACTTATGATGCTGTGGCAGAATTTGTAGTTAGTGGATAAAGTATTATTCCTATTTAAGTGTTTCATTTTTTTAAATTTAGAGATGCAGCGCAGAAACAGGCCCTTCGACCCACTGTATCCTCGCCGGCCAGCGATCACTGCACACTAACTATCCTCTCACTAGGGACAATTTACAATTTTATCAAAGCCAATTGACATACAAACCCATACGATTTTGGAATGTGGGAGGAAACCAGAGTTCCTGGAGAAAACCCATGCAGGTCGCGGGGAGAAGGTAAAGGAACCGGAGGTAGTGATCATAATGTGATTAGTTTTAATCTGCATTTTGAGAAGGAGAAAGTTAAATCGGAAGTGTCAGTGATGCAGTTGAACAAAGGGGACTATGAAGGCATGAGAGAGGAGCTGGCCAAGGTAGACTGGAAAGGGATCCTAGCAGGAATGATGGTGGAACAGCAATGCAGGAATTTCTGGGCATAATCTGGAAGACACAGGATCATTTCATTCCAAAAAGGAAGAAAGATTATAATGGGAGTAGGCGGCAACCGTGGCTGACAAGCAAAGTTAGGGATAGAATAAAACTAAAACATGAGACATGAAGGGACAGAAGTTTAGGGGTAACGTGAGGGGGAACTTCTTTACTCAGAGGGGTATAATACACCCCTAAAAGTGTTGCTACACCGTTCCCACTTCTCAGTTCCACTCAAATAGCCTCCCTAGACGAGCCCTCTAATCTATCCTGCCAAAGCACTGCTGTAATATCTTCTCTGACAAGCAATGCAACACCTCCCCCTCTGGTCCCTCCAATTCTATCACACCTGAAGCAACGAAATCCTGGAATATTTAGTTTCCAATCACAGCCCTCCTGCAACCATGTTTCACTGATTGCCACAACATCATATTTCCAGGTGTCAATCCAGGCTCTAAGTCCGTCCACCTTACTTACAATGCTCCTAGCATTAAAATATACACATTTTAGAAACCCACCATCCCTTATTCTCGGTCTATTATCTTTTTCATCTTTCTCGCCTACATTTTGGATCCGAGTGCTTCCCTTCTCTGCCTCTTGCCCCACACCCTGACCCCTAGCCCCCCTACCCGAGTCCCTCCCCCCAGCCTTTCTAGTTTAAAGTCTCCCCAGTAGCCTTTGCAAATCTCCCTGCCAGGATATTGGTCCCCCTCAGGCTCAAGTGCAACCCGTCCTTTGTGTACAGATCATGCCTTCCCCAAAAGAGGTCCCAGTGATCAAGAAACTTGAATCCCTGCCCACTGCACCAGTCCCTCAGCCACGCATTTATCCTCCACCTCATTTCATTCCTACTCCCACTGTCACGCGGCACAGGCAGTAATCCTGAAATCGTTACCCTTTTGGTCCTTCTCCTTAACTTTCCCCCCAACTCCCTAAATTCTCCCTTCAGGACCTCATCACTTTTTCTGCCCATGTCATTGGTACCTATGTGTACCACACCATCAGGCTCCTCTCCCTCCCTTATCAGAATCTTTTGTACACGTTCTGAAACATGCGAGACCCTGGCACCTGGGAGGCAAACTACCATCCGGGTCTCCCGACTGCGTCTACAGAATCGCCTATCCGACCCCCTAACTATAGAGTCCCATATTACAATTGCCCTCCTCTTTTTGCTACCCTTCTGAGCATCAGGGCCGGTCTCTGTGCCGGAGGCCCGGCCGCTGTTGGTGCCCCCAGCTAGGCTGTCCCCTCCAATCGTACTCAAACCCGAGTACCTATTTTCCAGGTGTACGGTCACAGGGGTACTCTCTAGCCCCTGCCTCTGCCCCTTGCCCTTCCTAACTGTGACCCACTTGTCTGCCTCCTGTGGTCTGGGAGTGACTACCTCCCTGTAGCTCCTCTCTATTACCTCCTCACTCTCTCTGAGGAGACGGAGGTCATCCAGCTGCTGCTCCAGGTTCCTAACACAGTCCTTTAGGAGCGCCATCTCAACACACCTGGCGCAGATGTGGACGTCTGGAGGGCTATCAGATTCCCTGACCTCCCACATCTGACATCCACAACATTACATTGCCCTTGCCTTCATACTCCCCCTTACACAGGATACAACAGCAACACAATACAAAGTACACAACAAACTGCTGGGATCTGACTGCCAATCAGCTGCTCACCCTAGTCCACTTCCCACCAATCAGCTGCTTACCCTGGTCCACTTCCCACCAATCAGCGGCTTCCTCAAAAAAAAAAACCCACTTCTCCAAATGGAAAGGTACTTCGGATCTGTCTTCACTCAGGAAGACGCAAACAATCTCCCAGATGTACTGGAGGACAGAGGATCTAAGGGGGTAGAGGAACTGAAAGAAATTTTCATTAGGAGAGAAATAGTATTGGGTAGGCTAATGGGACTGAAGGATGATAAATCCCCTGGGCCGGATGATCTGCATCCCAGGATCCTCAGTGAGGTGGCTCTAGAAATAGTGGACGCATTGGTGATCATTTTCCAACGTTCAATAGATTCTGGATCAGTTCCTGTGGATTGGAGGATAGCTAATGTTATCCCACTTTTCAAGAAAGGAGCGAGAGAGAAAACGGGGAATTATAGACCAGTTAGCCTGACTTCGGTGGTGGGAAAGATGCTGGAGTCAATTATTAAAGAGGTAATAATGGGGCATTTGGATAGCAGTAAAAGGATTAGTCCAAGTCAACATGGATGTATGAAAGGAAAATAATGCTTGACTAATCTTCTGGAATTCTTTGAGGATGTGACAAATAAAATGGAGCCAGTGGATGAAGATGTGACAAGTAAAATGGAGCCAGTGGATGTAGTGTATCTAGACTTTGATAATGTCCCACACGGGAGACTGGTAACTAAAATTGGAGCACATGGTACTGGGGGTAGGGTGTTGACATGGATAGAAAATTGGTTGGCAGACCGGAAGCAAAGAGTAGGAGTGAACGAGTCCTTTTCAGAATGGCAGGCAGTGGCGAGTGGAGTGCCACAAGGCTCGGTGTTGGGGCCGCAACTGTTTACGATATATATATATTAATGATTTGGAAGAGGGAATTAGGAGCAACACTAGCAAGTTTGCGGATGACACAAAGCTGGGTGGCAGTGTGAGCTGTGAAGAGGATGTTAGGAGGTTGCAAGGTGACCTGGACAGGTTGAGTGAGTTGGCAGATGCATTATAATATAGTTAAATGTGAGGTTATCCACTTTGGCAGCAAAAGTAAGGGGGCAGATTATTATCTCAATGGGGTTAGGTTAGGTAAGGGGGAGGTACAGCAAGACCTGGGTGTCCTTGTACACCAGTCACTGAAAGTTGGCATGCAGGTACAGCAGGCAGTGAAGAAAGCTAATGGAATATTGGCCTTCATAACAAGAGGATTTGAGTATAGGAGTAAAGAAGTTCTTCTGCAGTTGTATAGGGCTCTGGTAAGCCCACATTTGGAGTATTGTGTACAGTTTTGGTCTCCTAATTTGAGGAAGGACATCCGTGTGATTGAGGCAGTACAGCATAGGTTCACGAGATTGATCCCTGGGAATGCAGGACTGTCATATGAGGAAAGATTGAAAAGACTAGACTTGTATTTACTAGAGTTTAGAAGGATGAGGGGGATCTCTTATAGAAACTTATAAAATTATAAAAGGACAGGACAAGCTAGATGCAGGAAAAATGTTCCCAATGTTTGGCGAGTCCAGAACCAGGGGCCACAGTCTTAGAATAAAGGGGAGGCCATTTAAGACTGAAGTGTGAAAACACTTTTACACCCAGAGAGTTGTGAATTTGTGGAATTCCCTGCACAGGCCAAATCACTGGATGGATTTAAGAGAGAGTTAGTTGGAGCTCTAGGGGCTAGTGGAATCAAAGGATATGGGGAGACGGCAGGCAAGGGTTATTAATTGGGGATGATCAGCCATCACAATGAATGGCAGTGCTGGCTCGAAGGGCCGAATGGCCTCCTCCCACACCTATTTTATATGTTTCTATGAGAATGTACAAACTCTGTACAGACAGCACCTGTAGTCAAGATCGAACCCCAGTCTCGGGCGCTGTGAGGCGGCAGCTACCTCTGGCCCACCATGTTCGCTGCACATTATCAAAGTAAAGCCAAACTTGATTAGTTGAAGAGAATCTGTAAGCTGAGCAGCACATATCAGAGCTGGTATTTTCTGCACCAGGGTTTGCATTATTCCAGCAGGGTTTTCCAGCTCCCTTGGTTGTATTCTTTGCTCCCATTTTACCTTCCACTGTATAATTAAGGCAAGAATCGTCAGCCACTCCAATGGAATAGGTTTGGTGAGGTGCATTTTGTAGTCTGACATGTAAGTAGCCTTGAGCTGCCTTCAGGCTCCTTTACAAAAAACACAAATTGGGCATAGCCATAAAAGTTCACCAAGGCTATGCATAACCAAGTCTTTATCAATATTGCCTTGGGTCAAATTTGCTATAATTACAGCATTGAGGACCTAATTACTCATTGAGTCAGCCCAGTTGGGTAGTCAGACATTGCTCATACGCCTAACACCAGACTCCAAAACAAGCACTCAATTCCGAGCTCTGTCACAGTTCGAGATCGCCAGGTGGACCGAGGAACAGATTTTAAAATGTTATCAAAAATCTCCATGGAAAAAGTGAAGCATTCCCTTGTACTCCGAAGAACCCCTGACACTTACTTGACTACTCAAAGTGGGGAAAAGCATTTTGGGTGGCACAGCGAAATTCAAATCCTTGCAACGGGGAGTGCACAGAAGCCCAGCGTAAATGGTAGCACGCCACTTCCCAATCTGCAGCCCCACCTTTCCTACCAACCATCTCCGGCACCACTTGTGCCAGTCTGCAGGTCACACAAGTCACTTCAGACTCCACGGAACTGGAGTAGAAGCAAGTTATCCGTGCTGCTGAGGGACTACCTCAGATGTTGATGATAAATGGAACCAGGTTCCACTGAAAATTATAATATCTTTATTCTTCCTAGGATGCCACAGTGGAAGGGAATGATTTCTCATGTAAACACAAATAGCCTGTTGGTCGTTGGCAAAGGGCAGCTAGGCACATGTGGTGCGTCCAAGTGCTTCAATGCAACCATAGGAAATATTTAGATTATTGGCAATGCAAATACTTTTCCCTCTGCCATATTGAATAGCTTCTGGTCTCACTCAATGGTTCCAGAAACCGGCCATCATTTATCACTGGTTTTAGACTTTACTCTAGACTTTAGAGATACAGCGGGGGAACAGGCCCTACGGCCCACCTAGTCCGTGCCAACCAGTGATCGCCCCTTAACACAAACACCACCCTGCACATTCGGGACAATTTACAATTTTACCAAAGTCAATTAACCTACAAAGCTGTACGTCTCTGGTTTGTGGGAGGAAACCGGAACACCCGGAGCAAACCCACACGGTCACAGGGAGAACGTAAAACTCTGCACCCGTAGTCTAGATCGAACCTGGGTCTCTGGCGCTGTGACTGAAACTGAAACTTTCAATCCTATTGCATTCTCTTTGCTGTTTGCACATGATCTACAACTTGCTCCTCTGTATGGTTTACTGGTTTTCCCTTCTACCAATTCACTAACTAGACTCTGCTGGAGCTATGATAGGTGGCATTGCCACCTTCCCCTGGTGCAGGTTTCAACACTTCAGTGTCACCCTGTAAATTTGTACTTTCTCCTCTTACTCAATCATTTGAAGTTGTTGGTTCTTATAATTTTGAAGTTGGCTCTCAATCTTCTCAGGAAGAAGGCAGTTTGGGAGAAAATGTCACCCATTACTGTCAAGGAGATCCGGACCACATTTCTGTGCATTGAGCTTCCTTTTTGTAAGTTATAAAATTATCTACAAATTAGTAATTCAATTAATTGTGCTTCACGTGGTAAGGAAGGATTCTGTAGTTTAGAAATAGAGTGCGGAAGTAGGCCCTTCAGCCCATCGAATCCGCGGCGACCAGCAATCCCCTTATATTAGCACTATCCCACAGACTTGAGGATGATTTATGGTAGACAAAAATGTTGGAGAAACTCAGTGGGTGAGGCAGCATCTATGGAGCGAAGGAAATGGGCGACGTTTCGGGTCGAGACCCTTCTTCAGAGGATGATTTATAATCTTTTACCAAAGCCAATTAGTCTACAAACCTGTGCCTCTTTGTAGTGTGGGAGGAAATCAGAGAACCCGTGCAGGTCACAGGGAGAACGTGTAGAATCCGTATAGACAGCACCTGCAGTCAGGATTCAACCCGGGTCTCTGGCGCTGTGAGGCAGCAACTCTACCGCTGCGCCACCGTGCAGCCCCTTTAAACAATTTATTTTGTTATAATCAGGTATAGGCCATCAGATTTTTAATTATATCTCTACCAATGTTACACCTCAGTTCAGAAAGATTAAACTAGTTAACAATGGACTTGGCAGTCACTTCTTCTTGCGTATGGCGTGCACAGCCTAAAGCTGTAGGACAACTTGGGCAGTCACTGAGTTGCATGGACCTACCTTGCCAAAACGAGAGCTGTTTAGCCTGGAAAGGTTTGCGTTAATTAAGGGCAGGCAGTGTGGATTTCTAAAAGACAAAGTTGTAGCTGTCATATTTGGAGAGACCTTTTGAGAAAATCGTAAAAGAATTGTCGCGGTAGTTATGACTGTGAATTTTCACAGGCTATTTGATAAAGTGCTTTGTGTGAGGCTATTCTGATGTGTTATCAAATAAACTGGTGACATGGATCAGACGTTAGTTGAGCAGGGCGGAGAGTGGACTGGGATGTTTTGTTTTGAATGTAAAACATCAACCACCATGAACATTTCTAGTTCATGTAAATTAAACCAATGCTTGTATCCAATAGATGTTTCCTAACCTCGGTACCGCCACTTGTATGGGTACTTAAAACACCCCTCGGGTCTCAGGGTGAAAATGTCTCATCGAGTCATGTGTGTAAATTGGCCCTTTGGCCTAACTTGCTCACACCGACCAACATGTCCCATCTACACTAGTCCCACTTGCTTGCATTTGGCCCATATCCATCTGAACCTGACAATAGACAATAGGTGCAAGAGTAGGCCATTCAGCCCTTCGATCCTCATGGGAATTCAATGTGATCATGGCTGATCATCCCCAATCAGTACCCGTTCCTGCCTTCTCCCCGTATCCCCTGACTCCGCTATCTTTAAGAGCCCTATCTAGCTCTCTCTTGAAAATATCCAGAGAACCTGCCTCCACCGCCCTCTGAGGCAGAGAATTCCACAGACTCACCACGCTGTGAGGAAAAAGAGTGTCGTATCCAGTGTTAAATTCTTTGTGAATTAAATTTTTATTGTAGGGCAATGCTGCGGTTGATCGGATATCTAGTATCCAGCTGGGGGTAATAATGCCACTGCCTGCCCTTGATGTTGAGCTCAGAAACTAGATCGTGGTCAGAAGCTAGTTGCTGGCTTCAGCTGGATATAGCAGGGCTAAATTGAAGACTTGAGGGGTTAAAGTTGGTGCCACAATGCTATGCCTTGCTGAGTCTCCCGTTTCCTCCAGTGCTCACCACCTTGTGCGATCCTTGCGCTCGACGGTTAGATGGTTGCAGGTAAGGGTGGAGGACCACCAGTCAGTGAAGGGGGTTCCCCTGCAACAGCCAGATGGGGCTTCTCCCCGGCCCAGTTACTTGTTGGTCACTGCTTCTGCAGGATGGCCCAGTGTCTCCCACTTCAACCTCCCCAGGATGCAGTTGCTGCACAGCCTGAACAGTTTGCTGCGCAGGACCCCTCCATCCACTGGCCGTCATTGCCGCTGCCACTTGCTGGTGAATGCTGCTGAGGTGCGTGGTAAATCTGGGCAGGGTAAGCAACCGGCACGGTGGCGCAGCGGTAGAGTTGCTGCCTTACAGCGCCAGAGACCCGGGTTCCATCCTGACTACGAGAGGTCTGTACAGAGTTTGTCCGTTCCCCCGTCACCTGCATGGGTTTCCTCCCACAGATATACAGGCTTGGCTTGGTATAATTGTAAAATTGTCCGGTGTGAGTAGGATAGTGTTTGTGGGCGGGGATCGCTGGTCAGCGCGGACTCGGTGGGTCGATGGGCCTGTTTCTGCGCTGTGTCTCTAAAACTAATGCTAAGCTATAATGCAAAAGGTTTGAGAAGCTCTGGATCGGGCACCATGTCAACATTTGTAGATATCACACACTGAACGTGGTTAGTTGTAAGGTGATCAGGACTCAAGGACACATTGGACTGATGGCTATGGGTCTCCGCTTGTGCTGTGTGCCCTAGGGATTCTCACACGCCGCTGTGGTGGCTGTTTATGTTTAATCTTTATGTTGTTTTGTATCTTGTTGCCTTTTTTTTGGTAAATCAAATTTCACTGTACCTTGTTACACGTGACAATAAAGGACCGTTGAACAATTGAGCTGATTAGTAGATTGAACAGAGATTTCAGATGAAACTTAATGCAGCGAAATGTGACCTTTTGGGTTGATGAAATATAAATTAACTGTTGAATCTTTCAGGGGAGAGGAGGAATAGAGACACTTGGGGCTGCACCAAATGTCCAGCTGGAGGATTTCTTCCTGAAATAGTAGACCTACTTTCCGCGCTTATAACGGTCTGGCACAAATAAATTGAAGTACATCAATCAAAGGAGACGTTGAGCAGAAACTACCACCCCCACCCCCATCGCAATGGTTGTTCATCTTCTGGATCAGAAGCTGCCTAGTTTCAGTCACTTTGCACGGTGCAACAATCTTAAAATAATACCTTGACTGAGTCAATAATTTGATTCCCTGACCCCATTGGTGAAATAACTCTTGTTCCTGTACATTTGTGGAGATTGAAAACTGACAAATCAGCAAACTTTCCTTGCAGTCGGTAACACGGCATCTTCCCTCTTTCAAATGCCATTGTACTTGTGCGAAGCAATTAACTTTCAGAAGTTTTAAAATTAAAATGTTCTCGCTCGTTGGTTTGTTATCTCAGATACCATTTTGGTTTAAGGAGCCTCTCGATTACTATTCTGTATTCATAATGCTAATTCTGCACATGTATTGTCTACATATCATCAAGAAGGTGCATTCTGTAGAAAACAACAGATGTGGTTTTGTTATCCAAGGTGGTTTTCAAAAATAGTTTTATTGATACCTTGTATATTTGCTTTGGTTTTAGTATCTTTGTATAGAAGCCCTCTGTGTCACGTTTCACAATGGTGCACTAGCATTGATCTTTTCTTTGATGGGGCACTGTTCAAGCTGAACTCAACCAGAATGCTTTTTTTGGCGTAAAATGGAGGCCCTTTAGGGACGGGGTAAACTCAGATTGGTGGTCATTACAGGGCCATGCCATTCGCTGATCAGCTCGCTGAAGAATGCTGTTGGCAGAGACTTCAGAGCAGCTTGCCTCAGACGCTGCTGTGAGGTCTTTGTCAGCAACAAAGAAGGCGGTTTACGCTTGCTCCAGAAAGATTAAGGATAACGGATGGAGGGGGAGGGGGGGAGGGAAGCAATGGATATCATTATTAAAAAGAAAAGAGTATTGGTTTGACTTCTAATATTTTGTATGATTATTGTGCAAAGGTGATGATGATGACATTAACCTTGTGTTTCTTTTTTTCCAATACATTATCTATGTTGTTGGCTTTCTTAGCCCTTGCCATCTCTGCAGCCCTCTGCGCAGCCTATCCAGTATTCTGCGACCTCTTGCCCCCAAGTTCTCCTGCCAGTCTCGCCTCCCCAGCAGTACACTATGGTACATGTTATCCGTTCTGTATGTTTAGTTTTGCCTGTGTACGCCAATAGTTTTGCATGCTTCTCTGTGCTATCCTTAAGTCTTTCACAAACACAGCGTTATGATTGAATGTGTAAAGAGTACCATTGGATCGTAAGGAAGTGTTTGAGTATACAGTGGGCTCTGACAGTGTTAAGCAGAAGCATGAGGGTGGAGGACTAACTGACCTAGCCCGGGAGAGCGCGGTTTACAATTGTCATGCCGGCGTTGTTTTGGTGGGAACAGAGCAGTGACCATTCAAACTGGGAGGGGAGTGTTTACATGGAAATTCAAATACTGTCCCTCTGTACAACATTGCTGATGGGTTGTGTTTATCTATTGAGATGCAGTGTGGCAAAAGGATCTTGCTGCTTTCATTAAATCTCCCTTTATCTGCTCATCATCCTAAGCCAACATCTCATTTATCAATGTCTTCTTCTAATGACTGACACATCAATGCATCAACGTTTCCACCAGCGAAACAAACTGACCTGGAATTCTGACTTTGTAACTCACCGAAGTGCTCGGACAGAAAGCGCCCCTTGACACATTTGTCCGTGGTGGTACTTGGTCATCTGGACAAGTATGATCCTGGGTTCATGCCCTACCCTGAGCTAAGGTAATCTGAGCCAGGGCTAAAATGGTAGGAATAGCTTCACTATCCTAAACTGGGATGGGGAAAAATTGGCCCGGTTTTACCTCCTAGGATGACTACCCTTCATGACGCCTGCTAGAAAATGTGTGGGTGTTCAATCCGAATTGGGTAGATATAACCCATCATTCTACACGTTGCCCCTCCAGCATCCACTTGGTAGATCTGCACAAAAATAGCCAGTGAGATACCGCAGTATGTCTTAACAGCCTCTTCAAAAGTGAAAATTTTTTTTTTATACTTGGAAGTTGTTAATCCAGTATAGAGTTCTGCACGCTTGTCTTGTGTGGTGGTTTTCTGTCTTTTTTTAAACAGTACTGAATGATATTTTTTTTAAATCTCAAGATGCCTTCAATCAAATTGTGACTGAAATGCATTTTCAGAATAAAGTCACGTGGAACATGTTAAGTGGAGCAAATGATGTGAGCAACAAGCCCATCGAGTGGCTTGCAGATGTCTTTCAGCATCTTGCCACCAACACATGAGGGTGTATTCTTGAGGAGAAAGTGAGGGACCCTGTGGATTCATTTAACACACAGCTTGCCAAAATTAAAAATAACAGTTTGCACTTTGCCGTTTCATGGGAATTGACAAGTTGATCAAGAACAGGGCACGCATATGCCATTTCGAAGGAAAACATTATTTATATGTTATTGGCACATCCCAAATTAGAACCCTCTCAAACTAATTTGCTGTGCCTCTGCTCTAAATTCAGTAAATAGCAATCAGATGACCCAGATAAGTGGTCAGGTGATGGTACTATTGTTTGTTCAACGTGATCTCATTCAGTCACTGAAGTTCGAATCAGATTGCTGGACGAGTGAAAGTAAACCTCTGACAAGGCAATGGTGGTGGCACGTCCAAAGTAAAAATAACCTTTTGTCAGTGAATTCAAATTGGAAAGGTAGGTTATGAGTTGTGAAACTATTTTGCTGGGAACTGGGTTAGGCATGAGCCTTTAGGGCCTCTCCCACTGTACAAGGTAATTCAAGAGTTCTCCCGAGTTTTCCCCTGATTCGAACTCGGAGAATGTTCGTAGGAGTTCGTGGATGGCTCGTACGAGTAAAAAGTAAAAACATTTTTCATCACGAGTATTTTTACTCGCGGACATTTTTCATAGTGTTGAAAAAACGTCACGAGTTTACCGGATTTCCCGAGTACCTACCGTTACTCGTACGAGCCGCTACGAGACATCCACGAATTCCTACGACCCGCTACGGACATTCTCCGAGTTCGAATCGGGAGAACTTTTGAATTACCTCGTACAGTGGGACAGGCCCTTTACACTTCACAGCCGAGACACAAAACGCTGGAGTAACTCAGCGGGACAGGCAGCATCTCTTGGAGAGAAGGAATGGGTGACGTTTTGGGTTGAGGCCCTCATTCAGACCCGAAACGTCTCGACCCCGTAACGTCACCCATTCCTCCTCTCCAGAGATGCTGCCTGTCCCGCTGAGTTACTCCAGCATTTTGTGTCTACCTTCGAGTTAAACCAGCATCTGCAGTTCTTTCCTACTTCACAGCCTAGATTGGAGTTCAGATCCAGGCCATGCTAATGGGATAAAATAGCCTCCGTTTACATTTCAGAGACCTGTGTGAAATGACTCTGCTGTCTTTCTCTGGTCTGCATATCTGCCATAATTTAATACTAAGATACAATTTTAATTGGGCCCAATGGTGATTATTGTGAAAAATGGAGAGCAACGTGCTGTCCTGAAGTTGAAAATGAAACATACTTGCATAGTGACCAAAGCTGGAAACAAAATACTTTGCACAACTTGTCACTTGGAGAGGGGGGGGGGGGGGGGGGGGGGGGGGGGGAAAGATGGGGAAAGAAGTGGAAGCCTTGATAAAGAGCGATATGTCAGGAGTAACAAAAGGTGGATGGGCTCAGAAGAATATAGTTGGCGATGAGAGATAACAGCGACATTAGCAGTAAATTATAGACCCACACTGTTGAAGAGAATATTAATCAAAAGTTTGTAGCAAAGATACAATAATTGTTGGGTGGGGAGCGATCTGTGATTTTCATGCTGACTGGGTAAATCAAATTGGCAAATGTAGTTTCAAGGAAGAGCAGTCTCACGGAGCAGCATAAAATCAGCAAAGGAGCAAGTATTTCAGGATTAGTTATGTGCAATTCATCAAAGGTCATCGCTGCATGATATAATTTTGCATTGAGTTTGAAAATGATGGATTTAAGTTGGACGCGAAACTTGTACCGAAGTTCAGGAGACTTACAGCTAACAAAGTCCCTGCTCCAGATAGGCTGCCACCTCGGGTTTACAAGACAGGTGACTGCAGTGATGATGGATGGACGGCTGTTTTCATTTAAATTCCACAGATTCTGGAACGGTCCCAGTAGATTACAAGGAAGCAAATGCGTGATTGCTATTCATGAACCGAGGGAGAGAGAAAATGGGGGAGCTATATAACTATTGGTCTGACATCAGGAAAATGCTAGAGCCATTGGAGAAATCGTATGATTTTGCAGAATCAGCATAATTTTGTGGGAGTTTTTTTTGACAATGCAAGTTTAAAAACCAGCGAATGTAGTAAAACTGGACTTTCAAAAATCATTTGTTTAGATGCTGCACAAAAAAGTTGCTATAGAAAATATAACTTAACAGTTCAGAACCAAGGGCCACAGTCTTAGAATAAGGGGAGGTCATTTAAGACTGAAGTGAGAATAAACTTTTTCACCCAGAGTTGTGAATTTATGGAATTCCCTGCCACAGAGGGCAGTGGAGGCCAAATCACTGGATGGATTTAAGAGAGAGTTAGATAGAGCTCTAGGGGCTGGTGGAATCAAGGGATATGGGGAGAAGGCAGGCACGGGTTATTGATAGGGGACGTTCAACCATGATCACAATGAATGGCAGTGCTGGCTCGAAGGGCCGAATGGCCTCCTCCACCTATTTTCTATGTTTCTATGTTAACGGGTTTGGAAATAATATATTATCACTGAGTGTTGGGGTAAAAAAAAAAGTCCACTTTGTCAGGCTCTTGCATGTCACAGGCTACTAAATCATTACTGGCAATGTATGAGGATATTAATTTGTTTAGAAGACTAGCAAAAACAATACATTTTCGAGTGGGAAGAAGTTAGTAAATTTTGGTACACACAGAACTGGAAGTGCTGGTATGTGAAATCCAAAAGGTTAACAAGCAAGTGGGAATATTATGCTGGGTTTTATTACAAACGTCTGGAGAGTGCAATTCTAAGGTAGTCCACGTGTAACTGCAGAACGAGCTGCCGGAAGAGGTAGTTGAGGCAGGGACTATGGCAACCTTTAAGAAGCAATTCAACAGCTGCATGGATAGGACGCGTTTAGAGTGATACGGGTCAAACGCAGGCAGGTGGGACTAGTGTAGATGGGACATGTTGGTTAGTGTGGGCATGTTGGGCCAAAGGGACTGTTTCCACCCTGTGTGACTATAAACTGTACGCAACTTTAGTAAGACCACGTATGTAGTACAAGTGTGCAGTTTTGGCCTATGTACCTGAGGAAAGATGCTTGCCTTGGAGGTGGTATGCTGTTATTTCCTGGGGTGCAAAGGTTATCCCACCATGAGAGTGTGCAAGTGAGTACAATTGCACTGATTGGAGTGTAGAAGAATAAGAAGTAATCTGATTTAAAATTATAAGATTCCGACTCTTAGGGCTAAGGTAATCAAGGAATATGGGGAGAAGGCAGGAACGGGGTACTGATTTTGGATGATCAGCCATGATCACATTGAATGGCGCTGCTGGCTCGAAGGGCCGAATGGCCTACTCCTGCACCTATTGTCTATGTATCTATGACATGGGCTGATTGGTGCGATGCTGAGTGGATGTTTGCTTCTAATCAGGCCAAAGCCACCAGGATCTAACCTCGATTATTACTCTCACACTTTGATTAGCAAAGTAAATGTTCATAGGAAAATGTGCAATACTACTTATTCCAACAAGAACACATAATAGCTTCCAGAGAGTATCCGAGGTAGAAATCAGAGTGTATAACTGCATCACTTGTTAAGAGACTTCATGAAGAGTGCAGCTCTAACTAACATGCAATGTAATCACTCTTTAAATTTGGCCGCAGTAGTTTGGAATATGGGCTCAGTCCTCTGCCCCGGGTACAATAACCATCGTATAAAACAATAATGGATCCCCCTGAAGAATATCTTAATGGTGCTGCAATGCTCTACTCCCCCTTTGCAGCTGCACTGTTGGGACTGATATTTTCAGCACAGTCTTTGTCAACATAATTACCATTCATAAAGTTGAGCATAATTGCATCCTCTCGCGACCAGTTTCAGAAGCATGAATCAGAGCTCTTACACGTAACAGTAACAAGGAGCTCAGGGGCATTAAAGCTGGAATGAGTGGAACAAATTGGTATCCATTAACAACACTAAAATTGAATTTTGTAAGTGGCATAAAACACATTTTGTTAGTGGGCAGACCTTAATGGCTGTAACATAATAGTAGTTCTCTGTCATTCCCAATTTGCATTGTGTACCCATTAGTAAGTTTTTACAGGCTGCGATGCTCGTCATCCTTGGTGAATAAACCGAATAGTGAAAGGCCTGGATAGAGTGAATGTGGGGAGGATGTTTCCACTAGTGGAAGAGCTTACGAACAGAGGCCATAGTCTCAGAATTAAAAAGATGTACCTTTAGAAAGGACATAAGAAGGAATTTAAGATTATTCAGGGTTTGGACACGCTAGTGGCAGGAAACATGTTCCCGTGTTGGGGGAGTCCAGAACCAGGGGCCACAGTTTAAGAATAAGAGGTAAGCCATTTAGAACAAAGATGAGGAAAACCGTTTTCACACAGAAAGTTGTGAGTCTGGAATTCTCTGCCTCAGAAGGCGGCGGAGGCCGGTTCTCTGGATGCTTTCAAGAGAGAGCTAGATAGAGCTCTTAAAGATAGCGGAGTCAGGGGATATGGGGAGAAGGCAGGAGCGGGGTACTGATTGGGGATGACCAGCCATGATCACATTGAATGGCTCAAATGGCAGAATGGCCTCCTCCTGCACCTATTGTCTATTGAATTTCTTTAGTCAGAGGGTAGTGAATCTGGAATTTGTTGCCACCAAAGGCTGTGGAGGCAAAGGCAATGGATATTTTTAAGGCGGAGATTGACAGATTCTTGATTAGTGTGGGTGTCGGGGGCTTATGCTGCCAAAGCAGCAGAATGGGGTTGAGAGGGAATGATACATCAGCCATGATTGAATGGCGGAGTAGACTTTATGGGCTGAATGGCCTAATTCTGCTCCTAGAACTTATGAAACGTAACCATCTAGTGAAGCATTGCCTTCCCAGCCTTGGTCAAACACCATATGTCTGTGCTTTCAACCTGGCTCACTGGGTTAGCAACAAGAATTGCAACCAATGTTGCTCCTCCCAACGCCCAAGTTCTGAGATCAGTTGCAGCAATGCTGCCTTTACATCAGCTATGCCATTTATTAGCCAATTGATTCAACAGTATTCCACTAGAAATGTTTTCAAAGTAACCACCTGTTATGCAGCAGGGTTTCACATGATCCAAATGTTCTTCTGAATGGTTACAAATGTGAAATATTCCAAGCATGAAACATTCCTTATTCATCTGCTCTCTGGCATTCCGACCAGACTATTAGAAAAACACTTTACCTTCATTCCACTCTGTGTATTGGCAAGTTTAGCATACAGGAATCTGGAAAAGCTGCATTTTGTTGCTGCCACAGGTTAGAGAATTTAGCTCCTATTTCTCATTATAGAGTTGCTGCCTCACAGCGCCAGTCCTAGGTTCGATCCTGACTACGGGTGCTGTCTGTTTGGAGTTTGTACGTTCTTCCCTTAACCTGCGTGGGTTTTCTCCGGGTGCTCCGGTTTCCTCCCACACACCAAAGACGTGCAGGTTTGTAGGTTAATTGGCTTGGTGTAATTGTAAATTGTCCCTTGTGTGTGGAGGATAGTGTTAATGTGCGGGGATCCATGGTTGACGCAGACTTGGTGGGTCGAAGGGCCTGTTTCCGCGCTGTATCTCTGAACTAAACTAAATATGTGGCCCCAGAGCTTGCTCTGTTGCATTAATTCAATACCTCTCATTTTTAGGCATAATCACAGGTCTCTGATTTTTGTTGAGTTTGGTTTGATGAGAGAAATATTACTTGTGTATATAGTTTTATACCAGCCAGGTCCTAAAGGGCACGTAATGGGATCAAGATTCCACTGTTCAATTCATTTAATAGGCTAGTATATGCAATCAAAAGAACAATAGGTGCAGGAGTAGGCCGTTCGGCCCTTCGAGCCAGCACCACCATTCAATATGATCATGGGTGAACATTCCCAATCAGTACCCCGTCCTGCCTTCTCCTCATATCCCCTGACTCCGCTATTTTTAAGAGCCCTATCTAGCTCTCTCTTGAAAGTATCCAGAGAACTGCATTGCATGACGAGGCAATGTTATAACAAACATACTGAGTGTTGTTCTTTAATACCCACAATCATATAATCCATGCAATGTTACCAAATTAAAACAGAATGGATAGACAAATGAGACTTGGGTGCAAATTAGAATATTAGACCCAGTTCAACAAGTTCCCAAAACTATAATTGCTGGAAATCTGAAATGGATACAATGTTCTCAGCAGATCGGACAGCATCTGTAGAGGGAGAAACAGTTCAATGGCCCTTCGTGTTGAATAGGAAGTTGGTGTATGGGGTGGCACAACAGTTAGTGCCGCTTCTTGCCAGCTCGGGGATTCTCACCTGAATGGAATTTGCCTGTTCTCCCTGTGACCATGTGGGTTGCTGCTGGGTGCTTTGGTTTGCTCCTACAGCATAAGATGTGCTGGTAGGTTAATTGGCTGCTTGAAATGTCTTTAATTAAATAGCAAAAGGCTTAAAGAGGAATTGTTGGACAGGTGAGTGAGATCTGGCCACATTGCTCGACAGGGGAATGTGACCAAGGATTGTTCTGCTGGGTGTTAGCAAGGCTTGTTTGGTGGCTTCCTGCACTGTCATTTCTCATGTTTTCCCATGACATAGCAGGAGGCTGTTCAGCCCATTTAATTCAACAACCCAGACATGTTTGGGACGTGGGATGAAACCAGAGAACCTGGGGGAAACCCACGCGGTCACAGGGAGAACGTGCAAACTCCACACACAGACAGCACCGAGGTCAGGATTGAGCCCGGGTTTATGGACATATGAGACAGCAGCACTGTACTGTGCCACTTTGCTGCCCCAAATAAGCAAGTAAATCAAAGAAATCTGTTTTCTAATTTCGGAGTTCTTGATAGGTGTTGCTTGCGCCACAGCTCTGGTTCATGTTATTCATTGCTTACATCTTTTGGTTTCATCAATGTGTCTGCATTATTCATCTCAGAAATTCATCATTGCTAGGTATCAATTTTTTGAAGTCAGTAACAAATAGAGCATGCGATCGTGCTATCCCAAAACTCTGCCACGTGAGCCAATTTTTTTTTCTCTCTCGTTCTCTCTTTCATTTGGAACTCCCGCCCTATCAGCACTATGGGAGCACTTTCACCTGAGGGTCTGCAGAGGCTCAAGAAGGCGGCTCACCACCAATTTCGCGAGGGCAATTAGGGATGGACAATAAAAGCTGCCACGCACATCCCAGAAATGCATGGAAGAAAGAATCCCCACCCATTGTTTCGTTTAAAGCCTTCTCCAGCCCTACTTATTCCATTCGCACAGACACTGGTTCCAGCCTGATTAAATTAACGCCTGTCCCACCAGAGCATCTCCCTCTCTCCAATGCCATAGGAATAAAAATCCACTTCCCCATGGCAATCTTTGAGCCACGCACTTAACTCTGATTTGATTGATACTCTGCCAATGTCCAAGTGGTTGAAGTAGCAAAAGAAAGACTTACCATTTTAGTTTGAGCCCCAGCTGCCTCCTGTGAAGTATCCGTCTCACCGGTTCCCACATCGATGACAACAAATGGATTGCTACAGGAGTGTTGGTGATACTGTGATCCGAAGCACGATTTAAACCAATGAGTTGGCACTTTCGTGCTACTTTTGTGGCATGGGATTGGAAATGCACGCCATCCCACTGGTCTGCCACACGTATAATATTTTCTCCCCTCTCCATGTGCCATCTTGAAATGTATTCCTGTATTATGTAGACAACTTAAATCACTGAAGAATCCACTTGAATTTCTGTGTCAAGTAACATTGCCAGAGGTGGCTCGGTATAGTATGAGCAGTGCTACTGACAGCAACTTTCCTTTCACCACTACCACAGACCAGAGGTCTGCACAAAATAACTGCCTATCTCTTGATTTTAGGAAGGAACTGCAGACGCTGATTTAAACCATAGATAGACACAAAATGCTAGAGTAACTCAGCGGGACAGGCAGCATCTCTGGAGAGAAGGAATGGATGATGTTTCGGGTCGAGATCCTTCTTCGGACTAGTGGTAAAGGGTCTCGACCCGAAACATCCCGCTGAGTTACTCCAGTTTTTGAGATATGCCTATATCTTGATGCTCTACTACACAGGGCGTGGCATCTCATGACCTTGCAGCTAATACTCGCTATAGTTGTTTCAGAGAATATTTGGGGAAGAAGAAAGAGAACATATACACCAAGTTTAGTTTAGAGATACAACGCGGAAACAGGCCCTTCGGCCCACCGAGTCCGCACTACCCAGCGACCACCTACACACTAGGGACCATTTACAATTTCTACCGAAGCCAATTAATCCACTGATCTGTACATCTTTAGAGTGTGGGAGGAAAGCGGATCCACAGGGAGAATGTACAAACTCCGTACAGACAGCACCCGTAGTCAGGATCGAACCCAGGTCTCCGGCGCTGTTAGGCAGCAACACTGCCGCTGCCCTTTATTTGCATGTTGAATCATCTTGTAAATTAGTTTAGTTTTAGTTTAGAGATACAGCATGGAAATGGGCCCTTCGGCCCACCGAGTCCGCAAAAGTGAACAAACTTTTAAAAGGACAAGAGCCACTCGTATCCAGACACATTATTCAAAAAGGTCAGATGACAAGTTGATAGAGGTGTAAAAGCACAGTTGATCCAAGGTTTTCTAAATAGTAGTAAGTATAAATGGTCCAACGCAACTCATCAGTTTGTTTATAGTGCAGGGGAGAATTTCCACATAGTTCTTGTGATTCCTGCCCATAGCATTAGAGTCAGCATGAACTGCTGTTTTTGGCTATTATAAAAGCTTTCTAGTGTTTCTGCAAATTTTTTGGCAAATGATTGTGAATCCAGGTAATTGATTCAAGTTTTGAGCATCCCACTCTAGAGAACCATGGAGTCATTCAGCATAGAAACATTTATACTGACTGAGATTTGCCCACGTTTAACCCTTATCCTTGTAAACCTTTCCTCGCCATGTACCTGTCAAAATGTCTTTTAAATGTTGTTCTTGAAGCTACCTCAACCACTTCCTCTGGCAGCTTGTTCCATCTACGTAATGCCGTCTGTGAAGAGACATTTCCACTTGGGCTCCTGTTAACTCTTTTCCCTCTCACCTCATGCCTATGTTCTCTAGTTTGTGGTTTCCCCAACCCTGGGGGAAATGCGATGTGCATTCATCCTGCCTCTACCCCTCTTACGTTTACACCTACATAAGATCATCCTTCAGTCTCCTACATTCCAAGAAACCAAGCTAACCACCTTCTCCCTATAACTCAGTCCCTCAAGTCCTGGAAACATCTCTGTAAATCTTCTCTGCATTCTTTCCCGCTTAATGGCATCTTTCCAATAGCAAGGTGTCCATATCTGAACACAGTGAAGCTGAACTAAGTGCAGCTTCATCAACATCTTGTGCAACTGCGACATAACGTCATAACTTCTATACTCAATGCCCTGACTGGTGAACTCCAGCGTGCCAGAAATCCCCTTCGCCACCCTGTCTGCCTGTGGCGTCACACTCTGGAAACTACTTTGTCCTAACGTACTCCCCAGAGCCCTAACGTTCACTGTGAAACTCCTATCCTTGTTTAATTTCCCAGCACCTCTCACTTACCATTCCTCAACCCACGTACCCAGCTGATCAAGATCCTGCTGTAACTTTGATAACCACCTTCGCTGTCTACAATACCTATTTTACTACCATGTGCAAACTTAAGCCCCTGTCCCACTTAGGAGACCTAAACAGCAACCTCTGGTGACCTCGCCCGCCACCCAAGGTTTCCACGAGGTCACCGGAGGTTTTGGTCACTCTCCCTAATGGTTGAAAGTGCTTTCCGCGTGGTCGAGGCTTCATCTAGGTTGCTGCTAGTTTTTCATCATGTTTGAAACCGGCCAGGACTTAAAAATAGGTTGCCGTTTTAAGTCGCAGGTCTAGTCGAAGCCGGTTTTCTTCACAGTCGAGGAAGGTTTTCAACATATGCGTGGGAGGTGGTAGGAGGTTGCAGGTCACCTCGAACTTGATTTTTTTTTTTTTGGGTGGCGGGCAAGGTCACCAGTGGTTGCTGTTTAGGTCTCCTAAGTGGGACAGGGGCTTTACTCACCATGCCATGTACATTCTCATATAAGTTCTGGATGTAAATGACAAATAGCAATGGGCTCAGCACACCACTAGTCATGAGCCTCTAGCCCAAAAAATAACCGTCAAACTAATTATGTATACAATCAGCTAGATCTCCTAGGATGCTGCGTGACCGAATCTTTCAAATCAGCCTAGCATGTGGAGCCTGATCAAAGGCTCAGCGGTTGCAAATCAGATTTGCTGGGATGATTCCAAGACTTTTAATACCTGGGCAAACCAGTGAGGACTGGGGCAATTTTTCAGGAGTAATGGATAATAAGGAGCTTAAAATTAAGAAGATAGACACAAAATGCTGGAATAACTCAGCGAAACAGGCAGCATCTCTGGTTAGAAGGAATGGGTGACATTTCGGGTCGAAACTCTTCTTCAGACTGAGCTCAGTCTGCAGAGCATCACCGTAGTACTCTAGCCTAACCTGTATCAATATCAGTATCAATAAACTTATTTTAATGCTTCTGACATGGCTTATACTTTGTGGAAATGAAGGGCATCAAATAAAACAATGTCTTTCTGTTGTGTGAAAGTTCATTTATCAAATCTATTCTTCAAATTGTGCAGACGAATCTTGGCTAATTCTATTTTTCCATGTAAACTAGCCTGAAGATCTTGGCAACCAATTTGGACAGATGACACTCAGTCGCCAGGGTTCTGCCGAAGCTCCTGAGACTACCTCTGCTGTGTTTCAAGCCCCAGTGATGTCCCAGCAACCCGGCTACATCATAGCTTCACCAGGGCAGTCTCTCTCTGCTCCTCCGTATTCAACATCTGGACATCCGACACCTCAACAGGTGCTTCAGCCTCAGGGTTACATCCAGCCTCCCCAGCAGGTACCTTTTTGTTGCATGTTTTTCTGGTGTTCGAAATGTAAGAGCAGTTATTCGGTGCACATTTGAATGGCATGGACTAAAGCTGTGGAGACCAAGAAGTTTTCATTTATAACTTTGCTGTACTTTAACTTCAACTTTTTCTAAAGAGACGAAACTCAGCCACATTTCCTACCCTTGGAACTATCCAGTGCCTCTTCCTGGAAAGCACGTTTGCATAATAATTAGTAAACACGATTAGACTGGTTTTGATACCTTCCCTGGTTGGATGGCTGCCTGAAACTTACTATCAAGGCTCATTGCCGTTCCTCCTGATCCAATATGACGATTTGTTTTGTTCAGACATACCTTACAAAGAGCTTTTTAAAGTTTATTTTAGCGATACAGCACGGAAACATTCCCTTTCGACCACTGAGTCCGCACCGACCAGTAATCCCCGCACACTTGGGGCAATTTACAATCTTTACCGAAGCCAATTAACCTACAAACCTGCACGTCTTTGGAGTGAGGGAGGAAACCGGATCGCCTGGGGAAAGCTCACGGGGAGAACGTACAAACTGTGTACACACAGCGCCCGATGTCAGAATCGAACCCAGGTCTCTGGCGCTGTGAGGCAGCAACTCCACCCTCCCGCCACCATGCCACCCATCTGGCTCTTTGTTCGGGTTCCCTGGGATGCCACATGTGGTTTTCCAGGTCACATCTTTGACACTGGAGCCAAACCTGTATATTTAAAGACGATCCCATCCCCATGGAGCGGGCGTCCATTTTGTGCCGCAGTTGGTCAGGGCAGGAACATACCCCAGCGCAATTGAGTTACCCTTCTCTACTTTTCATCATGGTTGAAATAAATGAAAACCTTTTGTTTTAGCAAATCTGTTATGTTATATTTTATGTTGTAATTTTTTTTGTGGTCTTGCCAATTCTACCAGATTTGTTGAACACAAAATCGTTTTCTTAACTATCATGGCAGTGAGTGGTTGGCTTTTTTGGTTTAGCTCTTGCATCTGGATTGTAAGCTAACCCAAGGTGATTGGGTTGCAAGTCACTTGTATCTGCTTCACACAAGGATTCTACGTGAGGTGCCTTCTCAGATTGAAAAGGCGAGGCCCGTTGTGCAGGACGGTCTGATGTTGAAGGAAGCTCCTTGCATTTACATTGTGCTTTTCAAGTGAACTATCCTGAGGGACATCCAGGGAGTATTTTCATACACATATTTAATAGCAAGCCGTATGAGATAAGTAGACCGATGACCAAACATTTGATTTAAAAAACGAAACAGGTTTGAAGAACTGTCTTAAAGGAGGAGCGGACCCTTGCACCCAGGAAGAAAAGTAATTCAGATTACAATATTATAAAGGCAGTGCACTTAGAAAAATGAGAGAGCAAGTGATGCAAATTACATTACATGCTGCGATGAGTTGATGAAGGTTCTCCAGGGAGAATTAGCATGTTTGTAAACATCCTGTCTCAATCCCCAATGCTCTTGTCTTTAAACTCTTCTGTTTGTATATATGGATGGTGGCACCGTGGAGCAGGCGAGCAGAGCCCCAGATGGCAAACGTTAATACCTTAGAAGTAAACTGTTGTAGTTCTGTTTAGCAGGGCACGCTGGAAAGCATGGGGTTTATGGAGATTGGAGGAGGATGCCATTCTTGTGGTATGTACCCTGTATTCAGATATTTTTTTGTTGCTTGCACACATGGTGAATTTGTACAAATCCATAATTGAATTATAATGATCATGCAAATAGTTGTCCTCGTTTGCTCACCCTGTACTGTGTGCTCTCTTCACAGGGCAAGGTGGATGTACCCATCCAACAACTGAAGCTGGGGAATGCCACTTAGCAAGCAACAACCATCAAGCTCCCTACTTCATGTGCATAGCATAGCAGAAGTAGCTTGCTATATTGAGCAAGCTTTTGGGCATATGCCCAGTGTTGCCCACCTTTCACCACTTGCACGCAGACACTAAAGCAGTACTGCATTGACAGATGATCTGAATTCTGTGCCAGCAACTAACTACGTACTGATATTTTCCACCCGAGATATGTCTTGAGAAAAGTTGAGTGCAAGACAGTTTATAAAAGACTGTGTAAGTTGGAGAGTGTGTAACTGTGTGGAGATCTCAGTCATACATATATGTACAGTAGAGGTGCATCTCAACATTGCTCCTTTGTTTCTTATAACCATCATATGACAGTCAAGCCTACTTCTATAAAGTTGGAGTCCATTTTAAAGGAACCATGAGGGAGAAATTCCTAAAACCCTTGGACAGACATCATGAAATACCGACCTGCATGGCTATGTCTTGTCTACCACAAGAGCAGCTTAAATACTTGACCGGCAAGAGGGATATGCTGTCTTTGGAAGGGATGATTGAGTTGCAAGCACAACAGTGGAGGAGCTTTAGCATGAACGGAGCTTTTGCAGTGATCTAGGCCCAGCTTGGTTAGTTGCAGATACGGATAGCAACTCAACTGTATTTTCTTCAGCTCATCGGTTAATTGTGGAGTCATCCGCAGTTCTACTGAACTCGGAGACAAAGTTATGAACACCGTCCATGCAGAAGTCGTACAGGATGTTTGCAAGACATAAAGACAAAGGCATTAAATCAGCACAGTGGATGGTTTTGCACCACACACCTGAATAAAATGTATTCACTAATATATTTTGCAGTCTGCATTTCTTTATTGTGTTGGTAAGGTGGAGAATGGCACTAAACATGTATTTATACAGCACCTTCAAATTTACCAAACTGAATAAAATGTGATCCTGTGCCATATATGGAAGGGGAAAATGACAAAGATTTGTTAAAGAGAGATTTTACGGAGCAGTTTTGAATGCCTCTGTGGGCGCCATTGCCAATGGTGGATGACCTTGGGGATGATAAGCATGAACTGGAGAGCACATGATCTCAGAGATTGTAGAGCTGGAGGAGGTTGTAGAGGCCACGACTGATGAAGCCAGGATGGTCACAAGAATGGGCAAATTTTTAATTGAGGCCTTGCTCTTAAGCAAGTACCTCAGCAATCATGGTTGTGATGGTTGAATGTGGAACTTACTGCACGGTAGGCCACGAGAAGCTGGGGGTTGGATGACCAGTTTTATGGAGAGGAGGACAAGGGAGGTCTATTGAAATAGTCAGGGCTTGGTGCCTCCCCTGTGTACATGTTTGGGCAGCATGTCAGTGAGAGCTAGAAGGAGGTCAAGAATCAATTCTTAGATGGCAGAAATGACATTGCATGCATGGGAAGTGAAGCCATTGCTGGTGTTTAATTAGCTCTGACTGAATGGATAAGAATGAAATTGGGCAGATATGCTCCTGTCCACCTGGATGGCGATGGAGAGACATTGAGAGGGAATAGTGGCCAGCTATGAACAAAGCTGCAGAGAGTCAGGATGGGCAAACTTGCAGGGGTTACCTTTGCCACAATCGCGGAAGCTGAGAGGCTTTGGCAAGAACCATTTCAGTGTCCTAACATTGATGGAGATCTGATGCAAAGGATACAAGCAAGACGTTTGGGGAAAGGTGGGTGCTAACGAGGGAAGCTGAAATATGTTCAAGGACTTTCAAGAGAAAATGGAGACTAAATGGTTTGTGCAAACAAAAAGATAAAGGAAATTTTGGGAGGGGGGGGGGGGGGTTGCAGATGAGCCCCATGGGCAAGATGAGCTCGGAGAGATTATTAAGGGAGATGGGATAGGAATCAAAGAAAGATGGGAATGGAGGACTTTGGTGTAACTTAAGTAGTTTGGCCTGATGGGTTGGGTAAGGACAGTGGCAGCAAACATATACCCCTCACATTTGCTTTTCTTTTAAAGAGATGAAACGTAGCAGTGGGGAATAGGAGTCTGTTCTCCTTTACATTTCAGGCGAAAGTTTGAGTAGTGAGTGTCTTTGACAGACGAGAATAGCTTCCAGCAGATGCAGCAGCAGCAACAACAACTGCTTCATCTCCAGAGCAAAAGTGCACGAAGAGGTGAGGGCAAGTACTGCCCCAACAAGCCAGAATAAAGACCCAAGGAGACTCAATCCTGACAACACCTCCTGAATGGCAGCAATTCCCCTGATAGGAACACAAAAGCAGAATGCTACAGATTCTGGAAATACTGTGCCCTCCATAATGTTTGGGGCAAAGACTCATCATTTATTTATTTGGTGAAAGCAAAATGTATAAAATGGCCTTTAATAAAATCTGACAATGTGCACTTGAACCACATGTGAGTTTTTCTATTACAAATCTCAATTTGTGGAGTATAGAGGCAAATAAATAAATGATGGGTCTTTGTCCAAAACTTACGGAGAGCACTGAATTCTGGAACTCCACAGAAATTCAGACAGCAACTGCTGAGAGAGAATAGCAGTCCACGTTTTGAGTCACTTTTGTTACATCAGGAGATGGCCGTTAAAGCTGAGGACAGCAGTAATTTTAGTTCTGGGCGTGCAGATGACGTCGCTGGCATCAGATCACCCTGAGAGTGAACCTGTGGGACGCAAGTGGCCCTGGTGTGACCTCAGTACAACTGGCAGAAGTATTCACGGACATCTGTAACCTCATCCTTTAATCAGAGATTCCTATCATTAAGAAAAGCACAATCATTCCAGTGTCAAAACAAGTTAGCGTACATTGATGACTACCTTGCGATAGGTCTGATATCAATCGTCGTGAAGTTGGTCATGGCGCACATCAACTCCAGTGACCCAGAGAGTCTTGATCCACTGAATAAAGCTTTGCCTTCAACACCGTAATCTCAACCAAACTCATCTTCAACTCTGGAACGAGGAGACAGCATCCTCTTCTCCCGCTGGATCCTTGATTTCCTGACTCGTAGAGACCACAATCAGCAAGGATGGAGCATCCTCAACAGCAACACCCCGCAAGGATGCATTCCCAACCCCTTAAAATACTCCACATACACTCACGATTGTGCGGCCAAATTCTGCTGTAACTCTGTTTACACGTTTGCAGGTGACGCCAGCATAGTGGGCCAGATCGCGAACAGTGACAAGACAAGAGTACAGAAAAGAGATGGAGAACTTCGTAGCATGGTGTCAGGATGACAATCTCTCCCTCAATGTCACCAAAACATTGTGGGAAAGGTTGACGTAGTTATTAACTTCAGGAGGTGAGGAGGAGTACATGTCCAAATAAGCACCGATAGTGCCGACGTGATGATGGTGGTGAGCTTCCTCGGGGTAACCTTCAGCAATGACTTGTACTGGACCAACCACATTGATGCTACGGCCACAACAGCAAACCAATGCCTGTACTTCCTCAGAATATTAAGGAAGCTTGGCATGTCCCTGACAACTCTTACCAGCTTCTGCAGATGCACCATGAAAAACATGCCATCAGGATGTATCACGGCTTGGCTTGGGAACAGCTCTGTTCACACTATGAAATTGCACAGAGATGTGGTTGTAGCCCAGTCTATCACACAGATTAGCCTCCCCACCATCAAATCCATCTACCCTTCACACTGCCTTGGAAAAGCAGCGAACAGAAAGACCTTTATTACAAAAAGCTGGATTAACTCCTCTTCAGTGATTCAGTGGAGCTTGTCCCGCCGAGCTCCTCCAACATTTTGTGTCTACCTTCGATTTAAACCAGCATCTGCAGTTCTTTCCTAAACACTATATTTATTTTCTCTTTGCATAACCTTCTTGTACTCATGCATGGTGTAAGCAAGCCTGGATGGCATGCACATTTTCACTGTCTCGGTACACATCACATTAAACTGATACCAGTACCAATTGGGTTGCAACTCTTTACAGTATTTTCTGTAAGCCTAAGTACCATTCTGCACTGTTCCTTATCATGCCCTCGTTGATGATTAATACATCTGCTAAGAATTGTACCGTTTCTTTGTGACCCAGTTCCATTGCAATATATTAGCCAATGAAAGGTTCATCATATTTTCTGACGGAAAGATCAATGGACTTTCCTGATATTTTAAAACTTTTCCTTAACCTATCTGGAATAAATTTGACTCCAGCTGTTAAATGGCTCACAAGATTATTAAAATTAACTATTTTCAGGAATTATAATGTAAAACACTTACATCTGTTTGGCCACGGAAGGCAGTGGAGGCCGATTCACTGGATGTTTTCACAAGAGAGTTAGATTTAGCTCTTAGGGCTAACGGAATCAAGGGATATGGGGAGAAGGCAGGAACGGGGTACTGATTGGGGATGATCAGCCATGATCATATTGAATGGCGGTGCTGGCTCGAAGGGCCGAATGGCCTACTCCTCCACCTATGTTCTGTTTCTATTTTCCGTTCCCATTCTATGAAGCAGCCACAAAGATATAAACAAAGATATAAACCTGGATTTTGTAGTTCCAAATGTTCTTCCCAGTTGCACGTTATCTTAACTTAAGCTGTTCCTTCTTCACCGGGTTGAAATCTTATAGCTCCCATCCAGCAGCCCTTTGAGGATGCCATCACCTAGACTACAAGGGTTCCAAATTTCAGCTCCACACCAACTTTTCACAGCCATTTCGGAACGAGCCTTGCTAGTGACTTCCAGGCCCCGAGAAGAAAGCTTCAAGGAGTTAGATGTGCAAATGTGCCTGTGTCATCATGCTATGGGTCAACCAGAAGCAAATATTGTATGAAATAGTAATTTTACCGAAAATCATCTCATCAGTGCTTCCATGTTGAACTTCATGAGCTAGAAAGTCTAGAGAGCAACTTTTTCCAGTTTTGCAAGTATTTTAGGACATCTTCAAAGGTTCAAGGGTCAGTTTATTGACACGTGTACCAATTAAGGTGCAGTGAAACTCTAATTGCCATACGGCCATCCTAAAAAAAGCAACAAGACACAGAACTACATAAAAGTTAACATAAACATCCACCACAGCAGATTCCTCACTGTGATGGGAGGCATTAAAGTCTAATTTTCTTCCCTTTGTATTCTCCCGCGGTCTGGACAGTCAAACCATCTGCAGTCGGGGAGATCAAAGCCCCCGCGTCGGGGCTGTCGAAGCTTGTCCCACATTGGAAAATATTTCTCCTTTCCAGTGTGATTTTTATTCTCCATAACACTTTTTATGCGGTAAAACTCTGCCAAATGACTTCAAGAGCAGTGCTGCATGCAATATTTGTCAGTTCTAAGGCTTGCAACTTTAACATGAAAAATGGCGATTCTTATTACTCTGAAAATAACATTTTTTATTTTTAAAAAGCCCTTTCCCTCTGAAATTGTCTTGTTTAAAGGTCCAGCACGCAAACTGCATTCTCTGCCCTCACTGACGTCCTGCAGCTCAAGTGCAGCTTCACAAGTGTACCTGGGGATGCTTTGTCTGTAGCAGTCAGGCTTGTGGCGAATGGCAGCCTTCTAAACTCCATTCCAAGCTGCTGCTGCTAAGCTCTGTCACATCTCACTCCATTGGGGATGTCCCCCAAACTCTACACTCAGAGAGGAGACTTCATCATCTTCGTGTCCAGCCCCCAAGAGCAGGCAATGTGACCACAGTCAATTATCTCCACTGCAGGCTTCCGCAGAGTACAGGCATTCAGAGACCATGTATCTCCCCACAGAGATGGGCTGTTGTTCAGGAGGGTGCCTCTGGTGCCTGATACAAACATGGTTGCTGCTGTCTCAGCTCTGCAATGGCCTGTCCATGTTTCTCTGATGCCCAGGAGCATGCAGTCATCCCCTCCCATCATTGCACTCCGCTGCGACACTTCCCTGTATCTCAAAGACTGTTGCTCATACTGCGGCGTGTCCCTTTAAGAGCGGGCAGTAAAATTGCACCAGTAAAATTGCATGCTGAGAATTGGTGGGAACAGACAATGTTGAAAGCAGCAAAGGTAGACAAATATGCTGGAGAAACTCAGCGGGTGAGGCAGCATCTATGGAGCGAAGGAATACATAACGTTTCGGGTCGAGACCCTTGGGCTTCGGCCCGAAACGTCACCTATTCCTTCGCTCCATAGATGCTGCCTCACCCGCTGAGTTTCTCCAGCATTTTTGTCCACCTTTGGATTTTTCCAACATCTGCAGTTCCTTCTTCAACAAGTTGAAAGCAGCAGTCACTTTCAGGATGGCATTGCACGGGGGAACCCGATAGCACCATGACTTCTCGTTTAAGTTCTCAATCCCTACATGACTTTCACAAGCAACGTTTGGGTGACCAGCAACGCTGTTTTAACGCCCAAGGGAAAGCGTGAAGCAATTGCTTTAGGCATGATTGTCAATACTACCCGTAAAATGTAGTTCCAAGCAGTCCTTCAAGTTACTGTGCTTACAGGCGCCTCTTACGCTCAATAGAATTACTTGTATCAGGTTTTTTTTTAATCCCTTTTACAGCTTCCTTTGCCAATAGATTTCTTCATTTTCGGTTGCAACTTGCGTATAAACCATATCCTACAACGGATGTCTGAAGAAGAGTTTCGACCTGAAACGTTGCCTATTTCCTTCGCTCCATAGATGCTGCCTCACCCGCTGAGTTTCTCCAGCATTTTTGTCTACCTTTCGATTTTCCCGCATCTGCAGTTCCTTCTTAAACGGATGTATATTACTTTGGGTTAATATAAACTTTGAGAGGACAAAGAGGAATGCTTGAGGACCAGAACAGAGGTAGTTATTGTACCTCCAATGTTATAGCCTGGATTGTCCTCTCTCTTTAGCCCAGGACCTCTGTTACATTGCTCCTTGTGAAGCTGGATGTGCCAAAAGGCACCTCTCTTACTACCCCTGCTTCGAGACACAGATTCCTGCTGTTAACAGCTTGAAGGATTTTCACTCTTGCATCTGCCTTCATCCGCCGGTTTCTTCCCAGTCACACCACGGCATTTACGTCAGGATCTGTTTGTAAAATGTCATGCGCTTATTCACGTGGCCATGAGGTCTCTACCAACAGCTGTCATGAGAAGATGTTCGCAGGATCTGACCACAGAAGCATTCTCGCAGCTATCACTAATTAATCTAGGTGGCAGCAATGGTAGCTTGATTATACAGTATACTGTAGCTGCAGCATTCCAAGCTGCCAAGCAGTGTTAGATGAATGTGGAGAAGCACTAGTTGGTCACATCAGGCTAATTACCGCATCCGTAGCTGCTGATGCTTGCAAATTGTTTCAGCAGTGGGAGAATATTGCTACTTGGAATGCCTTGCATCTGTTTACAGACCAATTCCTTGAAGTTACAGAAAGGTGAATATATTAAGAAGTTCTTGCATTGAGTAACTGATCCACTGTGGACTTGTTCACCGTTCTCATTTATTATCCGACCAGCATTGGTCAGCTTTCATGTTTCTCGTTGCTGTTTTAAGGATAGCAGCAGCTGTAGTCTGATAATATCAATATTTCAGTGTAGTAGGGGCCACATTGGAAATTGCTAAATTCAATGTCAGCTGATGCTGAATTAGCAAAGGTATTTTACGCAAAGGTAACACCAACAGCTGTTGTACGTAGTGCAAGTGTCCAACTGGGGATTGGGCAGTGCATGGCACTTTATTTGTTTTATCCATGACTTGGAAGAGCTTGTCTAACATTGTTCGGCCTGTCATTTAAAGTTATTAATTGAATGTTTATCTGAATCCCTTATCTGCATCTTATCTCATGCCCCAATTATTATTGACCCTCTATATCATATAACAGGCTCTGGTACATTGTCAATGTTTATCGTAATGTGTTATGATATCTTGGCCTTATGGATGAAGGATAATGATAGATGGCCCAGGTACTTGCAGTAACAGTGTCAACTGGATTATTTTGTCCCTTTGTCTTTATGTAGATACCAGTCTCGTATTATCCCCCCGGGCAGTACCAAAGCTCCAACCAGCAGTATCGGCCTCTCTCCCAGGTTCCTTACAACTCTCAACGCAGTCAACAGCTGCCTCAGCCAGCGCAACAAACAGGTAAGCAAAGTGCGGGCTTAAGACGATTAAAGTTGCAGGTGACATGCATTAAACCAGTTACTCTGACAGCACCTCCCAAGCTCATACCATCCAGAAGCCAAGGCCAGCAGGTGCAGGGAAACACCACCACCCGCAGTTTCCCCTCCGAGTCACGTGCTATCCAGACTTGGGAAATCTATTGTCACTCCTTCATCATCACCTGATCGAAATCCTGGAGCTCTCACCACAACAACACTGTGGAAGAACCTTCATCAAAGGAACCGTAGGTGTTCAAGAAGGCAGCTCACCACCACCTTCGTAATGATTGGGGATGTCAGTGGTAACTGCATCCAGAAATATTAATAAACAATAAAAAGCTCTTTCCTCACATCAACAAGTTTATTTAATCATGTTAACCTCTGGAAACCAACAGAGGCTCTTCAGTGACGTTAGTCATCAACTTGACCTATATAAATTTATCTGAAGTTGCTTTTCTCTTTTTGCGTATATCTTTGTAATGGCTTCTTCTTGCGTATGGCGTGCACAGCCTAAAGTTGTCGGACAACCTGTTCTATTTGATCTTATTTGATTGTGCACTCCGGGTTGATTGCATTTGTCGAAACAGGGCGGACCACGTGAAGGTTGCAATCTCCCACCCCTTTTTAATGGCTGATTTTCAGTCATCCACGTTCTCTTCTTTTGGCATCCTTCACTGGCTGCCCTGGAGAGGCCTTGCCTCAGTGTCTTTTTGCAAGGAAAATCCATGTGCAGCGACATCCCTCTAACGCAGCGGGACATTGCGCTTCTAACATTTGAAATGTTTGTTCTTTTGTTGGTGATGTCTTTATAATGTGACCAATGGTCCCGTGCTTAGTCAATGTATTACTTTGGAACCTAGGTTTACAGGGTGTGATACCAAACCAGCAGCAGACCTACCAGGGAATGATGGGCGTACAGCAACCTCAGACACCAGGCTTGATGAACAGTCAGCGAAACAATCTAGGAAATCAGATGCAGGGAATGATGGTCCAATACTCATCTGTTCCGTCATATCAGGTAAGATATAAGATCTGAACTAACTGTTCAGATGAACCGAATTTTCATAAAATATTTGTTCCACAAATAGATTTGTTATTGACCGTATTTATCGAGCAAATCATTATTTACCTGTGGGCATTAGTTCATTCCTCTCCTCAAAGTAAGAACATGTGAGAAGGTGCTCCTGATTAGATTGGTGCGAGTGGTTGTCAAATGGGATAAAATATATTGCTGCACCATTAAACAATGAAACAAAGTTGCAGTGGGCATAATCTGCTCTTCACTGTCGATCATCCACACATGCAATGTAAGGAAGGATATGAGGTTGATCTGTGACCACCTACAATGACTGCTGATTTTATGCAATGCCAGAGTTTGAACAAACGTTAAACTGAGTCAGCTTCTGCAGCGCCACTGGGGATTTCCCTTTACCGTCATTGACCATAGTCAAGTTAATGTACAGTTAGCAAATGACTCGGGAAAGATGGGGTTGGGGGGGGGGGGGGTGCAGTGAAAGCAAGGGGACAGTTTTATTTGTGACCCGCTCACTTGCATCGATTTTGATTAAGAACTCAATTGTTTGTCAGCTGGTCTTAGGGGGAGGGGAGGGGGGGAGGGGAGAGAGAGAGAGAGAGAGAGATTGTGTGGTTGTATGTACCTTATTGTATTGCAATGCTACCCATTTTCTTGGTTAAAATGGAAATTGGAGATTTCAGTGATGAATTGTGCACCCTGACATTTTCCACAACCTTACTTCTGGATATAAGAAATAGGAGTTGGCGCAAGGGACTGAATGGTCTACACCTGCTCTTATTTCTTATATCATCTGCCAACAGTCATAAAACACAACATACATGAAACATGAAACTAAAGTGATGAGTGCAAAGGATTGGGGATGTGCAACGATTGGGGAGGGGAGAGTGGGGGGGGGGAGGGGGGAGAGAGAAGAGGAGTCAGTCTACCCCACGACAGAAAGGTAGTACAGTTTGATAGCCACAGGGAAGAAGGATCTCCTGTGGCGTTCTGTGCTGCATCTTGGTGGAACCAATCTGTTGCTGAAGGCGCTCCTCAGGTCGACCAGTGTGCCACGGAGGTGTCATTTGATAAAATCATGACCAACCTGATTGTAACTTCAACTCCACATTCCCATCTCCCCAGGGTAGCTTTTCACTTCCTTGCTTATCAGGTATCCTTGTATCGCTGCCTTAATCTCCACCCACCAGCCTCTCCCTATCTTACCACACATCACCACCAGCCCCCAAACCCCAAGCCTGGGCTCCAAACAAACTTGATTCCCTTTGTGACAGGTAAAGGATTTAAACCTCCCCTTCAAAATTCTAGGTACCTGATCCTTTTATCTCCTCCTCTGCATGTGTACCTCTGGCATGTGGTTCTGTCAAAGTCATAAATATTGGATGACCATAGATGTTAGAGGGCAAACATAAGGTGACACAAGGTGAGGAGTCAGAGTACTTGAGTTAGTGAAGATAGACACAAAATGCTGGAGTAACTCAGCGGGACAGGCAGCATCTCTGGAGAGAAGGAATGGGTGATGTTTCGGGTCGATTACTTCAGATTTACATTTTGTTACAGCATTTTGCCAATGAATCAAGCAAATTAGCCTGCAAACCTGTACATCTTTGGAATGTGGGAGGAAACCGAAGATCTTGGAGCAAACCCACGCAGGTCATGAGGAGAACATCAAACTCCGTGCAGACAGCACCCGTAGTCGGGATCGAACCCGGGTCTCTGGCGCTGCATTTTGCTGTACGGCAGCAACTCTACCGCTCCGCCACCGTGATTAACGGGCCGCTGTCAAATGCGCTGAATGTGTGAGTGGGAGGTGAAATCTGGAGAAATTCGTGGGATGGTTGGGGAACATAAAATGGGATTAGTGTAAAGGTGTGATTGACGGTCTCGCTGTATAACAATGACAATCTACCAAAAAAGGCTTTCTCTCTCTCTCTCTTTGTTAACTGATTTTTTTGTTTTATTGACCATTCAGGTGCCAATGTCCAGTGATTCTCAAGTAGTTGTCCAGCAGACCTACCAGCAGCCTGTCATGGTTCCAAGTCAGACTGTGCAGGGAACACTGCCTGGTGGAGGAGTGCCAGTGTATTACAGTGTCATTCCACCATCCCAGCAAAATAGCACAAGGTAAGAGACTGCTATATAGCAGATGCACCCGTTCGGACCTCGTGTTTTAAGAAGCATGGTGCCGCTCTTTCGCAAATCTGAGACACGATTACTAACCTGGAAGCGGAATGACTTTGGAGAAATCATTTGATTGTGACTGTTTCTGTTTCCACTGCATTTAATGTTGAATGAAAACTAACCCGCGCAAACATCCTGAAGCAGTGCCTTGAATAGAGGAATGGTAACTAGAATTATGAAGGTGACTCTGCAGCAGAATGCGCAAGGGTCACTTCAATCTCATATACTGTAACGAATATTTCTAAAATTCATGTGTGTGACTTCTTCACATCATAGCAATGAAGAAGGATCATGCATATAATCTGCTCCGACCTTGGACGCATCCAGTTTGGGTGGTTTTCCGCGAAACCACAGGAATTATGATGAGCCTTGGTGCTCCAGTGAACTGAGCTCACTACTGAGGCTTAAGAAGGAACTGCAGATGCTTGAAAAATTGAAGGTAGACAAAAATGCTGGAGAAACTCAGCGGGTAAGGCAGCATCTATGGAGCGAAGGAGTAGGTCCTGGTCTCGACCCGAAACGTCACCTACTCCTTCGCTCCATAGATGCTGCCTCACCCGCTGAGTTTCTCCAGCATTTTTGTCTACCTTCACAACTGAGGCTACTCACTGCAGAGCCAAAGGCTCCACCACACCAAGCAGCAAATTCATCTTACCTGTTTGTCAGAGTGCTACCCTGCACAAAAAACAACTATGCGGAAAATGTACATGGATTACATCGCCGTCAGATGTTCACGCTCTGTCTAGAATTGGTTAATACCATGGAATTGGGAAACAATTTAGTGTGCACAACCTCAACACCAATGCTTATTCACAGACACAAAGAAAGAACCCCATCCATTTAGCTTCAGATAGCCTTGCTTTCCCTCTCTCTCCATCCATTTACCCTTCCCAGTTCTCCCACCAGCCTTACTGTCTCCACCTACATTCTATCTCTGTCCCACCCCCTCCCCTGACAGTCAGTCTGAAGAAGGGTCCGACCCGAAACGCCGCCAGCATTTAGTGTCTCGCATCCATTTAATCTCTTTTTACTCCTAGCGTAGGTACAACTTTACTTTAGACTGTAAAGATACAGTGTGGAAACAGTCCCTTTGGCCTAACCCAGTCCACGCAGACCAGCAATGACCCTGTACACTAACACTATCCTACACACACTAGGAACAATTTACAGTTTACCAAAGCCAATTAACCTACAAACCTGTCTTTGGAGTGTGGGAGGAAACCAGAGCTCCCGGAAAAAACCCACATGGTCACGGGGAGAATGTACAAACTGTACAGACAGCACCCGTAGTCAGGATCGAACCCGGGTCTCTGGCGCTGTGAGGCAGCAACTCTACCAATGTCCAGAACTTTGTCCAGAATCCTAAACTCATAGATTTGTGATTTTGGCATACATGTGAATGCAAGCTCTAAAATAGAATTTGTTTGTTCATTATGATACAGTCTTTGTGGTCTTCTCCCTGAAATATGTCAAGCTGTAATGGGATCTTTACCTGCTGCTGTATTTTTCTTGAAATGTGATCGTAGGCACTTACAGGTTGTTAACCTGTGTTTAAATCCTGAGCCAAGCAGTGCACAGTTCTGTTCTACCACACTGGGAGCCCATGTTCAAGGTTCAGCTTGAACAACCTAACTTGGAATTGCACCAAAGGTTCGTTATAATGAATGATTAACCCTTGTTCCAAGAGGCATTGTCAATCCCCATGGTACCGGCCTTGCCAACTGAAGGAGGATGTAGGAAAGTAAAGGCTATTGTTATGTTTGGAAAACAAAAGCAAAACATGTGTCAGGATTTACATTGTGTTTCGCACTTACTATACGAATGTATTTTTTTGCAAGCAGATCTCCTATATGATAGTCACGGGATAGCACTGGACCTGAACTTGCTTTTTAATGCTCACTGCAGTCCCAACTCAGCCTGAACGCAACAGCATTTCGCTCATCGCAGTAATGCAGCAAATCTACTGCAGCAATACATCATAACTGACTGTAGGTTTAAATAAAAATGTTGAAGAATACAGGCCTCTCAGATGCTACATTGGTCATATCATTTACCAACCACTTTTTGAAACTTGCTTGGGGAGTAAGTAACTTTGTGCTACTCTCCAAAACCTCATGATTCCAGCACCTTACACCATCAAATATAACTTCTATAACTCACATGGTGAATCCTGTAGTGTTTGCTTAAGATGTTAGGACCAATCCTAACCCCTCTTCCCCCATCTACATGTTGCCCCTTTGGAATATTAACCACAGATAGGACTCAGCATCCACACGTACACTAATAGCATCCTGCTCTACCTCTTTACTACCTCTTTTGCTCGCCCAGTACCTCCGTTCTCGCAGATAGTGAAGTGGCTGAAGTGCAGGTTTTGATGAGTTGCAAGATGCAGGAAAACTCTGAGCCATTAAAATATTCCCCGTCATAGTTAATGTCCCAGGCTGCAACCATGGTGTCCTATTTGACCTAAGCTGAACTTTCAATCTCCTTATGTCCCAACGATTGGCTATGTAGACCCCGTTAATATCAGCTATACCATGTCCTCAACCCATTAGGTGCTGAAGCCCTCATCTATGCCTTTGTCTCCAACAGACCAATAAATCCAGATTATAGACACAAAAAGCTGGGACAACTCAGCGGGACAGGCAGCATCTCTGGAGAGAAAGAAATGGATGACCTTTCGGGTCGAGACCCTTCTTCAGACTGGGCACTGGACCTGAACATGCTTCAGTGAGACCCGAAACGTCACCCATCCCTTCTCCTCAGAGATGCTGCCTGTCCCGCTGAGTTACTCCAGCTTTTTGTGTCTATCTTCAGTTTAAACTGCAGTTCCTTCCTACACAATAAATCCTTTGGTCCCCTGGGCTAACCTCCCTCTTTACGCCCGCTATAGATTTCATTCATCAAAAAACTCTGTTGTCTGTGTTCTATGCCTCTTGCTTCTTTTTCTTGGTTATTCACCTGATTTTAAATCATATTTCCTTCTGCCTGCCTTGCTTTGTGAGATGAATTTTTGGTTCTTGCTGAAGCTGCTGCTGTTTGTTTAGCGTGTGGGCAAGTCTGTTGGTCCACCGTTAACTAGCAACTTGTCCACCATCAAGTTGGCTGGCAACTTGAATTGCCGTTCCTCGTCACACACAGTCTGGGCCTCACAGACTGACCTCTGCTGCAATATCCAAGATCACT
This sequence comes from Okamejei kenojei, assembly GCA_035221665.1. Taxonomy (NCBI): domain Eukaryota; kingdom Metazoa; phylum Chordata; class Chondrichthyes; order Rajiformes; family Rajidae; genus Okamejei; species Okamejei kenojei. The sequence goes on from CM069174.1 coordinate 2,115,542, forward strand.
AGTGAAGTGCATGAAGCATGCCACTTCAGCTCTGCGCAAAGACGAATCCCAGTAAGATTTCTTCAGCTCAAAAGATTTTATTTCGCAACTTGTTTAAATCGCTGAATGTTATTTTTTTCTTTTTGCTGCTCCAATTTCAGTTATTTTTTGGGAACTGGTTTGCCGGCTGTTATGTGAAACGGGTTGTCCTGATGTTCTCCGAGCATTCAAATTCCACAGGAAATGGTTGAAGACTGCAAATCACAATTCGCTGCTTTGTCACATTTGTACACGTGCGTGTCACACAGTTTATTTCCCCCAATCTTTCTCTGCAGGTCAATTATGGCAAACTATCTGTATTGTAGTTCCGCAGGCGGTGGTGAGGGAACAAATCCCATAGTGCGTTGCTTTTGCACACAGAATCTGTCCATAGTAGACGGTAACCCCAGCACTCAAGGCATAGGTGCAGTTTGTAATTCAAACTTCAGGCAGCAAGGCAGGCCAAAATGACGGAATTTCTTTTTTTGCATCCATTTCTAATATTAAGTAAATGAATTCATGGGTAAGTTTAATGATTTTTTTCCCCCATCATTGCATAAATCTTGCGTTACTCTGTAAATGTTATTGGTGGCTATATAAAGTGAACTAAGTATTGATCAATTTGGCAGCTAAAAACAGTGATTTGAAGTGATTTACATGCTTGTTTCATGCTATCAAAACAGTAGCACTGGGGGAATCAATTGGCAACAATGGATAAGTAGTTCTTTGAGCCAACCATGGATTTTCTTTGCCCCTTTGGACGTAAGATTTGCAGGAGTGATGACCTGAGGTGTGACACTTTTATGGTGTGACTCCTCTAAGGCCACACTTGCAGGTGTGACACGACACACTGGTGTCGCACACTTGCCGTTGACTGATATAGATAGATTGTGTGAGTTAATCTGTGTACAGCTGCTTTATATAAAACTAAACTGGCCAAAACTTTTTCAGCCAATCGGTTGGATTCCTTCAGCCACCTGGTCCAGAGCAGTACCAGATGCCTCAATCTCCCTCTCCTTGTAACCCAGCGCAAATGCAGCAACAATTTACAGGTTAGTGCAAATTTACTCTCGCACATGTTCAGATTAGCGTACGTCAACTTGGCAAAGCACCAGCGGCCTACAGTGCTCGCACTCTGACAGGGCATCTGTAAAAACTTGTCTGTGCTCTTAACTTCCTCTCTTCTGTTTTATACCGAGCCAAATTTGTCACCAACACGGCATGAACTGTAGATCTCTTGGGAAGGGCTTTGGTGGCAGGAAAATATTAAGAATCCCCAGGAGTAAATCCAATTGTGTTGCCTGAATGAATTGAAATGGCTAATATGATAGCAATGTCTGAGGAACCTGGTGAGAGTGATCCAGGATCTTGGGGCACTGTCCCAGGGAGAAGGGAAGGCATACTTGGCCTGGCCATACTTGGTGTGGATGTGAAGCTCCGTAGTTTTATAAATAAGGATCATTCTAAAAACACAAAGTGCTGACAAAGCTCAAGTCGGGCAGCGTTAGTCCAAGTAGCACTGGCTGTCGTTGCTTCGCAGACTGGCAGTTTCCTTTAGAGTCCAAGCTCAAATGGAAGTTGACATCTGGTGGCAACAGGTCCACAAGAAAGTGCTCCACTTAAAAAGGAAGACTCCGAGCGTTAACATTTCCCACGGAGAATGCGTCTCCAATGTGCAGAAACACTTGCTTGCCACCTTTCTTACAGAGCCAGTGATCAGCGTCTGATCACTCACCTCCCTTTTTCCACACCCCTCATCCTCCCGACCAACTCCATCTACCTATGGCCTGGTCCCTGGTTAACGGAAAGTAAACAAAATAATAGTAGTTTAGTTTAGAGATACAGCGGGGAAACAGGCCCTTCGGCCCACCGAGTTCGCACCGACCAGCGATCCCCACACACCAACACTATCCTACACACACTAGGGACAATTTACAATTATACCAAGTCAATTTGCCTACAAACCTATATGTCTTTGGAGAGTGGGAGGAAACCGGAGCACCCGGAGAAAACCCACGCCGGTCGCAGGGAGAACACACAAACTCTGTGCAGACAGGATCAAACCAGGGTCTCTAGTTCTGTAAGGCAGCAACTCTACCGCTGCACCACTCTGTCGGGCCGTGGTCATGAAATCCTACTGTTTTTAGTAGGTCCTGTGCTTTCTGGATTGTTCAATCTCTCTTGCCTACCCACGAGTCCCTGCTTGTGTGATGAGGAATGAGAAACAACCTGAGATTCAGAATTTTGCCTGGCAGAGAATGGTGTTGTCTACAGAACTCTCTCGGCCATTCAGTAGGGATGACAGTTTATGAGGAAGAGGCAGGAAAATGGAACTGAGGTCAATACCAGATCAATAATGTTCTTATTGAATAGCAGAGCTGGTTCGAGGAGTTAAATGTCCAGTTCCTGGTCTTTTAGTGACGAGTTCAGAGATTAATTTCATCTCAACAAAGCTTGGTAATAAGTGGTTTTCTGCTTAGCCAACAACAAAGACAGTTGTACATGGAGAGAAAAAAATTACACTAAACTAGAACTTATAAAAATCAGTTTTCTACTGATAGGCACAAAATAATGAATGGGTGACGTTTCGGGCCGAGACCCTTCTGGTCCATTCCTTCTCTCCAGAGATGCTGCCTGTCCCGCTGAGTTACTCCAGCATTTTGCGTCTATTTTTAAACCAGCATCCACAGTTCCTTCCTTCTACAGTTTTCTACGGAAATGGACCAATTAACAGTGCCATGGACAATTAATGGGACCCAGTTTCAGAGTAAAAGGCACATTCAACAGAGGATACATTTTTGCTCACTTACAGCAAAAAAATTAGATTTTTAAAAATATATTTAAGAGTATGCAGAAATACTTTGAACCTGTCTTTAAAAAAATGCCCTGGGCTCCCCCCCCCCCCTGTTGTATTGAGCAGTAGTTCATTGATTCTGTATGGTGTGAAGGCTGGGCTATGGCACAGTCTTGTTGGGTGTTAATTGGAGGAAACTGGTAGAGATGGGGGAGGGAGAGGAATATACACTGCTTTCATTGCAATGAATTACCTTGCTTTATTTTCAAATTGGAGACTGTTCCTCGAAGCAGTCTTAAAATATACCTTGAGAAAATGCAAGTCACAATTGACTAGCCAAATAACTGAGGTACTGCTGCAATTGGAATTTTCTAATTGATAAACTGGGGGACCCTAATCTCATGGCGTTGGGCAGTCATTTGGTGACATTCTTGAGATGAGCGCTCTTAAAGTATTTCTGGCATCTTGTTTCCGAGTCTGTGCTACGATCATGTGAATGCATAAATCACTGGCATCAGCACCCACAGCCGCGTAATTAGCTGCAAAGGGATGTACACCCTCAAAACATTCAAAAGCTGAGCTGAGGTGCACACCCTGCAATACTCCTACAGATACCAGTGGATGGAATAGGTTGTGGTATTGCTTGGGATGATTGCAGTCGCAAATTCTTCAATGGCTGGAATTTACCCAAGGAGAGCATTAATTCTGGGACATTTTTTTTTTCAAAAATGTAACAATGTTTGAACGACTGACAGCATTATCGATGCGCAAGTTGGCCAGCAATTGTGGTGAGAAATTGCAAATCACCATCAGTTTCAAGGAAGTAGCATCTTGCGCTTAACCTTTCCTTGATTTTCAGGAGATTGCACATTAAACTCACCACAGGAAGTTTAGTCATTATCAGTGTAAGTAAACTTCTAACTGTACGATAAATGTTAGTGATTACAAATTAACTTCTCTCGCTTAGAAAGTAAATGTGCATGGATTCTCATTTCTTAGGGTTGTGAATCAGTTCTGGGTTTTAAAATGTCAATTCTTTCTTTTATGACTTGGTTTATCTTTTTCTGCTTGCTCTTAATCCATTCCTTTTCCTCTATTTGCGGATCTGGTTTGACATTGAATTTCCCCCCTAAATCACTTCCCCTTCTCAGCCCTACTTGTTCATAAGTCACTGGAGCAGAATTAGGCCATTATCCCCATCAAGTCCACTCCGCCATTCAATCATGGCCGATCTATCTTTCCGTATCAACCCCATTCTCCTGCTTTCTCCCCATAACCTTTGACACCCGTACTAATCACAAATCTATCAATCTGCACCTTACAAATACCCAATGACGTGGCCTCCACAGCCTTCTGCGACAGAAAATTCCACAGATTCACCACCCTCTGGCAACAGAAGGTTTAGTCAGAGGATGTTTATTTCTCAATGCTTTCATCTTGTTAGTGAAGAAGCTACTCTGTTGATTCTCTTCACCAAGGTCTCAGACACCCAGACACTGCGCCGTTACCAGCTTGCATTTGCAACAATGTTGTGGGCAAAATGAAGGTAAAACCAAAAGATGCACAAAAAGAGAGCAAACGCATTACTCCATCCAAATTTGGCCCACTGTCTTTGTGTGCAGGAGTCTGCAAGTGTCCAGAGACAGAGCGATGGTCTATTGTTTGTCTCATTGTATTTTTACTGCCCTGAACGTGTCCTCCAGAACGATACTGAAATCAGGATTCAAGTGAGTGCTTGTTCTTATTTTCTAAGCAGGATTCAAAAGTATCCTGAACTGCAATGACTCTCCCAGCTATAACTTGGCCACAAGACTAACATGATCAATATTGTTGTTCTACTCAATGTTCCCTGCTTCCTACAGCGAAGAGACTTGATCATCGTTCATTCCAATGTTCTTGGAGCTGCTCGTTGCAATTCACCAGCGACTGGACCTTTACAACCTGTTCTTTGCTCTCCATCCAGGCACTTGAAATCACTGGTTTAAAAAGGATCGCACTGAACACTTAACAAAAATACCCTGATTTACTGGGATTATAAAAGGTGGTATCTTCTCAGCGAGTTTGGGAAGCAGCTTTTAAGTCAAATGTCAATGGTTTCATATTTGGCCTCATGCAGGTGCAGTTAATGCTGATCATATTAAAATTTAGCACTTTAAAATAAAAGATTAGAAGACTGCAAATCTTTAAGATGATTTTCAAAATCATTCACTTACACGAGAGCAAATCAGATATTGAAATGTGAAAGTTGACTGCTTTTGGAGTGCAAATGTGATTTAAATATAACCTAGTCAGGCACATTAATAAAGTGATTTACAGTATCTCTAAACTGTGCTGTCACTGATTTCTTTTGACTGCTATTTTCTATTAGCCAGTACCCTCTGAACCTAAAATAGGTGAGTATATTTTAAATGAGGATTCTCAGAGTGGGATTGTGTGCAAGTGAGTTACAACCTGTTACTTTGATGGTGCTTTCACTTTGCAGGGGCATTGATCCTTTTCTTTTTTTGTCTCCCTATCTCAGGTGTGCCAGCACCCAGTCATGGAGTTGTGGTCATGCAGCTGAGTGTACCCAATGGCCCGCAGCCCTCTCAGCCTCCCTTGTTACCACAGTGGAACCAGTGCAAATACTATAGTGTGGAGCAGCGAGGACAAAAACCCACGGAGCTTTATAACCCTGATAATCCCACCCAGGTATCTTATTGACCTTTTATTATCTGCTTGTGCTTCATGCTACTACCTCAATCAATCAATCAATTTTATTTGTATAGCACATTTAAAAACAACTCGCGTTGACCAAAGTGCTTCACATCAGTGCAGGTACTAATGTGCCACATACACAGACCTAACAATACATACATAAACTGATTACAGCGCCCCCTCAGAGGGACTCAAAAACGCTAGGGAGTAGAAATAGGTTTTGAGCCTCGACTTAAAGGAGTCGATGGTGGGGGCAGTTCTGATGAGGAGAGGGATGCTGTTCCACGCAAAAGCGCGGTCGCCCCTGAGCTTAAACCTAGACTGAGGGATAGTCAGTCCCCCAAATCGTCCGACCTGAGGGACCTGGAGGTAGAATGGTGGGTTAGAAGATTTTTGATAAGGGGGGGGGGGGGGGGGGGGGGGCAAGCCCGTTAAGGGCTTTGTATACGAATAAGAGGAGCTTGAAGTTGATTCTGTACCATACTGGGGGCCAGTGGAGAGAGGCCAGGATCGGGGTGATGTGGTCCCTTTTATGGGTAACCCGTCAGGAGTCTCAAATGCTGCGGCAAAATTTTTGGACCAGTTGTGAAGTTTGCAGGCGGGATTTTCAAGGATCTTGTGATTTGCTGCTTAAAAACAGATGCCAGTTTGTATAGGGAGTTGCAGTAGTCAGGGAGTTGCAGGGTCCTGGAGGAGATGAATGCGGGGCCATGCGGCCACAGGGCTTTTTTTCACACATGGTCAACAGTCGATTGTAAGGAATGGTTTGATTTTAGCTATGGTACGAAGCTGGAAGAAAGCAGCTTTTACCACAGAGTTGGCTTGCTTGTCAAACATCAATGCGGAGTCAAATGTTACGCCAAGGTTTTTGACGTGCGGTTTGAGTAAGGAGGTTAGGCTTCCAAGGCTGCCTGCTATCGTTTTGATGGAGTCGGAGTGGCCAAGTCGGATGACCTCAGACTTGCTCCCGTTTACCTGTCAATGATTCAGTTATACTTTATTGGGACATGTACCCAGGTACAATCCAGGTTCGTAGGCTAATTGGCTTGGTAAAATTTGTAAATTGTCCCTGTGTGTGTGTGTGTGTGTGTGTGTGTGTGTGTGTGTGTGTGTGTGTGTGTGTGTGTGTGTGTGTGTGTGTGTGTGTGTGCGCGCGCACAGGATAGCGTTAATGTGTGAGGATCGCTGGTCGGCACAGACTCAGTGGGCTGAAGGGCCTATTTCCACGCTGTATCACTAAACTAAACTCAAGAGCACAGTTTGTGACGTCTGTCATTGTACAATGTGGAATTGGTGCCAATTGCTCTTGATAGATGCGGCCATGATTTGGGCACACATGAAGGATCCTACATTCAACAGCAGGAAGGATCACATATTTGCGAATTATTTAAAGGCTAATCACTTGTGTAAGAAGGAACTACAGATGTTGCTTTACACGAAGATCAGTGCATTCAGAAAGTATTCAGACCCCTTCACTTTTTCCACATTTTGTTATGTTACAGCCTTATTTTAACATGGATTAAATTCATTGTTTTTATCATCAATCTACACACTATACCCCAGAATAAAAAAGCAAAACAGGTGTTTAGAAATGTTTGCATAGTAATTCAAAATAAAGAACTGAAATATCACATTTACAGAAGTATTCAGACCCTTTGCTATGACACTCAAAATCGAGCTTAGGTTCATCCTGTTTCCATTAATTATCCTTGAGATGTTTCTACAACTTGATTGGAGTCCACCAGTGGTAAATTAAATTAATTGGACATGATTTGGAAAGGCACACACCTGTCTATATAAGGTCTCTTTAATCCCCCCCCCCCCCCCCCCGCCCCGCCCTTTCGTCTCCCTTTCACCTTTCCCCTTTGTCACTTACTCCACCCACCTACTTCTCACCCCCTCACCTGTATCCACCTATCACTTGCCAGGCTTGGTCCCACCCCGCATCTCTTTCCAGCTTTCTCCCTCCTACTCCAATCAGTCTGAAGAAGGGTCCCGATCCAATCGGCGCCCGTCCATTGCCTCCCCAGATGCTGACTGACCCGCGGAGTTCCTCCTGCACTTTGTGTTTTGCTCGACCTAGTTTCCACTCTAAGATGCTTTGACAGTCACAAAAGCCACCTGGGTGACAATTAGTGGCAGAACTGGGAACCCACGGGGTGGGGGTGGTGGCACGGGAAAGAAAGAGGGGGAGGGGGGGGTAACTCCAAAGGTCCTGACGCAAAATATTGCTCGCCGATACCCTCCGCAGATACTGCCTAATTCCATCCAGCATTGTGTGTTTGGTTCAAGATGTCAGCGTCCCCAGTTTCTTGCGTCTCTAAATTGAAGAGACTACTTGCAGAACAGGTCAGGAAGAATTTTCAAGTATTTCTTTCAGGCAGAGGTGGATGGATTCTTGATCAGTAAATGAGTGAAAGGTGAGGTAAACGTGAATGTGGAGATGATGTTACAGTCTGATCACCCGTGATCTCATGGAATGACACAACAGACTCGAGGGAACGAGTGGCCTGCTTGTGCTCCGAATTCATGTACTCATATGGATCCTACATAAGGAGGCAGAGAGGGGGAGCTCAGCAGGAGGTCCTGCCCAGGAAGGCTGTTTACAAAGCAATTACCAAATGCGCGCCTCAGTGAGGTTTCAATGCCGGAGCGCAGCGGTAGAGTTGCTGCCTCGCAGTGCCAGAGACCCGGGTGCGATCCTGACAACGGGTGCCGTCTGTACAGAGTTTGTACCTTCTCCCCGTGACCATGTGGGTTTCCTCCAGGTGCTCCGGTTTCCTCCCGCACTGCAAAGACATACAAGTTTGTAGGTTAATTGGCTTCAATAAAATTGTAAATTGTCCCTAGTGTGTAGGACACTTTTAGTGTACAGGGCGATTGTTGGTCGCGCGGACTGGGTGGGCCGAAGATGCCGGTTTCCACGTGATATCTCTAAACTAAACCAAAAAAATATATAATTACAGTGAAGAAATCCTGCCAGAAATATGTTGCATTCTGCAGTCATGTTTGCAGCCACACAGCAGGAGGTCAGCAGGTTGCCAGTGGCTGGTACATCAACAAGTGGACAGGTATAAGCTGCTGAGCCTCTCCAGCCTTTTCTGCCTTCCAAAGGAGTATCATCTTCAATACTTTTTATTAAAAAGTCACCTATCTCAATCTTAAAATGAATAATTGATCAACCACCAATGACTGTTTGTGGAGGCGTTGTCCAGATTGCTCCCACTGATGGAGATGGAGGCGTTCCGGGAATTTTGGCTTCCGAAGTACCTGGTCTTAATATTTGGAAAACATCCCTTATCCTGTACAACTGTCAAAAATAGTATCTCTCCGGTCATATTAGTTGCTTGTAATTTTTGGAAAACCAATTTCAAATCATCCTCCAACCTCCTAACTAACTGGATTTGTGTTATCGCCTGACATGATTTAGCTTCGGCAAATCAAGCTACCACTCGAGTACTGCCCGAGCTTCCAGCACTTAAGCTACCTGCACTGCCGCCATGATTACTCTCTTCTTAAGCAGGGTGGTGCTCAGAACTACTGTCAGTGCTCCAGATGTGGTTCATGACTATCTTTTCCTATAACATAACTTGCATCTACCTGTACTCCTGGATATAAATGAGCCTTTGTTCTTCTGCCCCAGTCTATGAAACGGACCCTGGGTCTATTGGGACATGCCGTGCACGGCAACTTTTCGCCATTTGGAAAGTGCACTGTTCCATTCTTTATAGGCCTTGCGTCTGCCTATCTTGAAATCCTTTTACCACAGCTTTGCCCATTCACTCAATCTGTTCACTTCTCTCCAAGTCTGCCACCCACACCGCTTACAATGCCGTGTCATTGGAAAACTTGTGCGATGTGGTGGAAAGATTGGTGGAAACAGGGCCGCGACGAGAACACTCCTTGACCCCAGCTGATCGCCGAATCCATAATAAACAACCAGCACAAATTTAATGTGTCGACTCCATCGTGTGGATCGGTAATGGCTTCATCCCATTTTGTGTCCCTCAACCTGCATCTTTTCCAGTGCTGATGAATTTAACAACCAAAACTGTCTTTAAAGACATTTGTTCTGATTTATACTTACTCCTTTATAATTAGCAAATAAGAGTTAATACTCTGAGTATCAGTCAAGAGATGGCATTTTTGATACAAAGATTTGCAGGACAGCTGTTTCTTTGCAATTAACTATCTGCTGGAACTTGTGTAGATATTCACTGTTGAAAGGCAGCATGAAGTTGACTTGCTAATAGTGGAGACATCCATGAGCTGCTCTCCGGTGGAGAGGGGATTTTAATACCTGCTCTCCCCCACCCCTGCCTTTGGAACATCATATTAATGCAGCAGAAAGAGGCCATTGACCTTGTTGTAGCTGTCCCAGCTCTTTCAAAACACTATGCGATTAGTTTGATGCCCCTGCACTTTGTCCTTTGCCCTGCAATCTTTGCCTTTGTCATAACATGTCCAGTAAAGATATATAATTGCAGTCATACAACTTAAATAGATGGTTTAAATAGGCAATGCAGCGCAGTGCGCAGCGGTAGAGTTGCTGCCTCACAGCGCCAGAGACCCGGGTTCCATCATGATTACTGGTGCTGTGTGTACGGAGTTTGTATGTTCTTCCTGTGACTGCGTGGGTTTTCTCCGGGTGCTCCGGTTTCCTCTCACACTCCATTTGTACGTTAATTGGCTTTGGTAAAATTGCTTTTAAAAATTGTCCTTTGTGTGTAGAATAATGCTAGTGTACGGGGTGATCGCTGGTCGGCGCGGACTCGATGGGCCGAAGGGCCTGTTTCCGCACTGTATCTCTAATGTTTCCACTGTGAATGTTGACATGCAAAGTTATATTGGGAATACAAAATTAAGGGCAGTATATGTGATTTTGAAATCCAGAATCAATAATGTATGTGGTCAAATAATCCCTTGCCTCTCACCACAAAGCACAAATTTGGGCTTAACTTCTCTTCAGAAGTGCCAAACGCTCCAGATATAATAATTTAAAAAAAAAGAGAAGTGGAAAGAATAAATATTTTAAAACCACACCTTGGTTTTCAGATTTTTCAATCATATTTTCCTTCAATAGCATAAGCCAATTGGGCAACAAAATAATGATCTCAGTTACACTAATGTCCTCACTACTACTCGTAGGCATGCCCGGGTTCTGTGTTAACAAACGTACATAAGTTGATTTTATCCATGTCAGAAAATACAGAATAAAAATCACTCGATATCGTGACCATAACACCACAATATTGTAATGAATGGCATCAAAAGCACATCAGACTGATAAAAAAGAACAGCTACTAAAAGTGTAGAGAAAGAGTTCTCCCCTCCATTGGAACAAACAAATGATCATATGTACGTACGTCAGAGTTTTGAATTTAATAATATAATGGGAGCTTGGTTGTATGTAGTGATGTCCATAATATTAGTTACTTTCCCTCCTTTTGAAGGACACATCGCCAAACCGTTGACTGTTATTAGGAACTATTATTTTGCTCCATTTCTGTTCTGGGTCAGTGAAGGCCATTATTTTAAATTGGTATCCGATAATCACTATTATAAATCATGGGCACAGTAAAATTAAAGATCTGGTCAGCTTGACCTCCTCCGTCTTTTTTATGTCAACGTTTGCCTCTTAGTCTCCTCTGAAGCTGTTCTGCATCATGTCCTGGCTACAATGTTAAGCACGGCACTTTGCAACAAAAAAGATAATGGAAGATAGACACAAAAAAAGCTGAAGTAACTCAGTGGGACAGGCAGCATCTCTGGAGAGAAGGAATGGATGACGTTTCAGGTCGGGATCCTTCTTCAGATTGAAAGTAGAGGGGGGAGGGTTGGTAGGGAAGAATTGGAGGCGAGAAAAGACCAGGATATATCAAGGCCGGCAACAGATGACCTCCAGTCAGAAGAAAGGTCCAATCTGAAACGCCACCCATCCCTCCTCTCCAGAGATGCCGCCCGACCCGCCTTGCTACCCTAACACCCCTTACCTATCCTCAGCATAAACCAGCATCTGCAGTTCCCTTCTACACAACAATTGACCTCAGTCAGAGTGGTTCCCTGATAGGGTAATTGTTGGCTAGGGTCTAGTTCTTCCCTACCAACCCTCCCCTCCTACTTTCAGTCTGAAGAAGGATCCCGACCCGAAACATCACCCATTCCTTCTCTCCAGAGATGCTGTCTGTCCCGCTGGGTTACTCCAGCTTTTTGTGTCTATCTCCGGTTTAAACCAGCATCTGCAGTTCCTTCCTACAAAAAACATAATGGTACGTGAGCCTCTGACAACTCCAGCAGTGTACCTCTGATCACTCAGGTTGCATGGAAATATTGGCAGATTCCTATGGAGGAGACAGCCACTCGACTCTTCAGCCATTGGGAAAGCCAAGGGCAGCATTGCCGAATCATCCTTTCCGATCAGTTTAGTTTCCAAAATTAAATAGTGACTGAGCACATAGCATAAAAGAGCGTAGTAGCATGGAAGAACTCAATTTTTCCTTAGTTACAAGAATCGCTACAATTTTGTGCAGCATTATTTATAGGATTTCTGTACTGTTGGTAAAGAATGGCTGCATCTATGGGTGGCAGATGAAAATATATCTCTTTACATGCCCCTTAACTATTCTGTACATTTACAAACACCACCTCTCTGTGAATGGGTCTATGAATAAATCAACTTTGGCAAAAAATAAATAGAATCTCACAAGCCTGTATCTTGGGAATTATTGGAGAGTTCCTCGATTCCTTCAATAGAACGGCTGGCTTGATCTTCTCGTGAGATACGGAGACTATAGCAACAAATGTTTCTGGTAATTGCCAAAGTAATCTGCATCAGATGAGTCTGACCCTTATCACACTACTGTTTGGTGGCTTTATCAAGGTAACTCTTCAGGCCAAATTTCTATCAAGCTGGATAAAAATAGCAACACATAGATTTTCTTGGAGAAAGGTTTTTTTTCTAACAATCCATTCCCCAGTGATTTATGCTTTGTGAAGCTATCATTTACAGTTTCTCCATGTTATTTTGGTATGAATGCTGTGAGTGTGTTAATGGCGTAGCATTTTACACATTCCTCTCAGCCAGTCGATCATTTCCACAGGAATTGACAGCTGAACAGACAAGCTGGAATGAGGGAATCTGGGAGGTCACGGTACAGCTTTTAACCGGAGTATTCACTTTTATGACTGTGATCTTATGTTGAAATAGGATACCTCAAATTAGTTAAAGCACTTGACTGGGGATTTTTTTATTTCTTAACTATTTTGTACACCGTCATCAAGCCGGCTGGATACCAAAATCTCCCAATTCAGACACATGTTTTCTTCCACAGTTGGTAGACGAGACATCATTAGTGAACAATTTACCGGTTTCTTAAGGTTTTGTGCAATAGCTCGATATTAAGTGTTAAATCCTGGCTCTTTCCTGTATTGAGCAGTTGAATTTAACACCTTTGATAGATTTTGGAAGATTTGTGTCATTTGTGCAATCAACTGAATTGTTTTATAAATGTTGTGAAGTCTTGTACTCGTGGCATAGATACATTGAAATGAAGTACAGACAACAGCACTGTCCACAACATAATGTTTGCAGATCACAGGTTGTAAAACACACGTGTCACAATATCAGATGTAGATATCATGAGTAGCTGAATTAAGGCCCTTCAGCCCAATGAGTTTGCATCGACCAATGATCACCCATTCACTAGTTCTACCCTACACACTAGGGAGAATTGACAGAAGCCTACAAACCTGCACGTCTTTGGAACGTGGGAGGACAGGATCACCCGGAGAAAGCCCATGCGGAGAATGTACAAATTCTGTACAGACAGGATGGAACCCGGGTCTCTGGCGCTGTGAGGCAGCAACTCTACCGCTGTACCACCACTGCTGCTAAATTGACCAATCCTTCCACCAGAGTTGCCAGGTTCATTTTTAGGAATTCTCTGTTGGTTTGTGCTGAGCAGTTCTAAAACTTAACTAATATGTAATTGTGTGAGAAAGAACTGCAGATGCTGGATAAAATCAAAGGTAGCCACAAAATGCTGGAGTAACTCAGTGGGTGAGGCAGCATCTATGGAGAGAAGGAATGGGTGACGTTTCGGGTCGAGACCCTTCTTCAGACTGATAGCGGAGGGGGGGGGCGGGAAAAAGGTAGAAAGTGGGCAGTGACAGTAGGACTTGTGGGAGAACTGGGAGAAGGGGAGGAGAAGGAGGGAGAAAGCAAGGGCCATCTGAAATTGGAGAAGTCAATGTTCATACCGCTGGGGTGTAAACTGCCCAAGCGAAATATGAGGTGCTGTTCCTCCAATTTGTGGTGGGCCTCACTCTGACAATGGAGGAGGCCCAGGACAGAAAGATCAGATTGGGAATGGGAGGGGGAGTTGAAGTGCTGAGCCACCGGAAGATCAGTTTGCTTACGACGGACTGAGCGGAGGTGTTCAGCGAAACGATCGCCGAGCCTGCGCTTGGTCTCGCCGATGTACAGAAGGTGACACCTGGAACAGCGGATGCAGTAGATGAGGTTGGCGGAGATGCAGGTGAACCTCTGCCTCACCTGGAAAAACTGATTGGGTCCTTGGATGGAGTCGAGAGGGGAGGTAAAGGGACAAGTGTTGCATCTCCCGCGGTTGCAGGGGAAAGTACCCGGGGACGGGGTGGTTTGGGTGGGAAGGGAAGAATTGACCAAATTCCCTGGTATGGAATACCTCATCCTCGGCGCAGATGCGGCGTAGACAGAGGAATTGGGACTAGGGGATAGAGCTCCTTACAGGAAGCAGGGTGGGAAATGTAGTCAAGATAGCTGTGGGAGTCAGCGGGTTTGTAGGAGATGTCGGTCAGTCTTCTGTTACCTGCGATGGAAACTTAATTGTATTGAAAAGGTCTGCAGGGAAATAAATATTGTACAGTTTTAAATAAAAAAATTGTTTACCCGTGGTTGCTTTTTACTTTTGATATTTATTTCCTCAGGTCAACGCACAATTAAACAGTCCTCTTAACTCGCCAGCCCAATCTCCGACGCCATCTCCAGTGACGAATGTGACAAACGTCTGTCCTGGTCTAGCACCACTGCCACTTATTGCCCAGTTCTCCAGACCTGTGGGGCCAGCACAAGGTGAATAATCCTCCCAATGATGTGTAAAAAGTGTTGAACATATTGATTGTAATAATGCACGGAAACTTGATAGACATTAAACACAAAATATATTAATTCACAAAACTTTTAACGGATGTTCAGATTTGTAGAAATAGCACCTATCTAAAGGTACTGTAGCGTGTTTTTAATAGACTGTTTAAATGGTTTTGATATTTGTAACCTCTGATGCTCTAGTGTCGGCACAGGCAAATAATCCATTGTGGGGTCACAGCCAACAAGTAGTGAGGCAACATTGTCGAGAATATCCTCTTCAAGGCATTCCTTACCCTCTCTTCCTCTCAGGGGTGCATGCATGCACATGCTCACACATAAAAACACGCATACAGTCTCTTTACGACACAAGAAAAAATCATTCAGAACCCCCATACTCAGTTCCAATTCTTTAAGACCAATTGTGTACATTTGGGACACTGAGTGGTGGTAAATCTGTGGAATTCATTGCCAAAAATGCCGGCGGAGGCCGTCAATAGATAATTTTAAGGTGGCGCTTGACAGATTCTTGATTAGTGCGGGTGTCGGGGGTTATGGGGAAAAAGCAGGAGAATAGGGTTAGGAGGGAGAGATAGATCAGCCATGATTGAATGGCGGAGTAGACTTGATGGGCCGAATGGCTTAAGGCTGCTCCTGGAATTTTAGAACTTATAATACATTATAGGTTAAAAAAAAAAACAGAGTGCTGGAGTAACTCAGCAGGTCAGGCAGCATCTGTGGAGAACATGGATAGGTGACGTTTCACAGAGTGCTGGAGTAACTCAGCAGGTCAGGCAGCATCTGTGGGGAACATGGATAGGTGACGTTTCACAGAGTGCTGGAGTAACTCAGTGGGTCAGGCAGCATCTGTGGAGAACATGGTTAGGTGATGTTTCACAGAGTGCTGGAGCAACTCAACGGGTCAGGCAGCATCTGTGGAGAACATGGATAGGTGACGTTTCACAGAGTGCTGGAGTAACTCAGCGGGTCAGGCAGCATCTGTGGAGAACATGGATAGGTGACGTTTCACAAAGTGCTGGAGTAACTCAGCGGGTCAGGCAGCATCTGTGGAGAACATGGACAGGTGACGTTTCACAGAGTGCTGGAGTAACTCAGCGGGTCAGGCAGCATCTGTGGAGAACATGGATAGGTGACATTTTGGTTAGGACCCTTCTTCTTTATACTGATTGTACAGAGGGGGGGGGAGAAAGCTGGGAGTGAGGAGGCTCAGGGGCAACCTAACAATTATAGGTTAGTTACGTACGCCACTTTCTCCTGTCCGATCCAATTCTTATTTCTGGTCCAAACTTCTCTCCCATGTTGCAGACCTCCCAACTATCCCGCTTTGGCGGGACCCGCTTTTTAGGTTCCCTTCCCGCCATTTTGTACCCTAATTATCCCCTAATTCTTCCTTGGTGAACGCCCGCGCCATGTGTCCCCGATCTTTGCCAGGCCCTAGTGGCCGCGCGTGCGCAGTGGGTGACCGGGCCCCAAAAGGGTTTGCCGGGCCCAAGTGGGGACTTTCTTCAGCGGGTGCAGCAGCATCTAAGGAGCGAAGGAGATATTTCGGGTCGAGACCCTTCTTCAGCTAGAAGAAGGGTCTCGCCCGAAACGTTCGCCTACTCCTTCGCTCCTTAGATGCTGCTGCATTGAGTTTCTCCGCTTTTTGTGTACCCTCGATGCAGTGCCTCAAAACCCAGTGCGCATAAAGCCGCCGCAACAACCCCAAGTGATTTGAGTCTAGTGCCCAAGTTTATCAAAGTTTAACAAAGAATTATAAATGTTTCAGCTACATGTACCTTTTTCAGGCATTTACTTCTTCACAATTTAGAATTTGTGACATGGGACCGAATATATTCATTTAAAAATATGAATTTTGAGGGAAATCAATCCTGATGTTGCTACTTTTCATTAACCATGTGCTAAAATACTATCCAGTACATCTCCAGCATTCAGTT
The DNA here is from genome assembly GCA_035221665.1 of Okamejei kenojei. Lineage (NCBI taxonomy): Eukaryota > Metazoa > Chordata > Chondrichthyes > Rajiformes > Rajidae > Okamejei > Okamejei kenojei. The sequence goes on from CM069174.1 coordinate 2,132,133, forward strand.
TATCCATTGAAACCCTTACTCAGAGATGTGACTCACCTTTAACCATCTATCCTCGCAGCCCTTGATTAACCTGCTGTAGGCATTGAATTGACCAGCAATCCATTAATGGAAGGGGTTTGTTTTCTTCGGGGACAGATTAGGTTTTCTGTTACCAATTCCCAATGTAATCATTACCTGAGGGTCAAGTTATACTCTTCTCTACATGTTAAACCTTAATTATTTAACTTGACTCATTGATAAATAAGTGGATTTAGTCAGGGGGGGGATCTTATCTCAGGCACCTGCACGTGGTCAGCCAAGGGACAGCTGGATTTCCCGGCTGCTAACCATTTTAATTCCCCTACCCCTCACCATCCTGACCTCCCTGGACTCAGCCTCTCCTCCACTGCCAGTGTGAAGAAGGCTGACTGAAAGCAGATATTCCTCTGGTGAAGTCTACAAACCTCCAGCATGGGCATTGAATCCTACTCCTCGACCCAGCTTTTCCTTGCCTCTGCGCCCAACTTTCTTTCCACTGCCACCACGCCAGTCGTCCAGTTCCCTCCTCCACGCCCTCCATCCGCTCATCACCCACCCATCCCTTCGGCCCACTGAGTTCTCACCAAACATCAGCCATCGGCCAGCCATTTACGCTGAACAATACCAGCCTAACACATATTATCCTTTAGTTTAGCTTAGAGATACAGTGTGGAAAATGGCCCTTCGGCCCACCGAGTCCGTACCGACCAGTGATCCCCACACATTAACACTACCCTACACACACTAGGGACAATTTTACACTTATACCAAGCCAATTAACCTTCAAACCATGCAGGTCATGGGGGGAACGTACAAACGCCGTACAGCCAAGCCCCGTAGTCAGGATCGAACCCGGGTCTCTGGCGCTGTGAGGCAACAGTTCTGCCGCTGCGCCACCGTGCCACCCCATCCAATTCTATGCACTCCACATTCCCATCAACCCCCCTCCCCTCTTCCAGATTCTGTCACTCTGCACACTAGAGACAATGTACAGAAGCCAATGAACCTGCCAGTGGGCACGTGTTTGGGTCGTGCGGGGAAAACGATAGCTTCTGGAGGAAACTCAAGTGATCACAGTGTAAACGTGCAGCACCATACACACACAACAGCTAAGATCAGCATTGAATCTGGGTCACAGGAGCTGTGAGGCAGCCAGTATACTACTGTGCTGCCCCTGCCTTATAATATACTGGTCAGAAGATATGAGCCAGGCCCCTTGGTCAAAAAACTGTAAAAGGAAAATATTAAAACCAAATGAAACAAATTGCATTGATATTTCAAATGGGTTTGCAGGGCACTATCATACAAAATCAAGATGCTTGCTCACCAACATGTTACCGGTACTTTTGCAGTTGTTGCTCACTATAGTGTACTTATTGATTACGTGATACGAGAACTAAGGCAAGGAAGCGAGTTGAATACTGAGCCACAGCTATTTAGAAGCCTGAACTGCCTGTGCCTTTTGTACGTGTCTCAGTCTCACCACCCTTGAGCTCCAGGTGACACACTGAAGGTACTCCGTGTGCTTGCAAAGCAATTGCTTATTTTCCTGTTTCTCTTGATCAGGTGATACTCGCTATTCTTTACTCGGTCAGCCTTTGCAGTACAACCTCCCAGTATGTCCACCTCCAGTAATCCATGGACAGTGCCAGTATTCAGCTCATCAGGTATGGATTGAGAAAAGTGCATGAGGGAAGAGCTGTTCTCAACAACAACTTAGGGCTAATTTTTGCTTTGATTCTGTGTTAACCGTGCGAGCAGTGTGAAAATAGAACAAATACTGTATATTGTTAAGAATATATGCAGATGAATCTTTAAATATTTCCCAACAGTGTACGAGATTTGTTGGTGTGGTGAGTGGTCCTATGGCCACTAGCATTTGCACTGGGATCCCGGGGATGTGTCGATATTTGCACACAGAGTCCAAGGGGCAGCCGTTGTTCCTCAATGTCTGTGCCACCCAGATCCGCTGCATCGTTCTCCACCTTCCTCCCATTGCCATTGAAACACCTCCCTGCATTTTCCGAATAAGTCTCTCTGAAAGAAATGCCGTTTCATAAACTGTTATATAGATCATTTGTTAAATAAAATATAAAAAACCTATTTGCATGTTCTCTATTTCACTTATTTGTAGTTATTTCCTATCCTTAGGCTTTGTGTTGTGTTCATTGGTTGAGAGGGTGGATCGCTAACCTGCAGCAGTGATGCAGACTAATAGTTAATCTGGAACCCTTTGACTCGATTATATGCCAGTTCATTGTATTTCTTGCTTTAAGTATAATGCTGCCATATAAACAGACTCCATTGATGTATTTCTATTTAAAGGGCCCATGCAGTACAAAACACACTAAACGAGGAAAGAAGCCAACGCTGAAATCTGCATCTACCGATCTTGGCACAGGTGATGTTGGTTAGTATCTGAACCATCACAGAAATTATGTCAATAATTTGTCTTCTCTTCAGAGTTTGCACTGCCAGGGAATGAGATTTATTAAAGGTGGAATCACGATTCACGTACTGCCTGCTGTTCATTTGTTGCTGTACCAACTTTCAATTATCCAATAATTTCAATTAAGCAATGCAAATAATATAGCAGATTGGGACTTCAAGCACAAATACTTGTCTTATTGGATAATTTGAATGAAGACATTTAATTAAGAGGAAATTGGACAGATTGCAATGTGGGATTTACCAGAATAATACATGTTCTCCATGCGTTAAATTATAAAGAGAGATTACATTTCCCTGGAATTTAGAAGATTGAGCTAATTTGCTTCATTTTTAATTGAGGAGGACACGGTTTAGGGAGAGAGAAAATATGTCTGCAAAAATAATCTGCTGGAGGAACTCAGCGGGTCAGGCAGCATCTGTGGAGGGAACGCTGCCTGACCCTCTGAGTTCCTCCAGCACTTTGTTTTTTTTTAACCCCAGATTCTAGCATCTGCAGTCTCTTGTGTCCCTGACTACTTCTGTTGGCTGGGGAGTCTGATGCAAGAGAGCACAGCTTAAAAATTAAATACACAGGCTCTTCGGGAATGAAGCCAGTAAATCAGAAATAATCTTTACGAAGTGGCAGTTTATTTTGGGTCAGTTATAAATTGTTCTTAGGCACTCCCTCAGGGTAGAGAGGATCATTTGCTTCCACTCCTGTCCTGTGTACTCTGGGATGACTGATGGAGCCAATGTGGACCCACGAAGACACTGTCTCCTGTTGGGTGAGAGATGGTTATCAGAGGATATGGATAGCTGTGGATGTGGTGGTGTTTTCCTTCCACTACATACACAGGGTGGCTGTGTGCTCCCGATTCATGGGCTGATCGCCGCGTTTCCCTTTTCAATGGTCATGGGTCAGGGATGCCTTGGAGTCAATGGGTCGTTGTACCTTTTCAAGGAAGCTATGAGGACAACCTTGAATCTATCGACCTGCTAATCTCTTGCCATGAAAGAGCTTGAAAAAGAGTGCCTGCCGATTGGAGCCGACCTCGTGCATTCATGGCTCGATACTGGGGATGGACCCTGAGAGGAGATCGTGACGTCCTCCTCAGCCACCTGGTCGAAGAAATACTTCCCAGCCACATCAACACCAAGATATGCAAGGAGCTGTACCAATAGCTAAGCACGACTTGATTTGACCACTAAAGCTTTCGACTTCTTTGTTGAGGTATAATGGAACATCCTACTCAAATTTGGCTGTCCGTGGAAATCTATCTTCATCGTGCACGAATAAGGGGTAAGCCATTTAGAACGGAGATGAGGAATCACTTTTTCTCACAGGGAGTTGTGAGTCTGTGGAATTCTCTGCCTCAGAGGGCGGTGGAGGCCGGTTCTCTGGATGCTTTCAAGAGAGAGCTAGATAGGGCTCTTAAACATAGCGGAGTCAGGGGATATGGGGAGAAGGCAGGAACGTGGTACTGATTGGGGATGATCAGCCATGATCACATTGAACGGCGGTGCTGGCTCAAAGGGCTGAATGGCCTACTCCTGCACCTATTGTCTGTTGTCTATTTGCTTCAGGATGCCAACGCTCTAACCAAGGGGCCAATGCAAGAGCGCAAGGAAACACACTCTAGAAAACATAGACCGCTCCTCCTATCTCTAGTCATCAGTGCACTAGCAGAGCCTCTGATCGAGTCAGGAAAAAGGTATTTAAAGATCAACCCCTCAGACTATGCACAAATCTCACGGCAGATCTACCAGGCAACAGTGATCCCTCCCCTCCTACAGGCTTCTGAGATATCAAATACTCACAAAATACATCTCAAGCCATTGGAGAGATACCAATGACACCGTCTCTGCAAAATCCTTCAAATCCCCAGGCAGAATAAGTGAACCATCGTACATAACTGCTCGTTGGATATGGACAGACCTGTGTTAACCAAAGCAAGAAGGGGCAAAGACAAGTATACGGAGTTTGGTCACTTATCACCCATGCTCTCACTGAGTAGTGGAATAGCCTTCAGAGCCTAAATGGCCAACACTCCTGTCTCTGAGACTGTATTTAGAAATTATTATTATTATTATGTCAATTGTATGTAGAAAATAATGACTTTTGGGGTAAGGATTTGAGGAAGTGGACAATAGAAAAGGCTTACTATCCACTTTAAAGCTCACCCTGTAATGTTGCGCTCACCAAACACATTTTATTGTTTTGTCTGATATTATTTATCACCATTTCAGTAAAGCTTTTTTTCAATTGTCTAAAGTTTACATTGATCCAATGGCATGATCTTAGAATGCTTTGGCTTCATCTCACCTCTCCCGGTTACTGTACCTTCTGCTTAACCTCTGCCTTCTGTGATCTACCTCACTGTCCAAGTGCTCCCGGTAAGGCCTGCAGTGTATTATGAAGCCTCACTATAACCTTTGGAAACACAGGCCCCACTGTCTGAATACAGGCCCCAACACTCTGATCGTTTTTAGTTGCTTCTTTCCACTTCTCAACATTGATCGAGTTTTCTCCGTTGCTGCTCCCAGGTCCTTAGTTTCCTTGAGTTGAACCCGTCTTTTGTTATTTTGTGTGTTTTCTTCCAAAACTCTTTTACATTATCAACAGTCAGTATTGGTTGCATAACCAATCTAAGCCGTTCAGCAATTAACTGTCCCTCCATTACTCTCCCTATTTTATTTCAAATGTAACAAGCTTACACTTTGTTCCTTTGTGTGCGTTGAAGTGACAGAAGCATAAGTACTATGGTACCCTTACTACTTTGCAATGTGACACCTCCCATGCATACTCTTGAGCCTAGATATTCGAATTGATATTTTATCATCAGCAGTAACCCACTTAAAATAAATGGTTTACCAATATCAGTTGCATTTTGCCAGCTGTATGGAATTTAAATTTGACTGGTTTTATAGGGGTACTTTAAAGATCACACACATAAGCTTGCCCTTCTCATATGCTTGCTGCTTATAGGTCCCCGCACTCCCTCCTCCCTCCCCCACACCTACTACACACTATTGTTAATGTTTTGCTGAAAATTAAAATAAAATTCTACTTGTCAATGAATTGTCAAGCCAAATAATCCATTGTTTAAATTAAACCCAAATCCTTTGCTACATGATTGATCCAAAATTGGAAGTGTAAGTGGTTGAATGCATTTATTAATGATAGGGTTAGGGTCTACTTCCTCTGAGGATCTTCATTTTATAAACTTAAAAGCAAATAATGCTGGTCATATTCTTTATAATCAACTGAATAATGTTTATTTCTAGTGACCACATGAGTATTTGCTTCCCGAACAAAAGTCAAAACTGCCGGAAACACTCAACAGGCCAAATAATGTCTGACCTACTGAGTAAGTTCATTAGTGATAGGAGCAGAATTAGGCCATTTGGCTCATCAAGTCTACTCCGCCATTCAATCATGGCTGATCTATCTTTTTCTCTCAACCCCATTCTCCTGCCTTCTCCCCATAACCCCTGACACCCGTATTGGTCAAGAATCTGTCGATCTCCGCCTTAAAAATATCCATTGACTTGGCCTCCACAGCCTCCTGTGGCAATGAATTCCACAGATTCACCACCCTCTGACGAAAGAAATTCCTCCTCATCTCCTTCCTAGTTCCAGTATTTGGTGTTTTTTTTTATTTTAAAGCCCCACCAAGTCCTTACTAACTTTCCAAAACAATTGCAGAGAGCTACTTCTCTGTGGAAATTATTGAGCTTGTTTTACTATTATTATTTTTACCCATTAATCATAAGCCAGTGGTAAGCTGCTAGTTTATAGTTGTCTGCATTAAATTGATTGCTGTTTTACATGAATGTTTTTTTGCAGAGTCTCTCTAGCAACCAATGTTTCCATGATGGAGAAAGTGCCTTGTAAATTTGCCACTGGTCTCCTCCGTCTGCACACTCGATACGCTATCAGGCTCGAGGGATCTATCTAGTCCTAAATCCCTTTATACGTCCACGTAATACCTTGCTGGGGCTTGCTTGCCAATAAACCTCTTTGGTAACAAAATCCTTCCACCAATTCAGTAAATGAATAATTCATGCCAGCAATGACCTTTGGAACGCTCAGTGCCTTTGAGAGGCAGGAGACAAAGTTTTGTTCACTATTCCCCCCCCCCCCCCCCCCCCCGTAGAATGAAGTTGCTTCCATCATCACAATGTACTGATATTATACGTTTCTTTGTGAGATTCTGCACACTGAAATTATGAATTAAAGGGCAATTATGGAGCATCACTGTGTTTGAATAAACATATCTGTAATTGGACAATCAGTTAGGAAGGCAGGGGCTATTTTATGTAGGCTTCAGATTTACTGTATGAACATTTTTTTAAATATGTAGATTTTTGGGGACCTGGGTTCCGCTGGGACTGGCATTTCTTGCTAATGGCCTAATGGCCCCTTGAGAAGGTGGTGGAAAGCCATCTTCTCGAACCACCGCGGTCGTTGATGGTGTTGCTAGGGAGGCAGTTCCAGCATTTCGACCCAGAGACAGGGAGGGAGCAATGTTTCCAAATCAGGATGGTGTGTGACCAGGAGGGGAACCTACACTTCGGGATATTCCCATGTGCTGCTGCATGTCCTGCTGGTAGAAGTTGCAGGTTTGTGAGATGCTCCAGTGTGTGCTGCATTTAGACTTGGGGCAGCACCGTGAGTGCAAGAATCTGCTCACTAATATTTTCTAGCCCAGCAACGAAGAATCAAGCTACTCATTGTTTAAATTATTCCCAAATCCTTTGCTACATGACAATCCAAAGTTGAAAGTGGAAGAGGTTGGGATGCATTTATTAGTGATAGTTAGGGTCTCCTCCCCTCGACTCCCCCTAGCCTGAAGAAGGGTCTTGACCCAAAATTTCACCCATTCCTACTCTCCCGTGATGTTGCTTGTCCAGCTTTTGAAAGGATGCTATAGTTCCTGCCTCAACTACCTCCTCTGGCGGCTTGTTCCATATACCCACCACCCTTTGCATGAAAAAGTTACCCCTGAGGTTCTTATTAAACCTTTCCTCCCTCACCGTAAACCTATGTCCTCTGGTCCTCGATTCTCCTACTCTGGGCAAGATACTGCTTCTACCCGAACTATTCCTCTCATAATTTTGTACACCTCTATAAGATCACCCCTCATCCTCCTGCGCTCCAAGGAATAGAGTCCTAGTCTTGACCCAAAACGTCACCTATTCCTTTTCTCTAGAGATGCTGCTTGTCCCGCTGCGTTACTCCAGCGTTTTGTGTCTCTCTAATGCCCCTGTCCCACTTTGGAAACCTGAACGGAAACCTCTGGAGACTTTGCACCCCACCCAAGGTTTCCGTGCGGTTCCCGGAGGTTTTTGTCCTCCGGCAACCACCTTCAACTAGGATCGCAACCGGCTTCGACTAAAAAGTTACCGATTTTTAAAACGGAAACCACTTTCGACCATTAGGGAGACTGACAAAACGGGATACTGAGTTGGATGCCATGATCATATTGAATGGCGGTGCAGGCTTGAAGGGCCGAATGGCCTACTCCTGCACCTATTTTTCTATGTTTCTATTAGGGTCTACTTCACCTGATGTTCTTAATTTTATAAACTTAAATGCAAATAATGCTGGTCATATTTTTTTTTAAACTGCGTAATGTTTATTTCCAATGACCACACGAGCATTTGCTTCCCGAACAAAAGTAAAAACTGCTGGAAACACTCAACAAGCCAGGCAGCATCTGTGGAGAGATAAACAGTCAAAGTTTCAGCCCTAACAGTACCTCAGAACTGGGATAGAGAGAAGTAATGTGTGTAGGAAGGAACTGCAGATGCTAGTTTACATCAAAGATAGACACCAAATGCTGGAGTAACTCTGCAGGTCAAGCAGCTTCTCTAGAAAAAAGGAATAGGTGATGTTTTGGGTCAAGACTAGGCCTCTATTCCTTGGAGCGCAGGAGGATGAGGGATGATTTTATAGAGGTGTACAAATTATGAGAGTAATAGATCGGGCAGAGTCTCTCGCCCAGAGTTGGGGAATCGAGGACCAGAGGACAATGGTTTAAGGTGAGGGAGGAAAGATTTAATAGGAACCTGAGGGGTAACTTCTTCACACAGAGGGTGGTGGGTGCATGGAACAAGCTGCCGGAGGAAGTTGTTGAGGAAGGTACTATTGCAACCTTTCAAAAAACATTTAGATAGGTACATGGATAGGAGGGATATGGGCCAAATGCAGGCAGGTGGGTCTAGTGTAGCTGAGACATGTTGGTTGGCGTGGGCTAGTTGGGCCGAAGGGCCTGTTTCCACACTAAGACTGTATGCCTAATCATTGACATCAGCTCAAGGCCAGCTCTCCCACCACGTGATGACCGTGTTTTTGTGAGGTACATACAAGTATTTTTGTAGTTGTTCCTTCCCTGCTGCTGGCTTTTCTTGAGCTTTGTGAGGAAGGCAATTTTGCCTTCATCCTCGGGTGAGTTTCAAGGAATTGCTGCATTTATGCCGTTAGAACAAACTCCGTTCAGTGCCGAAGGTTTGAAATGGAACTGATTGATCTAACTGACTATTCCTTTTTTCTCTCCAATTCTCTCCAATTTTCCTTTCTACTTTCTTTTTACAATTTGATAATTTTTGGAATGTTTTAAATAAAGAAGATGAATAGATGACTACTTACAGAATTACTAAGAACGTTTTTTTTTCATCGGAGTACCAGGAACCCACTATCTTGCCTCAGTATTTATTTTACAAATTCCAAGCTGTTAAAACAATCGTTTGGGGTTAACAACATTTATAGGGCTACTTTAGCACAATGCATGTCTTTGTGGAAAATGGCCGCATGAGGAGGAATGTTAGCTTGTCATATGTGAGGTTATCCTCATCCTTGAGGTTTGATTCAGTCCCACATAGTAGAAATCGGGGCCTCGGGGATTGCTAGGTTGGAGAAAAAGGTTTAGTTTAGCTTTGCGTGGAAACAGGCCCTTCAGCCCACCGAGTCTGCGCCGACCATCGATCACCCATACACTAGTCATCCCACGTTCGCAGCCTACACACTCGGGGCAATTCACAGAAGCCAATTAACCTACAAACCTGCATATCTTTGGAATGTGGGAGGAAACTGGAGCACCCGAAGAAAACCCACGCAGTCACGGGGAGAAGGTACAAACTCCTCCTCAGTGAATGGAAGAACGGGGGAAATGAACCGGAGCTTCTGCTGGTTTAAGAGATATTTGGATAGGCACATGGATATGCAGGGAATGGATCACATGCAGGCAGAGGAGATTAGTTTAAATTGGCATCGTGTTTGGCACAGACATTGTGGGCCTAAGTGCCTGTTCCTGTGCTGTACTGTTCTATGTCCTGATCACTGCCCAGTGGATTAGAGAGAGGGGAATCAGCTTGTAGAAGACCTCAGTGAATAAGCGGTCACGTGTGGGACTTGCCTTACTTGGGTTTTGCCTGCCGCTGGACTGTGAAGACCTTGTTTTTCCGGGAATGCCGAATAACTGTGACCCCAACCATAATGCTTCGAAAGTTACAGGGAATGGCATCTTTCGATGACTCCCTGATTCTAAAGTCACAACTGCCTGGTCGAACCTCCAGAGCATTGTAAAACGATCCAGATATGGTCACTCGTGGATCTGAAGGCACTGAAATAATCATCCAATATCACCTCTGGGCAAAGGGGTTTGTTCTCAATGTTCGAACTCAAATAATCCCTGCCATCAATTAAATGTTGAAAGAAATTTCAGTGTCAATATATAGATGAATAACTGTGGAATGTAAAGGGAAAGTCAGTCGCACTATGTGCATACATGTTAATTCTATATATGTCCCAGCAGTACCGTGCAACACACCAGTCTACCAGGAACTTATTGGGATATGTTTTTTTTAAGCCTATTGTATAAGTGTTCAGGCTCTATATCAATGTTGCACGATGGGAAAGAAGTGTCAGGCTCTCTTTAGATTTAGATTTATTAGTCACATGTACCGAGGTACAGTGAAAAACTTTGTTTGCATGCTATTCAGTCAGATCAGATAATAGTACACATAAATACAATGAAGTCAAACGCCAGCACAATAGGTCGAGCAATGGGGGAGATACAGAGTGCAGAATATAGTTCTCAGCATGGTAGCGCATCAGTTCCATAGACCAAGTCCAATGTCCGCAATGGGGTAGAGGTGAATCGGATAGTACCCTAGTTTATAGAAGGACCTTCAGAATTCTAATAACAGAGGGGAAGAAGCTGTTCCTGAGTCTGGTGCTGCTCACTTTCAAGCTTCTGTACCATTTGTCTGACAGGAGCAGAGAGAAGAAGGAATTCCGTGGTGAGACATGTCTATGATTATGTTGGCTGCATCTGTAGAAGTTGTAAGAATCGTTGGAGTCACACTGATGCAACAGCCACGAGGGCACACCAATGCCTCTACTTCATGAGGAGATTGAGAACATTTGGCATGTCTTCATGACACTTCCAATTTCTGCAGATACACCATGGAAAGCGTACCGCCGGGATGCATCACAGCTTGGTTTGGGAACAGCTCTGCCCAAGACCACAAGAAATTACAGAGGGTCATAGATGTAGTCCAATCCATCACACAGACCACATTCCCCACCATTGTAGATGTAGCCCAATCCATCACACAGACCACACCCCCACCACTGACCCCATCTACTATTCACGCTGCCTCAGAAAAGCAGCTGACATAATCAAAGACTCGTCCCACCCCATCCATTCCTTCTCTGCTCCTGTCGAGCAAAAGGTACAAAAGCTTAAAACCACACACAACCAGACTCAAGAACAGCTTCTTCCCCTCTGTTATCTGGCTTCTGAAGGTCCTTTCATAAGCTAGGCTACTGTTCGATTCACTGTAGGTGGCAGGTATGTGAGCCTAGTTTAATATACAGATGATCGATGATTAAATGACACTTTTGTGCCTTCGAGCCACTTAGCATGTTTCTCTTTTAATTTTGATTCACTTCTACCCATTGAGGACATTGGACTTTGTTTAAGGAACTGATGCGCTACCATGCTGAGAACTATATTCTGCACTCTGTATCTTCCCCTTTGCTCTTTGTTTGAACTGTATGGTATTTGATCTGTTTGGATAGCATGCCAAATAAAGCTTTTCACTGTACCTTGGTACATGTGACGATAATAAATCTCAACATGTCGAACTTCCTCAGTCTTCCAAGGGAGTAAATGTGTTGGTGTGCCTTCTGTGGCTAGTCCACGACAGATATGAATTAATATTACTTATTAAAATGTGGTTCAATTGTCAATGTGTTGTTCAGAGAGGATTCCAGGAGACAATGAACAGTGAGGTTATCATGGTGCCACCATGAGATTGCATCAAGAGCCGTCAGTTTTGAAATGACGCTACATTTCAGCCATTGGAAATGGCTGTTTTGCACACAGTTTGTAACTTACCCGGATTACCAAGGAACCTCACTTATTTGGCAAGGTATTTTGCCCCTGCACAAAAGATTTACCGCCATTCTGGAGTTGCGTACCTTGCCACCCGAAAGGAAATGCGAGCAGCAATGATGGGCAAACTCCACTTTTTGAATGTGCATTTGGAGATACTGGCTGCAGAGATCTGTGATATTTGCAAATTGGAAGGGGGGGGGACAGCTCCAACTTGTACAGTGAGGTTTGGTGAGAGTACCCATTGTGCTCAAAAGCACTCATCAAATTCACAGGGCCGTGTCCACAAATGATTTTACATAGAACACTGTTGCTGAAGTCTCGTGTGATCTTGCTCACCGTCAAAAGGTTAAATTGTTTTAAAACTGAGCCCAGCTGTAGGTGGCAGGTATGTGAACCTGGTATAATATACTGATGAACGATGACTACTTGACATTTCTGTGCCTTGGAGCCACTTAGCATGTTTCTCTTCTTTTCATTTCAGTTGTCGGCCGAATCTTAGAGGTAACAGATCTCCCTGAGGGAATCACTCGCACTGAAGCAGACAAACTTTTCAGTCAACTTTCAATGTCTGGTGCCAAAATCCAGTGGCTCAAAGACTCTCAGCAGCGCAGCAGTGGCTCTGGGGACTGTAACAGAGCGACAGAGAACTCAAAGAATGCTGGGGACCTAGCTGCACTTTATACGATTGTTGCCGTGTTCCCTTCGACCATGGCAGCCCAAAATGCAACTGTCAGACTGAATAATTCAACAAACAGGTTTAAACTGCGAACAGCCAAGAGAAGCTATGATCTTCGCATTCTAGAAAGAGCCAGTTCCCAGTAGCCAATGGATATTTGAAAATTCCTTTTTCTTCTCTCCTTTGAATGACTGTATTGGCTTTGTTTTAAGTCAGCGTTGTTCCTGTAGTGCATTGTTTTGTCCAAATATCACTTTAGACATAATTAAGGAAAGTTAGTGATCAGTTGGAAAAAAAAGTTTGTTTTTTCCCTTAACTTCCATTTTACACGCCCACACAACCCATGTGTATTTTTTCTGTTGTGCAAACGTATTAGAAGAGCTTATTTAAGTGACACAAACAGTTGACTGTGTACGGTCACGACAAATTTTATTTAACCTGTTTTTTTGATTTTAATTATAAAAGTTTGTCTGCCAGTCCAGACTCTCAATATCTTCTTTGTTTTAAGCTGTCTTTTATTTGCAAGGTGACACGACTTACTCCCTTGTATCTAACGTGTATGAATTATATACAATGCCCTTCAATGAGAAACACTCGAAGGCACTTCATAAAAACAAGGGGCAATAAAAGGCGATACAACCCTGGCTTGGGGTTTTAGCCGAGGGATATTTGATGTTTGAGCACAGATAGATTATATTGCGGAGGTCGCAGATCAAGTTGTCCTGGGGGCCTGCAGAGGAAAGAACCGAAGATAGACGTAAAATGCCGGAGTAACTCAGCGGGACATGCAGCGTCTCTGGATAGAAGGAATGGATGACATTCCAGGTCGAGACCTGTCTTCAGACTGCTGAACTAAGTTGAGTGAGACGTCATAAGCATTGTTTCCATCTGGGCAATTGGTTCGGGAATGGGTTTTAAGTCAAGGATGGGGGCCATGGATTTGGCCATCCCTAGGTTCAGGTGATAAAAATAGCAACTAGTGGGCCAGAAGTGATCTTCGGGTTGAAATAAATCAGAATGGAATTGTAAAGATACATAGAGAAGTCAATCCATACTCTTGCTGGTGATGTGACATCATTGGAACTCGTCGATTGGGACAGACTGACACTTGACCTTTGTTAATGTGTAGCGGTGATGATGAGAGGGAATCCGTCAGAGAGGCGCTCGTTATGCACGAACCCCTCGGACCGACAACAGCTGGGGTTGAAAGTAGCGAAGGTGGAATTACAGGAGATGGCCGTCATGTCTGGCAAAGCTGGAGGATGAAGGACAATGCATCATGATATTGACAATAGGATAATACTTGCCACCTGGGTGAAAGAGTGGGAGTCGGGTTGGAAAGATTCACAAAGGACTTCCATTGGCAGCCGATTCCTATCCTATTATTTGCTCTAGAAGGGGCCCATTACTAGATGGGATGTTTCCTCCATTTATACAATTTCTGCACCTCAATGAATCATTAGTCCTCCATCGCCTGCACAGCATACCCTGTTGAGTGTGAGTTGCTACACTGACTGTATAACCTATGTACCAGGGCCTCCTCCCATATGAAGGTTATGGTCTTGCACCCATGCTGGGCTCTATTGTCTTAAAAAGTGATCAACCTCTTTTATTATCCCCAATGAACCAGCCTTCATAATCTTCTGGGGCAGAGAATTCCAGAGATTTTCGAGAAGAAATTCCTATGCGCCTCACTTTTCAATGACTGGCCCCAAGTCCTGTAGTGATGTCCACTCATGTGTGACTCTTACACTAGTTGAAACTTCCTGTCGCCCACCCTGTCATCCCCCATTATCATCACAAGTGTTTCAGTACGATCATCCAAAGAATACAGGTGCAACTCCTTCAATCTCTCTTGATAGGCCCTTTCACCCCAGTAATTACCCAAACGAACCTCTTCTGGACCCTCTCCAACGCCAGTATATATTTTCCTAACCCCATTCTCCTGCCTTCTCCCCATAACCTCTGGCACCCGTACCAATCTAGAATCTGTCAACCTGCGCCTTAAAAATATCCTTAAAAAAGGATAGCACAAAGTCGATGATGAGAACGGTGGGGGAGGAGGGGCTGGCACCCCTGTCTCAGGTCTGCTCGAGTCGTCCCCCTTTAGTCCAACAGAACCACAGTCCACGGGCAGCGCAGGCCTACAGCTTCACGTTTTCTCTCCGTAATTTGATTGCGTGAAACACATTAGCAGGGAGGTGCTATCAGCCTGAATCAGCCCTGCATCTCCCAGTTGCCAAACACTTTAACTCCCCCCCCCCTCCCATTCCCACACTGACCTTTCTATCCTGGGCCTCCTCCATTGTCAGAGTGAGGCCCAGCGCAAATATTGGAGGAACAGCACCTCATATTTCGTTTGGGCAGCTCACACCCCAGTGGTATGGACATAGAAACATGAAACTTTCAGCCCTCGAGCCTACCGCCATTCAATATGATCATGGCTGATCAGCCTGCCTTCTCTCCAGCACAAGGGCAATGATGGACATTGACTTCTCTACCTTCCCATCAGCCAACAATGAACCATTCTACGTTTCTTTGACCAGCATCTGCTTTGACCTGTCCTTTTCACACCTTACCCCTCCATATCTCTAGTTTCCCTCAACCCTGACCCATTCCTTCTCGCCAGAGATGCTGCCCGTCCCGCTGAGTTACTCCAGCACTTTGTGTCTATCTTCTGAGTTTCTAGACAGGCAACCTTTATCAAGGCCTGAACAAGATTGGCTTTTATTTGGCTAGCTTTCTCCAAATGTTTGCTGGTCCACTTTTTAGACAGGGCAAAAAGGGCATGTCTCTAGTGGGTACACAAAAGGCTGGAGATATTCTGCGGGTGCAGCAGCATCTAAGGAGCGAAGGAGATAGGCGACGTTTCGGGTCGAGACCCTTCTTCAGACCATGGGTACAGAAACTCAGCCAGTCTAAGAGCGAAGGAGATAAGGCGACAGACCCTTCTTCAGACCAGTCTGAAGAAGGGTCTCGACCCGAAACGTCGCCTATCTCCTTCGCTCCTTAGATGCTGCTGCACCCGCTGAGTTTCTCCAGCTTTTTGTGTACCCTCGATTCTCCAGCATCTGCAGTTCCTTCTTTAACACTTCTTCAGACCATACCCAGCGTCTCTAGTGGGAGCTGTCACAGCAGTGGCAGGGCGGCCAACTCTGCCACCACTAGGTGGCACCACGTACACAGGTTTCTGGTGACCAAAACTCAGCCACGGTGCTGCCACCTACCTATTTAACACAATAAGTCAAAGTCCACATTTTGGGGGGAAAAAAGATGTGGACCTGAATGTTTTCAATATGCAGCTGGTCTTACAATGCGAAGGAATCTTATAGAGGTGTATAAAATCATGTGAAGTATAGATCGGGTAGACTCTTGCCCAGAGTAGGGGAATCGAGGACCAGAGGACATAGGTTCAAGGTGAGGGACGAAAGATTTAATAGGAATCTGAGGGGTAACTTTTTCACACAAAGGGTGGTGGATATTTGGAACAAACTGCCAGAGGTGGTAGTTGAGGCTGGGACTATCGCAACGTTTAAGAAACAGTTAGACAGGTCCATGGATAGGACAGGTTTAGAGGGCTAGTGTAGATGGAACATGTTGGCTTGTGAGGGCAAATTGGGCTGAAGGGGCTGTTTCCACACTGTATCACTCTGACAATAGAGTATCATTGAACTATTGACATAAAAACCTTTGCCAGGTGAGTCATTGGTAGTTTTGAGTGGATGAGGAACATGCAAGGAAAGCAGCGAGAGGGGAGAGGGATATCAGGGGCAACGTTTTCACTCAGAGGGTCGTCCGCATCTTGAAGGAGCTGCCAGAAGAAGCGATAAAAGCAAATGCAATTATGACTTTTAAAAGACATTTGGGCAGATGACATTTGGGCGGCACGGTGGCGCAGCGGTAGAGTTGCTGCCTCACAGCGCCAGGGACCTGGGTTACATCCTGACTATGGGCACGGTCTGCACGGAGTCTGTACATTCTCCCCGTGGCGTGCGTGGGTTTTCTCCAGGTGCTCCAGTTCCCCCCCACACTCTAAAGGCAGTACTCCATTGGATTTCTAAATGGCACATATTAATGTTAATAAAATAGTTGATCAGATTGTCAATGTGGCAGCAGAGAGAACAAAATGGTTAGAGGCCAGGAGGCGCTTCATTAAATGGTGCTTAATGAATGTTCATCGAATAATCAAAGTAAACAGTGATGGGCTCCTGTGCAGAGTGTTGGGATGATCACTTTCCCCGGTGTATATAAAGACCTGGAGTTAGGAGCATGTTGACCTTTGCAGATCACCACATCAGGGCTGACTTATTAACTGCAACACAGATGTTCTTTGGACCATCGGGTGCATGCCAGCTCGCACAGGAGCAATGCCACCTGTCCCGTTTCCCCCTTACCCCTGCAACTTACTTTCACGTACAACCACCTTTTCACTCTCGATTAGTGCAGGTGTCAAAGATTATGGGGAGAAGGCAGGAGAATGTGGTTGAGAGGGAAAGATCGAATGGCGGAGCAGACTCGATGGGCCGAATGCTTTAATTCTGCTCGTACATCTTTATGGTCTTAATGATCCTATGGTCTTCTAGCGGGATTACTGTTGCCATCTCCAATCTGAGAACTATCTGAGAAATAGGGGAACAAGGCAGGTTGAGTTGGAGTTGAGTTTATTGTCACGTATACTGAGGTACAGTGAAAAGCTTTTGTTGCGTGCTAACCAGCTAGCGGAAAGACCTGATTACAATTGAGCCATTGACAGTGTACAGATAAAAGAGTGGAGCGATTGTAATGGGTGATTGCAGTTTCATTTCTGAGACCAGCACCCAAAGAGTCGCCTAGCTTGGGCACCATCTTGGATCAGTGGTGAGGAGCGGCTGGAGGACAGTGATGGTCAGGGCCGGATTTAGATGAAGAGAGGCCCTAGGCTGTTCCACTTGTGAACCCCCCCCCCCCCCCCCCCCAATTCCCCACCCCCATGACTGGAGGAAGATGGTCCACCAGATTGACACCGATTTGCAGCCGAACGTGGCGAATGAGATAAGGGGCTGGAAAGCTACACTTTATTTAATTATTGCCAGTGCTAGTGTCGAGTCATCGGCTTAAAACACTATTATTCTCAAATGGAGGGCAAGGAAAATTACTGAGACTACAGTGCGTTGTGACAGCATAGGTAAGAAAGGACTATGGCAGAGTCACAAATATTATACACTTGGCCGGAGGGCCCCTAGATTTCGGGGCCCTAGGCTTCAGCCGACGAAGCCTAATGGTAAATCCGGCTCTGGTGAGGGAGCTTTGGACTTTGGAGACTTTTGGAGAGTTTGTGGAGCGGGTGAGACCTGTACACGTTGGTCGGGCAAGAGCAGCACCGATCTCCCCATGGGGTGGGCATCTTCATGCTCGGCAGAGGGGCAGCACCGAACCTGAGAGGAGAGACCACCAGAAGAGAAATAGAGCCAAAGTGGAAGTGAGAAATGAGCAAAGTTAACAGGCAGCAAAAGCAGGGAGCAAAGGGAGGCGAAGGATGGAAAAAAAGTTAAATGTAAAGGTTCTGTCTCCGAATGCAGACTGCATCCAAGAGTCAAGAGTGTTTAATCGTCATATACAGTAGAAACAGAACCATGAAATTCTTACTTGCTGCAGCTCTCCAGGCACACTAACTCAACAAATAAATATGCAACAGTAATACAATATAGTATCAGTAACAGGGCGGCACGGGAGCGCAGCGCCAGAGACCCGGGTTCCATCCTGACCACGGGTGCTGTCTGCACGGAGTTTGCACGTTCTCCCCGTGACCCGTGGGTTTTCACCGGGTGCTCCGGTTTCCTCTCACACTCCCAAGACGTACAGGTTTGTAGGTTAATTGGCTTGGCAAAATTGTAATTGTCCCCAGTATGTTTAGGATAGTGTTAGTGTGCGGGGATTGGTAGTCGGCACAGACTCGGCGGGCCGAGGGGACTGTTTCCACACTGCAGCTCTAAACTAAACTAGACCACAATAGTGAAAGCCGATGTACCTCATACAAAGTCCATGGTGGTTTGTTGCTAGGGTCGTGCAGAGTGATTCAGCAGCCTGAAGGTTGCTGTGAAGAAGCCGTGCTTCTTCACAGAGCTCATGGTTCTTAGGCTCCGGTACCACCTTCCCGACGGTAGCAGCGAGATGAGAGCGTGGCCAGGGTGATGTGGGTCTTTGATGATATTAGCTGCCTTCTTGAGGCTGTGCAAGGCAGGACGTTGGAGGTGTCGAACCAGGCTGCGATACAACCGGTCACTCTACAGATTGCTTTTTCTGGCGACTTTATGAACTCTTCCTCGGATTTAATATCATTGTTTTAAACTCTCCTATTGACCCAGTTTTGTTGTTGTATTTTTGTGCCTAATAATATAAACAGGCGTTGCTTTTCCGCTCCCTACTGTCTCAACCTTGAATGTATTTTCCCACTCTACCATGGCCAATCTGCCTGCCTACCTTTATATCTTAGAGACATACTGCACAGTAACAGGCCTTTTGGCTCAACTTGCCCATGCCGTCCGACATGCCCCATCTACACTGGACCCATTTGCCCACCTTTGGCTCATATCCTTCTAAACCTTTCCTACCCATATGCCTGTCCAAATGTCTTTTAAATATTGTTATAGTACCTGCTTCAACTAGCTCCTCTGGCAGCTCGTTCCATATACCCACACTCTATGTGAAAAAGTCGCCCCATGGATTCCTATTTAATCTCTCCCCTCTCACTTTAAACCTAAGTCCGCTGGTTTTTGGTTCCCTAAACTGGGTAAAGGTCTCACCCAGATGGTGCATTCACCCAATCTATTCCCCTCATGATTAATACACCTTTATAAGATCCCCTTCATCCTCCTGTTGCACTCCATGGAATAAAGTCCAACCTCTCATTATGGTTCAGCCCCTCGAGTCCTGGTAAATCATCTCTGCTCTCTTTCCAGCTTAACAACATCCCTCCTGTAGCAGGGTGACCAAAAGTGAACACAATACTCCAAAATGCAGCCTCACCAATGCCTTGTACATCTGTAACACAACATTCCCAACTTCTATACTCAGTATCCTGACTGATGAAAGCCTTCTTGACCTCCCTATCTACCTGTGACGCCACTTTCAAGGAACTATCGACCTGTACTCCAACATCCCTCTGCTCTACAATATTGCTGGAGATTATTTTGCTCCCAGTTTTGCCGTTCTGCATCCATTGTCCATTTGATGTTGTCCAGTCAGTTCTTTTTTGTGCCATTATATTGTGGACATCTACAGGTTCAGAAATTCAAGGGGCAGAATTAGGCCATTTGGCTCATCAAGTGTACTCCACCATACATCTGTGTGTCTGTGTCTTCCTGTGTATAAGTGCTTTGTGTGTGTTCTGTATGTGTTTTTGTGTGTATGTTATGTGTATGCGTGTGTGTGTTTGTGGTTTTTATGTGTGTTGTCCGTTGGTGTTCAGTGTGTTCTGTATGTTTGTCTCTGTGCGTATATGTGTGCTATGTGTGTGTGTGTGTGCTGTGGTATGTGCTATGTGTGTGTGTGATGTGTGCATGTGTGAGCTACCGTGCAGCGGGTGGGGTGAGGGACTGTGATCTGGGTGGGGAGCGGGTAATTGTTGGCAACTTGTTCCTGCACCCTGGATCAGACCCTTCCCACTTCCCACGGGTTTCCGAGGCAGACCGCGACCCCGGCGGGTTACGCAAGGGCGATTCTTTAGGGAAGGGCCCATTCATTCATGCTTGGCTCCGGGAGGAGAACGGCTCCAATTACCCGCAGTCAGCCCGGGGTGAGCTTGTCGTCTCGGTGCGAGTCCCTGCGGCTCCCAGTGTAAGCTGCAAGCTTGGTGAGACACATCGGCCCGCTGGGCGGCCGCGAACAGGCGACTCTAACACCCGGGACATCCAGCAAACCGCAGCAAGGTGGGTTCAGTGGCACTTCCCAACTCTCTCTCTCACTCGGGGGCCACGTTAAAGCGCCCGCGGAAACTTGTAGATCAACACAAAATGCTGGAGTAACTCAGCAGGACAGGCAGCATCTCTGGAGAGAAGGAATGGGTGACGACTCGGGTCGATACCCTTCTTCAGGCTGTCAGGGGAAAGGGAAGCTAGAGATATAGACGGTGATATAGAGCAGAGGAATGAAAGATATGAACGTTGCGCTGAGTTTAAAACTTTGTTCGGGAAATAGTTGTGATGTGGCTTTGGTGAGCTCTGGGACTTGCAAGTTGAGTGAGAGCTGATGTCCCATTTAAGGCGTTGAGATGTCCGCATGTTCCCCTCGTCTCCGGGCTGGGAATAGCACAGGGACAGAGCCCAGGCTGGCTGCCCCGGGCCCGGCTAGCGGCGCCCTTATGGGGAAATTCAATCGCTTGCCTTTAGTAACTGCCAAGTTGTTTCATGGAACAGAAGGCGGCGGGCACTAGCTGCGAACGGGCGACGATTTGAAACTGGGGTGGGGTCCCGGAGATTTTCTGGTGTCCTCTCGGATTTATGATCGGCCACAGAAGGTTTGGATGTGACTCCATCTATCCTCCCCACTCACTCTTTCCCCAGACTCACCTTGCCCCCCTCACGCCATCCCCTCCCCACCTCATCGTATCTCCCACCCCTCTCCATCTCCTCATCCTCTCCCCACCCCTTCCCATCTTCTCCCACCACCCCTCCCCCACCTCCATCCCCGTCCACACATCTTCTCCCCCCCCCCCCCCCCACCTCTCCGCCCCATTCTTCCCCATCAACCCCAGCCCTGCATTAAGCCAGCAACATCCCAACAGTATGTGGACAATTGCCCAAGTCTGCCCCATTCACGAGGAGGACAAATCCAACCCAATCCACCTAATTGTCGCCCAGTCTGCTCTCAATTATTGGCAAAGTCTGGGAAACTGTCCTTTGCTCCCAAGTGGCACATCTGAGCAATTACCTGCTCATCGATGCCCAGTTTGGGTCGAACCAGGACCGTTGTGCTGCCGCTTGGAGCAGACTTGGACCACAAAGATGAGAGTAACTGGCCCTGACATTGGGGCAGCATTTGACAGAGCGTAGGATCAAGGAGCCATGGTAAAAGTGAAGTCAATGGGCATCAAAGGGGCGACACCCCCAATAGGTGGAGTCATTATTTACACACAGGAAGATGTTTGTGGTTGTTGTTGGACCCAGGACATCGCTGCAGGAGTTCATCGGCGATGTGTCCCAGACCCAGCCATCATCAGCTGTTCCATCAGTAACTTTCGGTCCATCATCAGATCAGGAGTGGAGGTTCACAACTCCACATTATCTACTGAATCGTTCCAGGTGGCATTTGAACTCGGCTCTCTGAATCGGCCCGATTTCTTTGGTCGGGTGGATCAGTTGTTTCACTGTACTCATGGGAGCAAAATTACAGAATATGACGCCAATTTACTCAGTAAACAGTCGATTGAAAGGGCAAGCGAAATGGTGGGAGATTGCAACAGCTCCTCCCAGAAAAAGCAGAGCAATTTCCCCAGAAAGATGCAGCGAGCTGTGTCTGTAGTCACCTGTAAACAATGTGCATGCAGTCTCACCCGCAGCAAGACTGTTCACCAAGCTCAAATGCATGGAATTACCTGCCGTTTTATGACTTTGAGTTTGATTTTTAGCGAAGCCCAGGTGGAGAATTGAGGCCTGTTGTCTGACACATCTGGTGAATCTATGGAATTAATTGCCACGGGCGGCTGTGGAGGCCAAGATTGATAGTGTCTACGGGCGTCAAAGGTAGACGGGGGGAAGGCAGGAGAATGGGACCGAGAGGGAAAGATGGATGTTTAGTTTAGATATACAGCGCGGAAACAGGCCCTTTGGCCCACTGAGTCCACGCCGACCAGCGATCCCCGCACGCTAACGCTATCCTTTACACGCTAGGGTGTGTACAACAAAGCCAATTAATCTACAAACCCGCACGTCTTTGGAGTGTAGGAGGAAACCGGAGCTCCCGGAGAAAACCCACACGGGTCACGGGGAGAACGTACAAACTCCGTACAGACAGCGCCCGTGGTCAGGATGGAACCCGGGTCTCTGGCGCTGTAAGTCTACCGCTGGGCATTGCGTCTGCTTCTATGTCTTATGGTATGATGGTCTTAGGGACATTAACAAGGTTGAAACTGGCACGTGGGCCTTGTAGTGTTGGAGGAAGCAAGAAGAGGTGGGAAGCTGGATAGATTTGAGGTCAGTCCAGTGAGGAGATGAGACGAGGCAGAAGCAGCAAGGTGCCATATCTGAGAACGGCGTTTGATTCCAGTGCAGTTTCTTTTCTAATTATAGCTCACGGTCTCTTTCTGGGCCCAGATAGTTCTGGAGTGAAACAGTTGCTAGAACTCCCCTCCCCCACCATCGATCACCGTTCCACCGCAGAACCTCACACACAGGCAGTCCAATGTCCAATTGAGGGAAGTAGACGGTGAGAGACATGGCAGGGGAGGTTGTGGTCAGACCTCTGAGAAAAGGGTTCTTGTGATACGGGCCCTCTGAGTTTCAGTTGAGTTTATTGTCACATTTACCGAGGTACAGTGAAAAGCTTTAGTTGCGTGCTAATTGTGCTTTATGCAGGGCACAGGCAGTCTGAAGAGCGTGGTGGGCCTTTGGTTTAAAATAGGAGAGCAACGTGTGATGATACAAGGTGCACAATAATGTTCTGCAAATCAATTTGCATTAAATTCTGGGACTTGTAAGCTGTTCAAAACACAAAGTGCTGGAGGAACTCAGCAGGTCAGGCAGCATCTGTGGTGGGAAATGGACCAGTGACGTTTCAGGTCAGGTCCCTTCTTCAGACAGGTCCAGACCTGATCCTTCTCTTGGGTCCTGACTCGAAACGGTAGGTCCTTTTCCCTCCCCAGTTGCTGCCTGGCCCGTTGAGTTGCGTTTGCACTTTGCTCAAAATTCCAGCATCCGCAGGTTCTGTTGTCTCAGCTTATGCCGGAACCATGTAGAGCGGTACATTGCTGCGGCCTCACAGCATCAGTGACTCGGGTTCAATCCTGACCTCGTGTGCTGTCTGCGTGTGCAAGCTCTTCCTGTGATCGCGTGGGTTTCCTCCGGGTGCTCCGGTTTCCTCCTGCATCCCAAAGACGTGAAGATTGGTGAGTTAACTGGTCGCTGTGGATTGCCCTCTAATGTGTGGGTGAAGGGTAGAATCTGGGGCGAGTAGAAGGGAATGTGGGGAGAATAAAACGGGATCAGTGTAAATGGGTGGTTGATGGTCAGCACGGACTGGGTGGGCCGAAAGGCCTGTTTCGGTGCTGTATGACCCCATGGCCCGATCGATAGATGAAAGGGCAGAGAAATGTACAGCCAGGTTTAAAGGGCGACTGTCAGTGGAGAGCAGAGAGCTGAAGGGCAATGAGGAATTGACCAGTCTGAAGATGGGTCTCGAACCGAAACGTCACCCTTTCCTTCTCTCCAGAGATGCTGCCTGTCCCGCTGAGTTACTCCAGCGTTTTGTGTCTACCTTCGATTTAAACCAGCATCTGCAGTTCTTTCCTACCCATAGGAATTAAATGTCAGCGCATATCAGTGTGGCACAGTGTGGGTGCTCCACTCGAGCCAGCCCTTGGCCGGAGAGCAGCTGAGGCAAAGCCCCAGACAGATGTTTACAAAACTTTAAAGCTTCCGATTTGGGTTTGCTGTACAAAAGTATCATTAGATTCAGAGGTAGACAGCTGCGTGGTGTGGAGTTGGTGATCAGCCCTGAAATCACTGAATGGCTGATCAGAAGAAATAAGACTGAATATCCTTCTCCAGTCCTTCCCCTCCTCTCCCCCTCCCCTGCCTCAAACCATCTCTCCCTCCATCCCTCCCTCCGTCTCTCCCGTCCAGGACTCTCACCCTGGAGCCAAGATGACGGGACCTCCTTTGCTTGAGCTCAACCTTGGGCCAGGGCGACGGCAAAGAAAGCCAGAACCCGCCTTCATCAGAGGTTCAACTCTCTGAAACCGTTAACTCCAGTACACATCGTCAGTTGTTTCCAGGTTAATACTTCTTGCTGCAAAGTGCACCAGGGCTACATTGTAAAGATCTAATTTTATGTGAGATTGCCACAGAACACTTTCTGGAGATCCCGATGGGCGCCATCTAACCGATGGCCCCAATTTGTTCTCTTCTAGAGCAAAACACAAATTGCTGGAGGAACTCAGTGGGGCAGGCAGCATCTGTGGAAGGAATAGAGGCGTTTTGGGTCGAGACCCTTCCTTAGACTGATTCTGATCATCTGAAACGTCGCCCCCACAGATGCTGCCTGACACACTGAGTTCCTCCAGCACTTTGAGCTTTTCTCAAGATTCCGGCATCTGCATTTTCTCTTGTTATCTTCCATATATTTCTTGCCTGCTCATGTTTAGTGAATGTGTGGCTCACCTTATAACTTGATACTTGCTAAATCACCCGAGCCAGGCCCCTTGCCAATAACAACAGATGATTTTGCTGCAGGCCATTGGCTTGTATCCCACAGATGTTATCATCCTTGCATGCTCACCTTCCCAGCTCTGTAATCAACTTGCTCTGGAGCCAATTTTACCAACAATGGACAAGAGAGAAGGTGCTTTACCTTGTGCATGTTAGATCTTTTAATTATATTAGGTTTGTCCAGCACTCCTCGTATTTTATTTCCTTATACTGTATCCATCATGTTTATGTATGTCCCATTCCCGTACATTTCCCAGTAACAAATGTTCTCCCAACATTCCCATCAACTTATCGCAGGACGGCACAGTGGCGCGGCGGAAGAGTTGCTGCCTCACAGCACCAGAGACCCGGGTTTGATCCTAACTATGGGTACTGTCTGTATGGAGTTTGTACGTCCTCCCTGTGACTGCATGGGTTTTTTACGAGATCTTCGGTTTCCTCTCACACTCCAAAGACGTACAGGTTTGTAGGTTAAGTGGCTTCAGTTGTACCTAGTGTGTAAGATAGTGCTAGTGTACGGGGATTGCTGGTCAGGGCAGACTCAGTGGGCCAAACGGCCAGTGTCCGCTCTGTATCTCTAAACTGAACTAAACAAAACCATCAATTCAATACATCCTCTTACACCAGGTCAACACCACTCATGGTTCTCCCTCAAACAATGCACCTATGAAGTGTTGGCGAGGCTGTTACACTGGGCCCAGTCCTACAGTGACCAGAGGTGACTGTGGTCCTCCCCCACCGAGCCTTGGCGTTGGCTGCACCGAGCTTCAGTGTGTCCCTCAGCACGTACTCTTGCAGTCTGCAGCGAGCCAGTCGGCAACATTCCCCCACGGACATCTCGCTCTGCTGGGTGGCCAACAAGCTTCATGAAGACAAAACTGGGTCTTTCACCAGTCGATGTTATTCCAGAATCTGTCCCATGTTCATAAATACGAAACGTAATTCCAGTTGGCATAGAGCCCTGTTGTAGATCACCAAACATCCCCATTCTGAGATGCATGTTCCTGGGAAACTCGAGTGGTTATGAAACGTTGTCCCATTGATCATTTCTATGGCTGATGTCACAAGGTGCTATGTCAAAGTTGGCA
This sequence comes from Okamejei kenojei, assembly GCA_035221665.1. Lineage (NCBI taxonomy): Eukaryota > Metazoa > Chordata > Chondrichthyes > Rajiformes > Rajidae > Okamejei > Okamejei kenojei. Next base: position 2,158,153 of record CM069174.1, read on the forward strand.
TTGCTTTTGGAAGAGAAAGTTGCTCACAAATGGGAGGACGGGATTAATTCGTTCTTTCCGACCAAATTTCCCTTCGATTTCGTGAAGCAATTTTATTCCTTTTCTTTCCATCCAGAATGACAGAGAAAGAGGCGTTGAATGATTCCAACTCTCCGCAGCATGATGAACAACCTGGATCTCCGGTAAAGTTAGCCATATTGTCTTGTTGAGCTGATACCACGCTGCTTGTGGGAGCAGAGAAAGAGACTGGCTGCTATTCACCGAGATGTGGTGCTGAGGAGCTGAGTGATCAGAGTGTACTTGGGTGGAATGGGTCAATTTGGAAGATGAAACTAAATGTTTTTCCTTCCTCCAACGAAAGATCCAGTGAAAGATACGACAATGAATAAATTATTATCAGACTTGTCTTTCCCTTGCAAAATGGCCTGGAATGTGGTCCCCCAACCTCCAGAGAATTCCAGACCAATGACATCAATGTTGACTCACAGTTGGTTGTCAGCCTCTGATTTAAGATAAGATTGGGCATTTACAAACCACTCTCGGGCAGCAGATCCATGAATCGCCTGTAGAATGGTGCTGTGTTGGTTATTTTAGTCAGAGGTTTCTTGGCCAGCTCATGTGGAAGATTGTAAACTTCACGCCAGTGGCAATGCTAAGGTTGGACGTATTGCAGGTTTGTCAGAGAATGGATGGTGTACACAACCAGTAAATGCAAAGGGATCCTGTGTTTGTTTATGAGCCAGTATAATGTCTCCTACCAAAAGAAGACAGATAGTCAACAAGCAAAGAGGTGAAAGGTTATTGGAAGTAGATGGGAATGCAGTGCCGAGGTTACAATCAGATTTTAGTTTACTTCAGAGATACAGCATGGAAGCAGGCCCTTCAGCCCATCAAGTCCGCGGCAACCATTGATCACCTATTGATACTAGTTCTACGTTATCCTACTTTCTCATCCATTCTCTACACACCAGGGGCAGTTTACAGAGAGCCAATTAATCTATAAACCTGCGCATCGTTGGGATGTGGGAGGAAACCGGAGCGCCCGGAGGAAACCCATGCAGTCACAGGGAGAACGTGCAAACGCCACAGGCAGACTGCACCAGAGGTCAGGATCGAACCAGGATTTCTCTGATGCTGTTACCACCTCTAATCAGCCTGGTTTTCACTTACATTATCAACCTTGCTCTGTATTACTATCTATATTGTTTGGTGGTACAGGTTGTGGGTTTAAGAATTATCGTTGGAGTAGCCTGAGTGAGTAACTGCGTTTCAGTTTGCAGTGGAGGGAATGAATCTTTAGGTGGCTGATGGGGAGGCAATGTGGGCTGCTTTGTTCTGTGTCGAGTTTCTCGGGAATTGTTGGGGCTGCCTTCATCCACACGTGGAGAGTTTTCCATCATGGTGGCGCAGTGGTGGAGCTACTGCCTTAACAGCGCCAGAGACCCAGGTTCGATCCTGACTCTGGGGACTGTCTATACAGAATTTATACGTTCTCCCCGTGACCTGCACAGGTTTTTTCCGGGATCTCTAGTTTCCTCCCACACTCCAAAGACGTACAGGTTTGAAGGCTAATTTACTTGATGTAATTTTAAATTGTCCCTGGTGTGTGCTGGATAATGTTAGTGTGCGGGGATCGCTGTTCGGCACGGACTCGGTTGGCTGAGCGGCCTGTTTCCATACTGTATCTCTAAACTAAACTCCTGACCTGTGCCTTGTAGATGGTGCAAAGGGTTTGGAGTGTCAGGAGGTGAATCAAACACCATGGGATAGCCAGCCTCCGACCTAGTTTTGTAGCCAGTGTTTATTTTTATGTGCCTAGCCAGTTGCAGACTTGGTGATGGTAATACTAGTGATCCGCAAATGTGGGTGGTTAGACTCTGCCTTGTTGGAGAGGGTCACACTGCCTGGTACCTCAGTGGCATGAATGTTATTTATCACTTATCAGCCAAACCATGAATGTTGCCTGGATCGTGCTACACATGGGCATGAGTATCCCGTGCCTGAATACTGTCTAGGAGGAGTGTGAGGACTTGTGAGTGAAACTGAGCATTATACAATCACCAGTGGCCATCCCCACTACTGAGCTGATGATGGAAGGAAGGTCACTGATGGAACAGCTGAAGATGGCTGGGCCCAGGACACTACCCTGAACTCCTGCAGTGAGGTCCTGGGGCTGGGATGATGGACCTCCAATAACTACACCCACCTTCCTCCTGCGAGGTAACTCCCACCGAAGTTGACTTCACAGAGTTACCACGGGTCCTTGATCCCACACTCGGTCACATCTGCATTCTGCTCTGTGATCCAAGTGTAGACCATGGCTGTCATGAGGTTGCATCAAAACCAGCATTCGTGAGCAGGTGAGTGGTGAGCAGATGATCGTGAGCAGGTGATCAGTGAGTGGGTGACCGGTGAGCTCACTGCCGATGACACCTTCCACCACAGTCTATTATTCTGAGTCTGACTGGGCAGGTGGATCAGATTCGTCCTATGTTCTCTCAACGGGACACGCCTGGGCAAATTGCCACATGACCGGGTACAGGGCGATATGTTTTCACTCGATGAACAATAGACTGGGCAGCGCGTGCTGTGTGCAGGGACATCTTGGGCAGTTCCCACTCTGCTAGAGCTTAGAAACATCATGTTCAATGAGGAAGAAGAATGTCAGGTCAGACACTGGCATAGACACAAATGTGTGGGGAGAGGTGTGAGTGTGGGGAGGTGTGAGTGTGTGTGAGTGTGGGAGAGGTGTGTGTGGGGGGGGGGAGTAGAAAGGGTGTGAGAGTGTGTGAGGGGGGGGGGGGGTGAGAGGTGTAAGTATGAGCTGCCATCTTTCTTTAGCAACTTACCTGTCGCCTGTCGGACATCCCGCGGTGTTTTGGCGTCGAGGGCCGCAGGCGAGGGCGGGTGGCGCCGCGCTGGGCCTCCCCTGCATGGAGGGTGAGCGGACAGCGCCCATGTTGGCGGGAGCCTGGCTGCGCGCGGCCCGGGGACGCCCTGAAGCGGCGCGCGCGGGAGCGTTCCCGCCAACATGGCGATGCCGCCTCCTCGCCGCGGGTGGGATGAGCAGGGCGACGGAGGCCAGAGCCGCCAAAGTCATTCTGTTTTAGTCACAGCCGGTCAGTCTGTCCCTGTCCGTCACGCACACAATCCCTTTGTTGGTTATTTTTATCTTTCGGATTTGGTTGACGCGCCCTTTGAAGTGTCAGTGTTCACAGCTCTCAGTTAGCGGGGGGGGGGGGGGGGGAGAGGAGGGTTGGGTCGGGTTGGGTTGGGGGCGGGATGTTCACGGCAGCTCACTGGTCCACGGGCCGTATATCTGGACTCCAGTCACCGGGAGCCACTCACATCCCCGGCGAGAGCTCAGTGCCGTCCTGGGATAGTCCTGCTCCGGCCGGCCCACAGCCTGCGAGGGAAGGGAGGAAGGCAGCGGCAGCCCGGGAGCGCCGGGTCACACAAGGCACCGAGACTGCATGGACCAAGCAACGCCATGAAAAGTATGTTTCAGGTAAAACCATGAGGGTAGCGGACACGAGGAACTGCAGGTGCCTGACACTTGAACAAAACACAAAGCGCTGGAGGAACTCAGCGGGTCGGGCAGCATCTATGGAGGGAATGGATAGACGACTTTTCGGGTCGGGACCCTTCTTCAATCTTGTCTCCAGTACTGAGTTCCTCCAGCACTCTGTGGTTTGCTCCGTGCTCGAGGGCTGTTGGCACAAGGAGAGGGGCCGAATGGCAGCCTGTCCGTGAAGATTATGTGGAAGCAAAGTGGTTTCAGTGTTTACGCGGTGTCGCTATCTCCCCGTTATCCACGCCTTGTATCCCATCTGCATTCCACTTGGTTCTCTCTGGAAAGAGTGATTGAGCTTCTGTACAATTTGCAATTCAGAGTGTAGGAAGGAATTGGAGAAAGATGTTGGTTTAAACCGAAGATAGACACAAAATGCTGGAGTAACTCAGCGGGACAGGCAGCATCCCTGGATATCTCTATAAACGTGATATAGATATAGGTGATGTAGAGAGATATAGAACACATTAATGAAACATATGCAAAAAAGTAACAATGATACTAGTCAACAGCTAACAATAGTCCGTTTCCTTTATCATTGTTACTTTTTGGCATATCTTTCATTCATTTGTTCTACATCTCTCTACATCACCGTCTATATCTCTTGTATCCCTTTCCCCTGACTACAGTCTACAATTCACTTGGAAGAATTTTCCACAATCCTTATCCATCATTTATTGCAATTCTGGGCATCATCTTGCCCTTAACTTGTTCTGACGGCGGTGCCATTGGCAAAGCCCACTGAGGGAAGTGGAATATCACAGTCAACAAAGGCTTCAACCCAAGCAAACTTACTGAGTCTCTGCACACTTGTCACATTGGAATGTCTCTTGCCAATAGAGAGATGAACAAGCAGCTGTAATGTGTTACAGCAAGGTCTTCCCTCATCAATGAATGTCACAAAGACAGTGTTATAACAGCTTCTTAAAGTGAGTGTCCGTGTTGGAAAGAGTCTTACACCAAGTGTGTGTAACAGTGTTAATACAGTCTTACATTGAGTGTATGTGTGTGACAGAGTCAAGAGTGTTTTATTGTCATATGTCCCAGATAGAACAACAACATTGTTATTTTATATCAGTCTTATGCTTTATGTGTAACAGGGTTATTGCAGTCTTACACTGAGTGTGTGTGCAATAGAGAGTTCTGTCTTACACAATTTGTATACCAGAGAGTTATAACAGTCTTACTCCGAGTGTGGGCAGACAGTTATAACAGAGTCTTATCATTAATGTGTGTGTGGCAGTGTTATAACAGATTTACAGGAAGATACCCCCCAAATACCATCCACATGTCTCCCACCCCACGCGGGGTGACTGGAACATGCTGAAGAACACTTCATCCAGCCTGAATGAGTGTACCTCAGTCGTCACCGATATCATTGAGAAATGCCCTGACGACTGTTCTGACAAAGACATTTCGAGTCTATCCTGATCAGAATCCTTGGAGGAACATGAGATTCACTGTGCTAAAGTCCAGATCTAAGGCTTTCAAGCAGGGTGATCCCACACTGTACAAGAAGGCCAAGTATGATCTCTGCAAGGCTGGCAGGGATGCCAAGGGAGATGTTTAAATCAGGCTGGAGGCTTAATTGATGCAGGTGACTGTGGCAGGACTTGAATACTATCAGGAGCTACAAGCTGAAATCAGGGGCGATCTCTGGCAACGACGCATCTCTATTAGATGAGCTCAATACCTTTTATGCTCGTTCCGAACAGGCAACAAACTTCCATTTAGGTGCATCCCCCATTACCCACTGGCTCTGCCCGATACATCTAGGTGGCAGAAGTCAGATCTGCCCTTGTAAGGGTAAACTCTGGGAAAGTGGCCAGCCAGGACAGGTCCTGAAATTGTGTGATCATAAACTGTCCACGGTCTTCACCAACATCTTCAACCTCCCTCGTCAACAGTCCACTGTCCATATCTGCTTCAAGGACACCACCATCCTTCCAGTCCCCAAGGAAAACAAAGTGATCTGTCTCTGTGGCTGCTACCCAGTTGCTTCGACATGGACCATCATGAAGTACTCTGAAAGATTGGGCCACATTTGCACCAGTTTTACCTTGCAATTCGTGTATAGGACATAGGTTGCTGGAGGATGCCATTTCCATGCACTACATTCAGCCCTGGATCATCTTGCCATATATATCGGGATGTTGTTCATTGATTACAGCTCAGCCTTCAGTACCATAATACAGAATAAGCTCATCTCTAAACCTCTGGCCATTGGCCTTGGAGACTCCATCGGCAACTGGCTTCTGGACTTCCAGACCAGCTGTGCAATACTATGATATTATTAAATAGAGGGAATTAAATATTATTATTAAATATTATTAAATATTAATAGAGGGAACTACAGACGCTGGAATTTTGCATTGTAACCGCAAAGTGCTGAAGTATCTCAGGGGTCAGGAATGGGGATGGTTACTGATGAATACACAATGTTAAATTCCTCAGGAACTGAAGCAGCCCCAGCCTGCATCCAGTAAGACCCCGACAACATTCAGGTACGGGCTGGTATGTGGCAAGTATCATTGTGTCACAAAACTACTGGGCAATGACAACCTCCACCAAGGGAGAATCTCAGCACCTTTGTTTGACATCCAGTAGCATTGTAATGACCAAACACTCCACCGCCATCCCAGAGAGTCATCGGTGACCAGAAACTCAACTGGACCAGCCACTCAATGGACAGTGGCATTAGTAGTAGGTCAGAGACTGGGCATCCTGTGGTGATGATTTACCAAAACCTTTCCACCATCTGCAAGGCAGAAGTCAAGAGTGTGATGGAACACTCTCTACTTGAGTGCTGCATCTCCAACTTCTAAGAAGCTCAATCTATCCAGGACCAAACAGCCCACTTAATTGACAGGCAAACGCTTCTGCTCCAAACTCTCCCGCCCTCCACCACAGTGTCTAGAATTATCACCGAGAGGGCCAAGGTCAGCAGGTGCTTCGGAACATCACCACTGGCTCTAAATCTTGGAATTCCCTCCCCAGCAGCACCATGGGAGCACCTTCACCAGAAGGACTGCAGCGGAGGCGGCTCACCCCCACCTTGTCAAAGTTAATTAGTGATGGGCCATAAATGCTGGACTTGCTGGTGATGCTCACATCTCCAAAACATAAATAATATTTTGAGATTGCTGTCAGATGATCTATGTGCCATGTGTTCCTGTATCAGTAAATGGTGATCTTCCATTGCACAGCCTGCAGTCTCACAAGGGAAGGGTTATATCTTGCATTAGATCATGCCTTGAATGTAATGAATCGCTCAAAGAGTTTTTTAGGAGAACAAATACAAATCTGCATGGTCACAAACACGATACCTCAACAACTAGAAATCAACTTCTGCTTGATACTTCATAATGTATATCACCTCATCTTACTGACCTTTGTATGATTAAGCATTGTTTAATTCCCAGTTACATGATATTCCTTTATATAGAAAATAAAAGTGCAAAAACTAATACTAGGTATGAGGTGCAACAGAGATAGATTAAGATCCTTACACTAAGTGTGGGTATAACAGAGTGTTGCAACAGGTGAGTGAATCTATAAGAGTAATATACAGTGTACAGAGAGTGTCACTGCAGTCCAGGAAGGAACTGCAGATGCTGCTTTACACCGAAGATAGACGCAAAAAGCTGGAGTAACTCAGCGGGTCAGGCAGCATCACTGGAGATAAGGAATAGGTGATTGGTTGGGTCGAGACCCTTCTTATAACCATATAACAATTACAGCACGGAAACGGGCCCTCTCGGCCCTTCCAGTCCGTGCCGACCATTTGTTTTCCCCTAGTCCCATCTACCTGCACTCAGACCATACCCCTCCATTCCCTTCACGTCCATATACCTATCCACTTTACTCTTAAATGTTAAAATCGATCCTGCCTCCACCACTTCTGCTGGAAGCTCATTCCACACAGCCACCACCCTCTGAGTAAAGAAGTTCCCCCTCACGTTACCCCGAAACCTCTGTCCCTTAATTCTCATGTCATGCCCTCTTGTTTGAATCTTCCCTACCCTCAATGGGAAAAACGTATCCACGTCAAACTCTGTCTATTCCTTTCATCATTTTAAAGACCTCAATCAAGTCCCCCCTTAACCTTCTGCGCTCCAAAGAATAAAGACCTAACTTGTTCAACCTTTCTCTGTAACATAGTTGCTGGAACCCTGGCAATATTCTAGTAAATCTCCTCTGTACTCTCTCTATTTTGTTGACATCCTTCCTATAACTAGGCGACCAAAATTGTACACCATACTCCAGAATTGGTCTTACCAATGCCTTGTACAATTTTAACATTACTTCCCTAACTACTATATTCAATGCTCTGATTTATAAAGGCCAGCACACCAAAGGCTTTCTTTACCACCCTATCTACATGCGATTCCACCTTCAGGGAACTATGCACAGTTATTCCTAGATCCCTCTGTTCCACAGCATTCCTCAATTCCCTACCATTTACCATGTACGTCCTATTTTGATTTGTCCTGCCAAGATGTAGCACTTCACACTTATCAGCATTAAACTCCATCTGCCATCTTTCAGCCCACTTTTCCAAATGGCCCAAATCTCTCTGTAGACTTTGAAAATCTACTTCATTATCCACAACACCGCCTATCTTAGTATCATCTGCATACTTACTTATCCAATTTTCCACCCCATCATCCAGATCATTGATGTACATGACAAACAACAGTGGACCCAACACAGATCCCTGAGGCACCCCACTGGTCACCGGCTTCCAACCTGACAAACAGCCATCCACCATTACTCTCTGACATCTCCCATTCAGCCACTGTTGAATCCATCTTGCTACTCACACCCAAAGATTGAACCTTCTTAACCAACCTTCCATGGGGAACCTTGTCAAAGGCCTTACTGAAATCCATATAGACAACATCCACTGCTTTACCCTCATCAATTTCCCTAGTTACCGCTTCAAAAAATTCAAGAAGGTTTGTCAAACATGACCTTCCAGGTACAAATCCATGTTGACTGTTCCTGATCAGACCCTGTTTATCCAGATGCTTATATATATTATCTCTAAGTATCCTTTCCATTAATTTGCCCACCACTGACGTCAAACTAATAGGTCTATAATTGCTAGGTTTATTCTTTGAACCCTTTTTAAACAATGGAACAACATGCGCAGTACGCCAACCTCCGACACTATTCCCGTTTCTAATGACATTTGAAATATTTCTGTCATAGCTCCTGCTATTTCTACACTAACTTCCCTCAATGTCCTAGGGAATATCCTGTCAGGACCTGGAGACTTATCCACTTTTATATTTTTCAAAAGTGTCAGTACTTCCTCCTCTTTGAATCTCATAGTTTCCATAGCTACTCTACTTTTTTCCCTTACCTCACAGAGTTCAATATCCTTCTCCTTGGTGAATACCGAAGAAAAGAAATTGTTCAATAAAATCACCATTCTTCAAACTGCTTTCTTCAGAATGGTGATTTTCTTGCCACCGGACAAGGAAGGAATAAGTCGTAGATCAGAGAAACTCACTGCATAAAAGAAGCAAATTACATCATTCCTCACTGCTTTTTTTTCCACAAGGTATTTTATTATGTCTGAAAAGCACTTTAGGATTGCACTGAAGAGATGCTAAAGAAGCATGTCTTCTTTCCTGCTGGTAACGTATTTAATAAAGTAAGCAGCAATCTTTATTTAGAATTGTAATTCCACGGGAAAAATAAATTACACAGGTTCTAAAATTAAATTTCACAAGATAGTTCTGTCTGTTGGAATAGTTGAGACGGCTCCCAATGCCAGGAATGGATATCCTTCCTGAGCTGCTTCTTAATTGCAAGTAGCATTCACGCTATGTAAGTGTCAGACAAATACTGCCTCCAATGAGTAGTCTACCTAACTGCCATTTAAGAGACTGGCTAAGCCAAACGAGACTAGTCTCCTTCATAAACCACCTCAACACACACTCCCTCCACACCGCTCCATAGTGGCTGCAGTGTGTACCATCCACAAAATGCACTGCACTTACTCACCCAGGCTACTCCAACAGCACCTCCCAAACCTGTAACCATCGCCACCAAACGTCACCCATTCCTTTTCTCCACAGATGCTGTCTGTCCCGCTGAGTTACTCCATCATTTTGTGCCTACCACCATCAGCAGGCACAGGGAAACACCACCACTTGCAGATTCCCCTCTGAGTCGCACACTGTCCTGACTTGGACAATGTGTCACCGGTCTTTCTTCGCCACTGGGTCTAAATCCTGGAACTCCCTCCTCATCCGCTGTGGGAGCACCTTCACCAGAAGGACTTCAAGGAAGCAGCTTACCCCCACCTTAAGGAACAGTTAGGGATGTGCAATAAATGTGCAGGAAGGAAATGCAGATGCTGGTAAATACTGGAGTAACTCAGCGCTCAGGCAGCATCTCTGGAGAGAAGGAATGTTTCAGGTCGAGACCCTTCTTCAGTCAAGGGAGAGGGAAAGTGGACTCTCAGTCTGAAGAAGGGTCTCGACCTGAAACGTCACCCATTCCTTCTCTCTAGAGATGCTGCCTGTCCCGCTGAGTTACTCCAGCATTTCCTGTCTATCTATAGTTAATAGATGCTGGCTCTGCCAGCGATGCCCAGATCCAAAAAGTAATTGAAATAATAAAACCCTTCAACAGCAAAGGTGTGACGAAGCCCAGGACATTGTTTGTAAACAGGGGGTCTTTGATGCTATGGTCTGGCTCTACTGTGGAGGCCGCCTTTTGCTTCTTTTACAGCGGAATTGGCGGGGGGGGGGGGCACCCACGTACGTGTGACTTTAAAATATCTAGACTGACGAGATGTTTTCCTCCCTGCGCTGATATCTGTAGGGAAGGGGATTTAAAATGGGGCGGTCAATGTGCCAAGGTGTCTGAGCAATTCCAGGATTGATGATTAATCTATTTACTGCTGGGAGGCAACCAGTCAGTTTTTAAAAACTTATTCTTCACTGGAGATGGGGGGAAAAAGAGTATATGAACGGGTGAGTTCGAATAGAAGAATGATTTATCTTACGGGAATGTGACCAGAGTTGGTGACTCTGACTAAATATTTTAACTCATAGGGTTTACAGCCTACCAGGTCCATGATGATCTTTGTGCCCATCTATACTAATCCTATTTACGCACACGGGTCTGTATTCCTCCAAGCCGTGTCTATTTATATGTCTGTCCGAATGCCTCTCAAACGTACTGATTGTATCTGATTTCACCACTGACAGCGAGTTCCAGATATCAATCACTCTGTTTTTTAATAAACCTACCCCTCAGATCCCCTTTTCAACTCCTTCCTCTCACCTTAAACCTATGCCCCCTTGTTGATACCCCTGTTGTGGGAGAATAGAAATTCTAGACAGGACAGGCCCTCGGCCCACAATGTCTGTGCTGAACATAGTGCCAAAATAATCTTATCTGCCCACATGTGATCCATGTCCTTCCACTCCCTACTATCTAAAAGCCTCTTAAATGCCAACATATCTGTTGCTGCAAGTAAGAATTTGATTGTTCTGTTTCGGGACATATGACAATAAAACACTCTTAACTCTTAACTATCGTATCTGCATCCATCACCACCCGTGGCATCACTCTGTGTTTAAAAAAAACTTGCCCCGCACTTTTCCTTTAAACTTTGCCCTTCTCACCTTAAAGCTATGCCATCCATCCTTTGACATCTCCACCCTGGGGAATATGGTTCTGACTGTTCACCCTATGTATGCCCCTGATCATTTTATAAAATTCCATCAGGTCAGTTCTCCATCTCCATCACTCCAGGAAAAACGAGCCCAACGTATCCAATCTCTCCCCATAACTATAGACCCCCAAACCAGGCAATGTCCTGGTGAATATCCTCTGCACTCTCTCCAGTGCAAACACATCCAGTGCCCTTGCCTTACAGCGCCAGAGACCCGGGTGCAATCATGTGCTGTCTGTGTGCAGTTTGCACGTTCTCAATGTGGCTTGGTGGGACCAGGTGCTCCGGTTTCCTCCCACATCCTAAACACATGCGAGTTTGTTAGGTTAACTGACTGCGGTAGATTGCCCGTAGTATATAGGGAGTGGATGGAGGGAGAACTAGGAGAAAGTTGATGGGAATGTGAGAGGGAGTAGTTTACAGGGAAATAAATTTGGGGAAATGCTCGGAGAGCCGGCATAGACTAGAGGGGCTGAATGGGTCCTTTCTACATTGTATGGAAACATGAGGAGGAGGAATGCAGCAAAAGAATTGAGCACAGATGCATGGTAATACCTCCAGTTGTGCCCTGGGCTGACATCCATGCGGTACCACCCTGTGACTTGCTAGAACTCCCCAGGTCTGGACCCCAGCTTCCAGGCCAGTTCTCCTTTTGTAACTGATTAGACGTTTTAACTTCAAGAGATAACAACAGAAAATGCTAGAAACAGCAGGTCAGGCAACATTTGTTGAGATAGAAACAGCAAATATTTCAGGCTGAAGACCCTTTGTCAGAAAGAGAAAACAAGGTTATTTTAAGTTGCAGTAGATGGCAGAGGGAGAGGTTTTAGTTCAGTTTAATGTAGAGATACAGCGCGAAAACAGGCCCTTCCTCCCACCGAGTCTCCTCTGATCAGCGATCGCCTCACACTATCCTAGGGACAATTTACAATTTTACCAAGTCAATTAACCTACAAACCTGTACGTCTTTGGAGTGTGGGAGGAGACCCATGCAGGTCACGGGGACAACGTACAAACTCCGTACAGACAGCACCCGTAGTCAGGATGGAACCCGGGTGTCTGGCGCTGTGAGGCAGCAACTCTACCACTGCGCCATCATTTGGACGGAACAAATGTTGAGGCTAGAGTTGCCCAGGAGATTTCAATGTGATTGTTAGGTAGTAAATCTCCTGTGGGCAGTGCATTGTATAACTTGGAATTTCATCCTTCTGACTTCCGCCGTCTTTCCCTTAGGTCCAGAAACTGAAGTCAATCTTTCAAAAGAAACAGAAAGAAACCAGCAAAGAAGAGATTCTTCCTCAGCAACCGAATGGCGAGATTGTGAACACAGGGGGAGGGGTAGTTTACTATTACTACGATGATGACGATGACGATGAGGAAGATGTGAAGGAGGAGTTGCCGCCACCAGAGCCCCCCAGGCCCGTTAACGACAAGCCCCACAAGTTCAAGGACCACTACTTCAAGAAGCCAAAGTTTTGCGATGTGTGCGCACGGATGATTGTCCGTAAGTGGTTCATCTAGTTATAGTCTAGAGATACAGTAGGGAAACAAGCCCTTCGGCCCATCGAGTCAGCACTGACACTAGCACTATCCTACACGCACTAGGGACAATTTACATTTATACCAAGCCAATTAACCTACAAACCTGTACGTCTTTGGTGTGTGAGAGGGAACCAGAGCCCCCGGAGAAAACCCACGTAGGTCACGGGGAGAAGTACAAACACCGTACAGACAGCACCCATAGTCTGGAATGAACCCCTGTCTCTGGCGCTGTGAGGCAGCAACTCTACCGCTGCACCACCGTGCTGCCTTCTCTGCGTTCCTGGCAGGGTCGGGGCTGATGGAAGAGTGGAGGATGGAGGGGGCTGATGTGGCAAACTGAACTGAGGTATTAAGTCTGTCTGGTCAGTGTGTCCCAGAGTTCAACGCGAAGGTGCGTGGTAAGGACTTACACCAGGTCCGTTGAGGCGTGGCGTGTCCCTAACTGGTGTCTTCCCTCACAAAATATGCTCCATCTTTACACGACTCACAGGTCTGTGCCGACCATCAACCATCCGTTTACACTAATCCCTCATTAATCCCATTTTATTCTCCCCATATTCCCATCCATTCCCCAGAGATTCTACCGCTTATCCACACACTCCAATCAATTTACAGAGGGCCAATTAACCCTTCAACCCATCAACAGGATTTTGGGCACACCGAGTCCATGCCGACCATTGATCGCCCATTCACATTAGTTCTGTGTTATTCCATTTTTGCATCCACTACCTGCACACTAGGGACAATTTATGGAGGGCCAAATAACCTACAAACCCCCACGTCTTTGGGATGTAGGAGGAAACCGGAGCACCCGAAGGAAACCCATGCAGTCACAGGGAGAACGTACAAACTCCACACAGACAGCATCCGAGGTCAGGATTGAGCCCGGGTCTCTGGCGCTGTGAGGCAGCAGCTCGACCAGCTGTGCCACTGTACAGTCTGTGTTGGTTTATTATTGTCACGTGTACTGAGATACAGTGAAAAACTTTGTATGCTATCCAGTCAAATCATACTATGCATGCGTACAATCAAGCCATACACAGGTACAAAATGTAATGCCAAGAGAAAATACCAGAATGTAGAATATAGTGTTACATTGTTATAATAGAGAAAAAGTCCAAGAGGTTGGAAGATTGGGACAACATTCTAGCTTTTGGGAGGACCGTTTAGTGGTCAAATAACAGAAGCTGTTCCTGAGACTGGTGATATTTGCTGGGTATTCTACAAGGTGCCAAATCTCCTACTGATGGGGATTTGTGTGAGTGGCAACTGCATATTAAGTGCAGGGTGAAATGTTTTCACGTTGGTCTAAAGAATGTTGATGTCTCTTAAAATTCAAAAGCCTTCTTTCCCATCACGTGTTAATTGTTGATTCATTCCTGTCTTGCAGTAAATAACAAGTTTGGCTTGAGATGCAAAAATTGTAAAACCAACATCCACCATCACTGCCAGTCGTATGTTGAGTTCCAAAGATGTTTCGGCAAGATCGTAAGTCTTCACCATTCCTTGGTGTCGGAACACTAAAAAGGGGATATTCCTCTTAACAATCGCATTGTACAATAATCCATGTGTACACTGGCCAATGGTTACAATGGGCAATAGGGCTGAGTGTTTTAATTCAAGGGTACTTGACATTTTGAAAAGGCAAGCAGTATGGGAGAGAGTTCTGATGGGCACTGAGACATGATCAAAACATAAAGTGCCAGGAAACTCAGTGGGTCAGGATACATCAAGGGAGAGGATCGACACATGACGTTATGTATCGGAACCCTTTTTCTTCAGACTCCCAATCTGAAGAAGGGTTCTGACCCAAATCACTGTCTGTCCATTCTCTTCCCAGATGCTAAAGATAGACACAAAATACTGGAGTAACTCAGCAGGTCAGGCAGCATCTCTGGAGAGATGGAATAGGTGACGTTTCGGGTCGCGACCCTTCTTCAGACAGTTTGAAGGAGGATCTCAACCAAAAACGTCATCTGATCCTTCTTTCCAGAGATGCTGCCTGCACCGCTGAGTTACTCCAGCATTTTGTTTCTATCTCCGATGTAAACCAGCATCTGCAGTTCCTTCCTACACACTCTTCCTAAATGCTGCCTGACCCACTTGGTTCTTCCAGCACTTTGTGCTCAGGATTCCAGCCACTGCAGTTTCTTGTGTCTACATCAAGACGTGATACTGGCCCAGAGAACTGGAAGTAGAAATGTTTTGTGTGGTATTACAAATGATGATAAAATAGCAGAAAAGGGAGATCAACAAGTTACCAATCTGCCAAGTTTCAGGAAGGGAAGGATAACAAATTTATCACCAGGGGAGCCACAGCGTTGCAAGTCGGCAAATGTTTTGTTAACTGGCTTTGTGATTTTGGGTTTCTTTTAAATCCAGCCTCCTGGTTTCCGCCGAGCCTACAGCTCTCCCCTCTACAGTAACCAGCAGTTTGCCTGCATCAAGGAGCTTCTCCCATTCTGTAAGTGGAAAATTAGACGTTATTGCATTGTGTATAGACTCAGCAGGACAGGTAGCATCTCTGGAGAGAACAAATGGGTGACGTTTCGGGTCGAAACCCATTTCTTCTCTCCAGAGATGCTGCCTGTCCCGCTGAGTTACTCCAGCATTTTGTGTCTATCTTTGGTGTAAACCAGCATCTGCAGTTCCTTCCTACACATTCATGCATTGTGCGTTTGCTTGCGAGATGTCCAAACAAGAGGTGTTTATGACAGTGGGTGATATCTGGTTTAATCAGCCCAAGCTATTTGCTGCAGCAGTTTATATGAGCAAATGATGTGCCAAAATCCAACCAAGTGTATCCGTAGTGTTGCATATGAGTGGCTTGAAAATGGCCTTGTAGCACTGAAGGATCCACACTGTTAACAGAGACTGTACCTTCTACGCCATGCCACTGACACCGACGCCCAGTCGGATTAAGCAGCCCGTGTTACCCTTATCCACACTCCCTGGAGTTTGAAAGAAGAGATGTAGAGGGATCTCGGGAATTCCAAGCTGCCGTTTCAAAAAGCACCTGAGCAATGTCTGGTTGGATATACATTGGAATATCATGTGGACTGGTGTGAGGTCATCCACCTTGGATGGAAAATATAGGTTAGAGCTTTTTTTTTAAAGGATGAGGGATTGTACGGTGTTGGTATTTGGAGGAACCCACGTGCACACATTTGAGCGGCACAGCTGGTAGAACCGTTGCCTCACAGCGGCAGGGACCCGGGTTCGACACTGACCACGGGTGCTGTCTGTATGGGATTTCCATGTTCTCCCTGTGACTGCGTGGGTTTCCTCCACGTGCTCTAGTTTCCTCCCACATCCCAACGACATGCAGGTTTGTAGGTTAATTGGCTTCTGTCAATTGCCTCTAGTGTGTAGGGAGTAGATGAGAAAGAGAGATAACATAGAACAACTAGTGTGAATGGGGTGATCGATGGTTGGCCTCGACTCAGTGGGCTGAAGAGCTAGTTTCCATGCCGTATCTTTCAATTCAATCAATCACACAAATCCCTGAAAGTTAACCTGTAGGTACAACAAACAGCTGCAAAGGTAGCAATAAGTTTATCTTTAGTCCATGAGGATTTGGGTAAAAGAGCCAAAATATGATATTGGGATGATGTAGGGCAGATGATTGTAACGTCGTCAAATGTGAGTCCTCCACTTTAATTGGAAGAATAGAGGATTATTTAAATTATGGAAGGCCATTAAACATTGGAGTGAAAAGATCAGCGTACCCTCATACAAAAGCGCATGAGGTTTGCATGCAGGTAGAGAAGTCATAAGGAGGGTCCTTCCATAATGTGGGGTACTGTCTGACATTGGACTTTGTCTCTGGAACTGATGCGCTATAATGCTGACAAACATATTCTGCACTCTTCATCTTCCGCTTAGCTCTACCTATTGTACTTGAGTTTGGACTGATTGTATCTACAGTATGTATGGTATATTAGATCTGTTTGGATAGCTTGCAAAACAAAGCTTTTCACTGTACCTTGATATATGTGGAAATAAGAAACCTAAACCGAAATAGAAGGCTGGCCACATTGTAAAAGGGATTAGAGGCATTGATGATGGGGCAACAATGTACAAGGCTGATCCCAGGACTGTGAGGCTGTTAGGATGTCCCAAGCTGGTTGGGACACTCTTCTCAGAAACACGAGAGATTCAGAAGAGGTCTGCAGAATAATTAGAGAACGTAGAGAAAAGGTTCCACTGGTGGGGACTAACAAATACAATAAAAGACCAGGAACTCGAAGTCTTTATACCCAGAGACTGGGAAGAATATGGAAGTTCCTACTTCCTACTACCAATATGGACTTGGACACGGTGGATGATGGATGTGCTTGAGACTGTGGGTGAGCTGCCATTAATAGGATGGGAGGGGGCTTGTGCGGTGAGAAAACTTCAACACGGATCTGTCGGGCTGATTGGCCAGTATCGCGGAGTCAGGAGGGCTGGTTTAACGTTCTGTTCTTCTCCCTCAGCTGTCGCAAACCGGTCAGACCCTGTTTACGAGACGCTCAGGACGGGCGTGGTGATGGCGAATCGCGAGAGGAAGAAGAACTCGGAGGACAAAAAGAATGTAAGTGGGAAGCCCTGTGAAGGGGGTGGGCGCGGGGGACAGGGCTGAAATTGTGCTCCCCTGCATCGGCATCGCGGGAGCATGCCAGGGGCAGTGGGAGCAAAAATCTAGGGGTTCTTCATGAGAGCCCTGTGATTTCTGAAGTATGAGGGAGGGGTGTGGAGCCGCTGGGGAGAGGCGCAAACAAGGCTTCTTCTGGTTTAATGTGCCAGTTCTTGTAAACTGCGCAATGTCAGCAGGAGACCTCAAGCTGAAGGCACAGCAGCAACAGGGAGCAGCATTCTCTTTGTATCGGTGTTGATCAGTCTATGTTTTGACACACCGCAACCTTGGTTTGAGCTGGCAACTGTTTCCAGGGCAAGGTTGACCCACATCTTTGGGTGGTCCACGGCTTGAAGCGAGCGAAGCAGCTCTCGCCAGAGAAGGTGACTGAAGCCTTGAACCTCCCCTGAGCTCTTGGCCAACAAACACTGGAGGTTTGGGGGTGGGGGGAGAGCACCTGAGAATTGGCAACATTGTCATCTCTGCTGACGACCCTGGACTGCCACTGCCCTGCACGAAGCGATGAGGGCTACTGGGAACTTCAGTTCGCACTCTGTGCCCACCTTGGCACTGCTTGTGACCTGCTCTGACGAAGAGCCGCCAAGGCAACAGAGGACTATCACTGCACCAGCTCTGGAGCTGTGAGGCAGCAGCTCTACCAGCTGCGCCAACCAAACTTTGGTGCTGCAATGGTGTCACATTTGGGGTAAAACAAGGTGGGCCTGTTTGTATTTCGAACTATTAAACAGCAGCATAATAACATCCCTGGCTTGCCCAGTGGGTCACTGCAGGATACTGAGAGAATCTTTTCATTTACATCTTCTGGCAGCTACGGTGGCATTTGATTACCTGTCCACTGCCCTAACGGACCATTGTAAGACCTTCACACTGTCCTCTCCAGAGCAAACTCCAGCATGGTCAACCCCAGCAACACATTTGTGGACCTGGACTTCACAACATCCACTTTTTTTTGTTCCCTAAGGTCTCCTGTCCCAGGAGTGCTCACACTTGCACTGACCAGAACATTGAGCACTGACCTTCAGTGATGCAATAACACTGATACACAAGAAACTTCAGATACAGGTTTACCAAAAAAGGCACGAAGTGCTGGAGTAACTCAGTGGGTCAGGCAGCATCTGTGGAGAACATGGATAGGTGACGTTTCACAGAGTGCTGGAGTAACTCAGCGGGTCGGGCAGCATCTGTGGGGAACATGGATAGGTGACGTTTCACAGAGTGCTGGAGTAACTCAGCGGGTCAGGCAGCATCTGTGGAGAACATGGATAGGTGACGTTTCACAGAGTGCTGGAGTAACTCAGCGGGTCAGGCAGCATCTGTGGAGATTGTGGATAGATGATGTTGTGGGTGGGGACCCATCTTGGACTCTTCAAGAATACCTGATGGTTGGCATAGACATGGTGGGCCAAAGGGCATGATTCTGTATGCTCTCTAATTCTTTCCAAGATTGCACTTTTCAGTGACTTGGAAGTTGCAAGATGGCGCCAGAATGTGGCGACTCTCTGCGTGCTGTACAAGATGAGGGTCTGTTGTACTCATGTACATAATGATTTGACTGGACAGCACGCAGAACAAGCTTTTCACTGGATCTCGGTACATGTGACAATAATAAACATACTGAACTAAATTAAACTGCCTTTGACTCTCACGATCGCTTCTGCTGGGCAGCTCCTACCTGGCCCTGGTTCTGGGTCTTGCACCTGAGGACGGTCCTTGGGTGGACATCATGCCATTGGTCGCACTCACCAGCGCTTGTTCGTCTTGTGCTGTGGAATTGTGGGAATATGGACTAGGAGAGATTCGCTCAGCCCCCAAAAGGGACAAGGAATGGAAGGCCAACACATTCTGGTTGTGTGTCCAGAGTGTAGGTCTCAGCCCTAAGCCTCTCTCCAACTGGGCCTTTAGAAGGAAGAAGGTCTGTCAGGATAAGACAGTGACCACAGTCCTTGTCTTGTCAGCAGCCCAAGAGCAGGAGGGTCACATGGACTCCACGCTAATCTTTCATGGGGCCCTTTACAACATTGCAGGGAGATAAACAAACAAACAGAGGCTGAGCGGACACCTGCTAGAAGTATACAAAATTACGAGAGGCATAGACAGGGTAGACAGTCACAACCTTTTTCCCAGGGGGAAAATGTCAAAGACTAGAGGGCATAGTTTGAAGCTGAGAGGGAGAGAGTTTAATGGAGATGTGCGGGGTTTTTTTACACAGAGAGTGGTGGGTGCCTGGAACGTGCTGTCAGGAATGGTGATGGAGACAGATATGATAGCATTTAAGAGGGTTTTAGATAGGCACATGGATATGCAGGGAACGGAGGGTCATGGTTCACCTGCAGGAAGAGGAGGTTAGTTTAACTAGGCATCGTGTTCAGCATGGACATTGTGGCCATTTGCCTGTTTTTATGCTGTATAGTTCTATGCTCTATGGGTGTTGAGGGAGCAGGGGGCAGAATTGTTGGATTTTTGTGAAGCTTTGCAGCAACCCCCAAAAAAAGGGAGTGCTTTCTCCATATCTGGGTGCATCTGGGTAGGGCTTTGTGCTTCTCCAACACTTGATACCCGGGCAGCTGTCAATGCAAAGGGACAAGAAGCCCAACGTGCAAAGTGCCGGCCATTGGTGCGGGAGCGCAATTTCAGCCCCACGGTGTGCAAATTAGTGGAATGGACGTCCCGGGTAACTCTGTCACTCTTTCCTGTGCTTTGCAGCCTGCGCAAATGGTTGATGAAGAACTTGATATCCCCAAGCCCGGCGAGGAGCTCGGGTCAGGAGGTAGGTGTCAGGGCAGCGGCAGCACCGCACGTGAAACAGCGCCTGTTGGGATGAGCCGGAGAGGTTTCCCATCTAACAGGTTGCATTGCTTCCCTCCCCCCCCCAGCAGTTGCCACAATACCTGGAAGGCACAGAGAGAGGTCGCTGAGAAACGGACCAGGGTTTCTCACCATTCAATCATCTGCTTGTGTTTCCCTTTATCTTTCCCATTGGAGAAAATGTTTCCCCTTCAAACCTCCAGCAGAAATAGTCGCAAAATTCAACTTGGGTGTGGGTGCAGAGCAGGTGATATCTGGTTGCTCGCCCCTCTTCCTGTGTGGCCCATCTCTTAACGTTGCAGCCCTGGTTTGAGATGCTTGGGCAGAGAAAAGGGAACCCATCCATGCCCATCCACTCTTCACCCCTTTCCCCCCCCTTCAATACTCAGCTCCCAAAAGTCTGCAAAATCCATGTGGAGAGAAGCAAGGGAGATCCCACTGACCTGAACTATATTACATCCCATCTCCACCCCTCCGCTGTCGTGTGTGTTACAGTGTGGCTGCACTTCGTGGCTAGATGTGGCTAGATATTACTGGCAACTGCTGGATTTGAGGGTTTAACTAACCTACAACAAAAAATTCTGTCAACAGGAAAAGATGAAGGCTGATGATCATGAGGGAGAGTTCTTTGTTCAAAAGGCAGGCAAAAGTGGGAGAGTGAACAAAGCAGGGGAGGGGGGAGGCACGTGAGGCCATTTTAATGCCCCCACAATGTCATCCAAACATCCAATACTTCAAAAATCCCAGTGATTGAAAGGAATTCAGTAAATCCCATTCAGTGGAATGGTTTATTTATTAAATGGAGCTCGGTATATTTTGGAGAGCAGGTTCAGCCTAATTGTTTTGAGTCTCCTCATTCTTCCACAAACTACAGAGAGGAACCGACTGCTGCCATTGAGCGGGACATATCCCATGGATCACGACTGTGATGGTGGTTTGGGTCTTTTTCTCACAAGGCCAAGCTTTTTCTGGTGATCTGAACACCTTGGAAGTAACGTGGATTTTTTGTTTTTTATTTGCAGTTGGAGAGGCAGCAGACAAAAAGGACAAGAATAATCCAGATGAAGCAAAGGTAAGTCTAGGACTCGGCCATATTGGTGAGGTCAGTGGCCTGCATGTGAAGGTCATCTTCACGGATCGGAAGAGGTTGACCTTCCTGGATTACAGAGAGGGAAATGGTCAAAAAGCAAAACTTCTCTCCTTGCTGATGTGTCAAGCTGAACATAGGCCAGCACAGTGGCACAGCCTCGCGTCCCCAGTGACTGTGGGTTCAATCCTCACCTCCGGTGCTGTATGTGTGGAGTTTCACAGGCTTCTGTAAACTGCCCCCAGTGTGTGGGTGAGGGGTAACATCTGGGGTTGGGGAGACTAAAACGAGATGAGTGTAAATGGGTGCATGGGCTCGGTGGATTGAAGGGCTTATTTCCATGTTAGAACATAGAACAGTGCAGCACAGGAACAGGCCCTTCAGCCCACAATGTCTCGCTGTTGGTGCTGTGCCAACCACCATTGGTTACGGCCCGCCAGTGCAGATGCCAGTGGCACCCAGGCATGAGTCAACCATTGTCTGATGTGATGGAAGTGCAGCACATGGGACCGAGGCCAGACTTGGCTGGGGAGGGAGAGAGGTCGGGTGGTGGGGGAGGGGGGGGGGCGGCTGATGGAGGGTGCTGCGTCATTCCCGTGAGTGTTTGGACAGATGGACCAACAGTACTGGATGGGGGTGTGTCCAGTGAGGAGATGAACACAGTGAGTTGACATCTAGAGCGGCCTCCTATCCAAGGAGTAGGATCATTGGAGGTTACGTGATTGAGATTGCTAAATGTTAGTTTGGTAGGCGCGATTGAAGTGTGTGTGGGCCAGGATCTCGTCAGCTCACGAAGACAGAGGCCCCAAAATGGCTCCAGGTCTCCGTTTCTGAAGTTTGCATTCTGTAGATAGGCAGCACGTCACCAGTCTTCAGATACCATGAAGTGGCAGATCTCCTGGCACCTGTTGCTGGCTTATTGTTCTCCCCTGCCTCCAGCCCATAGTTGAGAACAGAATATTGCCGTGGACTGTGTGGAACTGGTGTGTCCAGTGGATGGACGCTTTAGGCAGCTAACGCTTGCACTGTGATGTGGTGCGGAGCAGAAGAACAATTTTGTGTTTATTTCTGAGCCTGGGCTGATCTCCATCAAAGTTGGCTGATGGGAGGAGAGGAATCCAGAACCAGCAGCATAGTCTGAGGATGAAGGGTTGTGCATTTCACATGTAGATAGGGAGAAGTATCTACTTTCAGAGCACCAACAATCTTTGGACTTCTCTTAGATGGACTCAAAAAAGCTGGAGTAACCCAGCGGGTCAGGCAGCATCTCTGGAGAAAAGGAATAGGTGTTGTTTCGGGTCGAGACCCTTCTTCAGATGGACCCACAACCAGTCTGAAGAAGTGTCTCGACTTGAAATGTCATCTAATTTTTCCAGTGATGGTAGGGGTGTTTGTAAATCCAGTGTTCATAACCCAGGGACAACCTGTAAAGGGCATTCATGCAAATATTTGGTTTGCTAATGGTGCAAATGTTCTGAAGCAAAACATTTTGACCATCACTTTCTCTTTGGACAGAACAAAAAGCCGCAGCCGGGGATGCGAGGTGGTTTCTCCCAGACTCACTATTTTGTGGCGTTGTACAGATACAAAGCCCAAGAGAAGGATGATCTTGATTTCCAGTAAGTGGCACCCTAGCATGTCATCCGTTTGAGAGGAGACACAGAGAGAGATGAGTGATTCACTGTGTTTACTTAAATAATGCATGCACCACAAAGATGAGAATAAGCGATTTGGATTTCTTTAAAGAATGCTAGTATGAAATCTGAAATATAGAACACAGAACAGTACAGGAACAGGCCCTTCAGCCCACAATGTCTGTGTTGAACATGACGCCAGGTTAAACTAATCCTCTCTGCCTGCACATGATCCATATCCCTCCATTCCCTGCATATCCATGTGCCTATCTAAAAGCCCCTTAAACGCCATTATCGTATCTGCCTACACCACCATCGCATTCTAGGCACCCACCACCCTCTGTGTAAAAAGCTTGCTCTACACATCTCCTTTAAACTTTGTTCCTCTCATCTTAAATCTATGCCCTCTAGTCTTTGACATTTCCACCCTGGGAAAAGGTTCTGACTGTCTACCCTATCTACGTCTCTCATAATTTTATAAACTTCTATTAGGTCTCCCCTCAACATCCGGCGCTCCAGAGGAAAAAATCCAAGTTTGTCCAACCTCTCCCAGAAATAAAAGCAGGTAATGCTGGACAAAATCCGTGAAGAAAGAAACATCATAATCGCTGCACAGCCGACGTTTACTGGGAGATGACTCGTTCTCCCTCTCACACCTGGGTGCTATGTTTATGTGCCATGTCTGGGTATGAATTAAAATGAATGAGGTTTAATTTCAGACGTTACACTTGAAACGTAAACTCTGTTTCTTTCTCCATGGATGCTGCCTGCCCTGCTGAGTGATTCCCAGCATTCTCTGTTTTTAATTCATATTTACACCATCTGCTGTATTTTGCTTTGTGGTGAAGCGCTGAGCTGATTTAGATTTGGTCTCTGAGCTATCGCCCTCTGTGTGTTAATTGACTAAGGACTGGATTAAAACCACAGCTTCTTTGTGCTGACTGAGAGCCCAGGTCCCAAGGGTGACTGAGAAACACCTGGGAAACCACAGGAATCGAGGGCATCTCCCACAGATGCCAGAAGAAATATGTAGGGGTGTTTGGGTTCTTCCACCATTCCCTTTCTACACTATCTCCCAGTTCCTGAAATAATTATGGTACTTAGTTATTTATTAATGCAAAAAGGAGGACATTCAGCCCATTGGGTCCATACTCGCTCACAGGGGAGCAATCCCAGTCATCCAATAACCCATCTTGTTACTTCCCCTGTAGCCCTGCACCTTATTCTCTCTTACACCCCCCCTTTTTGCCACTCCCCCACGCATTCGGAGCAATTCACAGAGGCCAGTTAAGCTCCCCGCACTCCTTTAGGATGTGGGAGTAAATGGAGCAGCCGGGAGAAACCCACACGGTTACAGGGAGAACGTGCAAACTCCACACAGACAGCACCAGAGATCAGGATTGAACCTGTGTCTCTTGAGCTGTTAGGCAGTAAATCTACTAGCTGCGTCACTCCAGGAGTCGCTGCCTCAAAAAGGAAGCCAGCATCATCAGAGACCACTCCACCCTGGCCACACCCTCATCTCACTCCTGCCATCAGGAAGAAGGTACAGGAGCCTGAAAACTGTAACGTCCAGGTTCAGGAACAGCTACTTCCCTACAACCATCAGGCTATTAAAAAACCACAACTTCAAAAAAGCTCTGAACTATATGGACTTAGGGGCATTTTTTTTTGTCTTTGTTGCATTATCTACAATAATTATAGGAGGCATGGAGTAAATGAGGTGCTAGATGAGTATAAAGAGTGTAAAAAGAATCTTAAGAAAGAAATTAGAAAAGCTAAAAGAAGATATGAGGTTGCTTTGGCAAGAAAGGTGAAAGTAAATCCAAAGTGTTTCTACAGCTATATTAATAGCAAAATGATAACGAGGGATAAAATTGGACCATTAGAGAGCCAGAATGGGCAGCTATATGCAGAGCCAAAAGAGATGGGGGAGATAATGAACAATTTCTTTTCTTCGGTATTCGGAGAAGGATATTGAACTCTGTGAGGTAAGGGAAAAAAGTAGAGTAGCTATGGAAACTATGAGATTCAAAGAGGAAGTACTGACACTTTTGAAAAATGTAAAAGTGGATAAGTCTCCAGGTCCTGACAGGATATTCCCTAGGACAGTGAGGGAAGTTAGTGTAGAAATAGCAGGGGCTATGACAGAAATATTTCAAATGTCATTAGAAACGGGAATAGTGCCGGAGGATTGGCGTACTGCGCATGTTGTTTCATTGTTTAAAAAGGGTTCAAAGAATAAACCTAGCAATTATAGACCTGTTAGTTTGACGTCAGTGGTGGGCAAATTAATGGAAAGGATACTTGGAGATAATATATATAAGCATCTGGATAAACAGGGTCTGATCAGGAACAGTCAACATGGATTTGTGTCTGGAAGGTCATGTTTGACAAACCTTATTGAATTTTTTGAAGAGGTTACTGGGGAAATTGATGAGGGTAAAGCAGTGGATGTTGTCTATATGGATTTCAGTAAGGTCTTTGACAAGGTTCCCCATGGAAGGTTGGTTAAGAAGGTTCAATCTTTGGGTGTTAATGGCGGAGTAGCAAGATGGATTCAATAAAGGCTGAATGGGAGGTGCCAGAGAGTAATGGTGGATGCTGTTTGTCAGGTTGGAAGCCGGTGACCAGTGGGGTGCCTCAGGGATCTGTGTTGGGCCCACTGTTGTTTGTCATGTACATCAATGATCTGGATGATGGGGTGGAAAATTGGATAAGTAAGTATGCAGAAAAGTCTACTTCATTATCCACAACACCACCTACTAAGATAGGTGGTGTTGTGGATAATGAAGTAGATTTTCAAAGTCTACAGAGAGATTTGGGCCATTTGGAAGAGTGGGCTGAAAGATGGCAGATGGAGTTTAATGCTGATAAGTGTGAGGTGCTACATCTTGGCAGGACAAATCAAAATAGGACATACATGGTAAATGGTAGGGAATTGAGGAATGCTGTGGAATAGAGGGATCTAGGAATAACTCTGCATAGTTCCCTGAAGGTGGAATCGCATGTAGATAGGGTGGTAAAGAAAGCTTTTGCTGTGCTGGCCTTTATAAATCAGAGCATTGAATATAGGAGTAGGGAAGTAATGTTAAAATTGTACAAGGCATTGGTGAGACCAATTCTGGAGTATGGTGTACAATTTTGGTCGCCTAATTATAGGAAGGATGTCAACAAAATAGAGAGAGTACAGAGGAGATTTACTAGAATGTTGCCAGGGTTCCAGCAACTATGTTACAGAGAAAGGTTGAACAAGATAGGTCTTTATTCTTTGGAGCGCAGAAGGTTAAGGGGGGACTTGATTGAGGTCTTTAAAATGATGAAAGGGATAGACAGAGTTGACGTGGATAAGCTTTTCCCATTGAGGGTAGGGAAGATTCAAACATGAGGGCATGACATGAGAATTAAGGGACAGAAGTTTAGGGGTAACGTGAGGGGGAACTTCTTTACTCAGAGGGTGGTGGCTGTGTGGAATGAGCTTCCAGCAGAAGTGGTGGAGGCAGGATCGATTTTAACATTTAAAAGTAAAGTGGATAGGTATATGGACGGGTAGGGAATGGACGGGTATGGTCTGAGTGCAGGTAGATGGGACTAGGGGAAAATAAATGGTCGGCACGGACTGGAAGGGCCGAGAGGGCCTGTTTCCATGCTGTAATTATTATATGGTTATTATTGTTTTGTATATATATATATATATCACACACACACACACATATATACTGAACTTCCTTTTTTGTTGTTTGTTTAGTTTATTGTCACGTGTACCGAGGTACAGTGAAAAGTTTTTGTTGCGTGCTAACCAGTCAGCAGAAAGACAACACATGATTACACTCGATCCATTTACAGTGTGTAGATACAGGATAAGGGAGTAACGTTTTGTGCAAGGCAAAGTCAGTAAAGTCCGGTCAAGTTTTGACTATGTGGGGTGGTTGAAGGGGGGAGGTTTTCTAAAGAAAACCCCCCAACAGGAATCAGCTCTCTCAGGCACATAGGAATGGTGGAGCAGGTGCTTTTGTGTAATAGCATAAAGGCACGCTTTGGAGATCGGTCAGTGTCAGGCCTGGTTCAGTAACACAATCTTCTGCCTTTCTGTTACAGTGCAGGAGACAGGGTAACTGTCTTTGACGACTCCAATGAGGAATGGTGGAAGGTGAGTGCTGTAGAAGGGCGCAGAGTCAGCCATGGCTGCTTCTGCACCACCCACAATCCATATGAATGAACGTCACATCCCTGAACTGAAATGGTGTTGCGCAGTTTTAGCGATGAATGCATCGAGGCCTTGGTGCATATACAGTGGCTTGCAAAAGTATTCATACCCCTTGAACTTTTCCACATTTTGTCATGTTACAACCACAAAGGTAAATGTATCTTATTGGGATTTTATGTGATAGACCAACACAAAGTGGCGCATAATTGTGAAATGGAAGGAAAATTATACATGGTTTTCAAATTTCTTTACAAATAAAAAACTGAAAAGTGTGGCGTGCAAAAGTATTCAGCCCCCTTTACTCTGATACCCCTAAATAAAATCCAGTGCAACCAATTTCCTTCAGAAGTCACCTAATTAGTAAATAGAGTCCACTTGTTTGTAATCTAATCTCAGTATAAATACGTGTTAAAGAAGGAACTGCAGATGCTGGAGAATCGAGGGTACACAAAAGGCTGGAGAAACTCAGCAGGTGCAGCAGCATCTAAGGAGCGAAGGAAATAGGCGACGTTTCCGGTCGAGACACTTCTTCAGACTTGTGGGTGGGGGGGGTATGGGGGCTGTGGTGTGGGTGGGGAAGACCAGGGGTTACATGGTAGCGGGGGGGGGGGATGGGGAAGACCCAGTGGAATAGCCATTAAGGTTATTGGGGCTGGGGAGACGGGCACTAGGACCCAGTGCCGTTAAAAACAGAGTGGTGGGTGGAGTAAGCAACGTGGAGGCTTCAGGCCCGCTGCAGAGTCCGATCTGCAGGTGAGGCGACGGCTGCGGGCTGCTGGAGAGCGGTGGAGTGTCGTGGGTTAGCGGGCCCGAAGGTAGGAGTCCGCGGGCAGTGGAGACGGGGTCGGCGGGCGATGCGTTGGAGGTCTGGGTGGGCGGTCCGACCGGTGAGGCGGCGAGATGAGGGGTGCGGTGCGGCGGCCATGTTCGGGGAGCCCCGGTCCGGCGGCGATGCAAGGTGAGGCGGGTGCGGCTGTGCGTATTTATTTGTGGGTGGGGGGTATGGGGGCTGTTTTGTGGGTGGGGGGGGGGTATGGGGGCTGGTCTGAAGAAGGGACTCGACCCGAAACGTCGCCTATCTCCTTCGCTCCTTAGCTGCTGCTGCACCCGCTGAGTTTCTCAAGCCTTTTGTGTACCCTCAGTATAAATACAGCTGTTCTGTGAAGGCCTCAGAGGTTTGTTAGAGAACATTAGTGAACAAACAGCATCATGACGCCCAAGGAACACACCAGACAGGTCAGGGATAAAGTTGTGGAGAAGTTTAAAGCAGGGTTAGGTTTTAAAAAAATATCCCCAGCTTTGAACATCTCACGAAGCACTGTTCAATCCATCATCTGAAAATGGAAAGAGTATGGCACAACTGCAAACCTACCAAGACATGGCCGTCCACCTAAACTGACAGGCCGGGCAAGGAGAGCATTGATCAGAGAAGCAGCCAAGAGGCCCATGGTGACTCTGGAGGAGCTGCAGAGATCCACAGCTCAGGTGGGAGAATCTGTCCACAGGACAACTATTAGTCGTGCACGCCACAAATCGGGCCTTTATGGAAGAGTGGCGAGAAGAAAGCCATTGTTGAAACAAAGCCATAAGAAGTCCCGTTTGCAATTTGCCACAAGCCATGTGGGGGACACAGCAAACATGTGGAGGAAGGTGCTCTAGTCTGATGAGAACAAAATTGAAGTTTTTGGCCTAAATGCAAAACGTTATGTGTGGCGGAAAACTAACGCTGCACATCACCCTGAACACACCATCCCCACTGTGAAACATGGTGGTGGCAGCATCATGCTGTGGGGAAGCCTTTTTTCAGCAGGGACAGGGAAGCTGGTCAGAGTTGATGGGAAGATGGATGGAGCCAAATACAGGGCAATCTTGGAAGAAAACCTGTTAGAGGCTGCAAAAGACTTGAGACTGGGGCGGAGGTTCACCTTCCAGCAGGACAACGACCCTAAGCATACAGCCAGAACTACAATGGAATGGTTTAGATCAAAGCATATTCATGTGTTAGAATGGCCCAGTCAAAGTCCAGACCTAAATCCAATTGAGAATCTCTGGCAAGACTTGAAATTTGCTGTTCACAGACACTCTCCATCCAATCTGACTGAGCTTGAGCTATTTTGCAAAGAAGAATGGGTAAAAATGTCAGTCTCTAGATGTGCAAAGCTGGTAGAGACATACCCCAAAAGACTTGCAGCTGTAATTGCAGCGAAAGGTGGTTCTACAAAGTGGCGGCGCTGCGTGGCAGCTGCGGCTCACCTGCAGTCCGTCTGTTTTTTTTCTCTTTTTTTTCCGTCTTTTTCTGTCTGTTTTAGTTAGAATTTTGGTTTATTAGGCTGTGTTTGTGTGTGGGGGGGGGGGGGGGGGGGGGGAGGGGGGGGGGAGGGTGGGAGAAACAAGGTTTTAGTCTCTCCCTTCGGGGGATGCGACCTTTTCTTGTCGTGTCCCCCGTCACCGTCTCCGTCTGTGCTGAGGCCTAATGGCGGAGCTGGCGGCCTCGGAGCTGTGGCGAGCGTTCAGAGCTCCAGTGTTCCAGCGGCGGCAACGGCCCGGCTTCGGGGCTTCGGCGCTCCAGCGGTGCTCCAGCGGCGGCCCGGCTTCGGGGCTTCGGCGCTCCAGCGGCTCTCCAGCGGTGCTCCAGCAGCGGCCCAGCTTCGGGGCTTCGGCGCTCCAGCAGTTGCTCCAGCGGTGCTCCAGCGGCGGCCCGGCTTCAGAGCTCCGGCGCTCCAGCGTTCCCGTGGTCGATCCTGATTGGGAGCTGTGGTGGTGTTCCGGCATTCCGGCAACGGCGGCGGTGACGGCCTGGCTTCGGAGGCTCGGCCGCGGGCCTAGTGGACGATGACATCGAAGGCCTGGATTGCCTCAGTACAGAGAGGGAACAAGAGGGGAAAAAGACAAAGACTTTAAGACTTTTGCCTTCCACCACAGTGAGGAGGTGCCTGGTGAACTCACTGTGGTGGATGTTAAATATGTGTTTATTGTGTGTTTTGTTTTAATTTATTACATGTTATGACTGCAAGGTAACAAATTTCGTTCAGACCGAAAGGTCTGAATGACAATAAAGGAATCTGAATCTGAATTGACGCGGGGGGGGGGGGGGGGGGGGGGGCTGAATACTTTTGCATGCCACACTTTTCAGTTTTTTATTTGTAATAACATTTGGAAGCCATGTATCATTTTCCTTCCACTTCACAATTATGCACCACTTTGTGTTGGTCTATCACATAAAATCCCAATAAAATACATTTGCGTTTGTGGTTGTAACGTGACAAAATGTGGAAAAGTTCAAGGGGTATGAATACTTTTGCAAGCCACTGTACCAACACTTGGTATTTGATTTGGTGTTGGTTTATTTTTGTCGCGTGAACCGAGATACAGTGAAACACTTTGCATGTTAAATCATACTGTACATGAGTACATCAGGTAGTGCAAGAAGAGAAATTATACAGAGTGCAGATTAGTTTTACAGGTAAAAAGAAAGTGTAGATAAATAAGTGCATGGGCCACAACAAGGTGGATTGGATAATTGGGAATGTGTCCTTAGCATATGAGTGGTCTATTCAAGAGTCTGAGCACAGCAGGGAAGAAACTGTTTGTGAATCCGGTGATCATGCTTTCAAGCTTTAGTATCTTCTGCCTGATGGGAGAGCAGAGAAGAGTGTCCACTGGCTGTACTTTTGCTAACAATAGTCTGTGAAACTTTATCAAATGCCTTTTGAAAGTCACAGCATAAACAGCAGTACTCACAATCTCCCTCTTCATCAAAAATCTCCATTATTCATTAAACAGAATTTTCTTCAACAAATCTGTCATTTACTAACCAAAAACTTCCAAGAGTCTATTAATTTGGTCTCAGATTATTGCCGCTACAGGTTCTCACACTCTTAAGTGCTGCCAATCTGTTCAACCTCTCTCCTTCCCGCCCTTTATTGCAACATTCCCTTCCTCAATGATGAAACCTCAGCCGTGCCCTCTTGCATCAACAAGAAGACCTTTACATTCCCTAACATGCCCAATCTTTCCTTTGACTACCCTTTTGTTAATTGTGTTCAGAAATGATTCAGTTAGTCTCTCCTCGTGAGCTTTTTCTGGTCCTCTGTTGGCTTCTTTCAATTCACCTCTATACGTACAGAGACTCGAAACGTCACCTGTGCATGTTCTCCAGATACAGAAGACTGCTGTACGAAGGGGAGACATTGTACTAGACTAATGCAAGCCTTGGTTAGACTCTACTTGGAGCATTGTAAGTGGTTCAGGGCACCACATCTTAGAGACTGGGCTTGCAGAGAGTGTAGTGTGGATCAACTAATACCTGGTCTCCTCTGTCTCTAACCCAGACACCCTTCTATTTCAGGGTAAAATTGGAGAGAAGTCTGGATACTTCCCAGCAAACTACATCATCAGAGTGCGTGCGGGGGAGCGTGTTCATAAAGTAATCAGGTCATTCGTTGGCAACAAGGAGATGGGCCAGATTACCCTGAAGAAGGATCAGGTGGGTTAAGTGGGGAGTGTGTGAGTTTGATGCCCATTGCGACCCGTTCCCGTGTCCAGTGCGAAGGGAACACTTCTCAGGCTACCTCGGCACTGGGCACAGACCAAAAATTCCCCCCAGGGCAAAGTAATCTTGCAAGTTAACAGTGCCTTGTGCCCTTGCTTTGCTCAATCAGTAAAATACAATAGGACACTCATCCTCCCTGGGGCCCAGAAATTGGACATTCAGTCAGTGTTGTGGGTCCAATGCTGTTTGTGCTGCTTGCATGAGGAGCCGGGACACAAATGGTAGAGCCTCTGCCTCACGGCTCCAGAGACCCGGGTTCAATCCTGACCTTGAAAGCTTTCCGTGTGGAGTTTGCACGTTCTCCCTGTGACCACATGGGTGCTTCCAGGTGCTCCAGTTTCCTCCCATATCCCAAAGACATGCGGGTTTATAGGTTCATTAAGTTTAATTTTTAGACATACAACATGGAAACAGTCCCATCGGCCCACCAAGTCAATGCTGACCGTCGGTCACCCATTCACACTAGCTCACACCAGCCACACTGTGACTGCTTTTCCTGTGATTTAAATTGGGTATGAGGAGGTTGGGAATAGGCAGGCAAATGTTCGAGAGTTTTTGCCATCCAATAACGGGTAAATGCAGCAAATAGGATGGCTATGGATTTAAGAGACAATTAGTTCACTTCTGGAAGAAGAATGGCGGGTGTATGGAATGAACTGCCAGAGGAGGTAGTTGAAGCCAGTACTATAACAACATTTAAAAGATTTAGTCAGGTACATGAATAGGTAAGGCTTAGAGGGATATGGGCCAAATGCAGGCAGGTGGGACAAGTGTAGATGGGACATTTTGGGCTTGGGCAAGTTGGGCTGAAGCGCCTGTTTCCATGCTATATGACTCTGAGACGAGATTGAGGGAAACAATGGGAAGAGGGGGACTTATTGTATGAAAATAAATAGATTTAACATGCATAATGGCTGCTTTATCAGGGAACTTGCAATAGCGTATCAACATTATAGTGCTCAGCACAAGTGTCACCCCATCTCCCCCTCTGCCAGTCATCGAGGGTTGGACAGGAGACTAGGGCAAGCAGCAAATGCCCAGGTGCTAAGCTTGCTGCCATGCTATGGAAGATCAAAGGGATCAAAGGGATGCATGAAAGGGAGAAAGTAATAGAGGAAGGGGTGTAGAAGCAAGGAACTGCAGATGCCGGTTGATGCACCAAAAGAGACAAAGTGCTGGAGTAACTCAGTGGGTCAGGCAGCATCTGTGGAGAACATGGATAGGTGATGTTTTGGGTAGAGACCTGAAATGTCACCTATCCATGTTCTCCACAGATGCTGCCTGACCCGCTGAATTACTCCAGCACTGTGTCCTTTCAAGAAGGGATGCATTTAGGGCAGTCATGTTTGTAGCACCCCTTTGATAGCAAGGGTGAAATAGCAAGTAAATCGGATCTGCCTAACCCATTACCCTTCAATCCGTAACAGATTGTGGTGCAGAAGGGAGAGGAGGTCAACGGCTACATCAAAGTGTTCACGGGCAGGAAAGTGGGAATGTTCCCCGTTGATTTTCTGGAGGAAATCTGAGCACGTGCAGAAACCAGGAGAAGCCTGGAGATGGTGGTTCCAAGTCCGTACAAGCGCCCAACCTCCCCGCGTGTGAAGAAACTGTCTCCACCTGTCCGTGTGGACGAAACATATTTCATGGTTGTATCTGAACCAGTGGGAGTGAATCTTCTAGACAGAAATGGAGGACTCTTGCTACGGAGATCTAAGCATACCTTGGTGTGTTAGGGAAACTTTATTTTGAAGATAAAAGACTAGCTGATTTTATTTGTGTACTTAGCGTAGCACAAATTTGCCATCTTGTGTGAGACTTCTTGGTGTTAATTTATGCTTTTATTTGCAGGAATTTGGATGAAAATATTTGAGGTAAATGGTGACTAAATTTGCATAATCCATGCCCACAATGTGAGGGGTTTCTGGAATGCATTCATCATTGTTACGAAACGACAAAATGATGGATTTTTTGAGTATGACTTATTGACTAGGCCAGCACGAATGATTAAACTAAGAACTACAATGACAGGGCGCCACGCCAGAGTTGGGACTGGAATGAGGGCCAGGAGACTTCATTCATGGCTGTGTCTGTAGCCTTTAATGCCAACGTAAGCGCTTGAAATTCTGCTGGGGCTTTCTCTACCCAAAGAGTAATTTCCATTTCGACAATCCTAATGACTCTTGGCTAGGGAAACATTCCAGTCTTGAACCTGATACCCAGGCAGCTGCTGTAACAGATAGAACATGGGGATGTGACATGCTGTTAACTGCAAGGGCGAGTGTAATGGATTTTTCCCTGTGCCTCAGGAAGATGTTTCCCAAAAGGAAATGAGGAGAGAGCAGCTGTAATTATTGTTTTGCCAGCAGATATGCTCTGAGGGAAGGAATGGGTTGTGTGTTTATCTGCAGCCACGGATCAGTTGTGGGGACCTGAGAGAGGCCATTTTCCATCCCTCAGCACAGGCCGTTGATCGCATGATACATTGAGGTAAATGGATACTAAGGTATGACTAGACTAAGCATATTTCATTGTGAGCTATTTCTGTGATGGAGTCGATAGGGAATTGGAGACAGGTCAGGAATATAGTGCAGGTGGAGTGGGACTATTCAGAGCCCTTGGTGTGTGTGTGTGTGTATACGTGTGTGTGTGTGTGTGTGTGTGTGTGTGCGTGTGCACGGGTGCATGCACACTAGATCCCTGAACACACTTACTGTCATTAGTTATCGGCAATGACTTTTCATTATTTTCTGCTATTTCTGGGTCAATTCTGCAGGCTGCAATTAATTTTGATGCAGAAATATTTCAGTTTTGCTGTGATATTTATTTTTAGCTGCGTCCAATTTGAATATACATCCTCTAACCCTACGAGCCTAGTTCACTTCACCAGGTGTGGGCTTCACTGGCAATGCCAGTATTTATTGCCCACCCCTTACTGCATCTTGGACTGAGGAGACAGCTAACCAGACAAGGAGGGTCTGACTGGATAAGGGTATCAGATTTCCACGACCGAAGGTCATTAGTGACTCAGACAAGTTTTTACAACAATCTGGTTGTTTCATAATTATCATTATTGTATATATTTTTAAATTCCAGATATATTAAATTATGTGCATTTCAATTCCATAGATCTGTGTTGGGATTTGAACTCGTACCTCAAGGTCAATAGGCCAGAAGTCTGGCTGTTAGTCTAGTAATTTGACTGCTACACTACCACACGCCTTGAGGTATTATTGCCTTTATCTATCACATTTTATACATCAATGATATCTTCTTCGTCCCAAAGGACCTTTAATAAACGTTTCTCAGTGTCCTCTCCGTACACTCCAGATATTCATGTGCTTGACCTCGCGTGTAGCCCCCTGTAGAAGTGTGGGCCAAATGGATCCCTTGAGTACTTCTTTGTTCAATGTGCAAAATGATGGCTCAATTGTCCCTTGCTACATCTCACTCTGTTAAATCCATCATTCACTCTGCCCTTTTGAGCTATATATTTCTTCCCAGTTAGAAAACGACACATTTCACAGTGTTATGTTTCAGTGTCAGCACTTGACCAACCATGAAATGCTCACACATTACAGTTCAAAAGTACCCACAGAATATGGTGCATTTATATACGTCATGCGCTCCAGAAAACTCTTGACGGCATTTGTCAGGCTCGTGGCTCTCCTCTGTACTGGCCCCAAAGTCTGCATGTTCTTCCAAAGTCACAGTGACGTCACCCTGCCCATCACTCCCGAGGCTGCATAGATCTTTGGTCAGTTTGAGTGAGAAATCCCTGCAATGGAAAACAATGGTAAGACATTTGAAGTGGAGGAGTGCAGAGGGGCATGAGGAGAGGACAGGACAATGGCATCAGTTCTGGATCAGTCCAAGGAGAGATGGGACAAACATGTCCCCTAGTGGCGCAAATCTCAGTGGTTCTTGTCTGCAATTGTATGGGTGCCTCATAACACTGAGACTTGGTGAGGAGTGAGCCTGATCATGCCATATCTCTATCCTGTTTACTATTTACAAGTGCCTCTTGCTTTTCCAGCTAATGTCCAATAGCTTGCAACTATATTCCACTGAGCTAGGTCTCAAACTCAAACTTGACTGCCTGATCCCGCTGAGTTACTCCAGTATTTTGTGTCTATATTGGGTTCAAACCTTGCCATTCTCCCTTTCTACAATCCTACGATACGATAGAACTTTATTTGATCTGCCAGCAGTCATAAAAACACAAGATACGTGAAGCATGAAATTAAAGTGACGAGTGGAAAGGATTGGGGGTGTGTGCAAAGATTGGGGAGGGAGGGGGGGGGGGAGTCGGTCTCAGTCTACCCCACGACAGAAGGGGGAGGAGTTGTACAGTTTAATAGCCACTGGGAAGAAGGATCTCCTGTGGCGTTCTGTGCTGCATCTTGGTGGAACCAGTCTGTTGCTGAAGGTGCTCCTCAGGTTGACCAGTGCGTCACGGAGGGGGCGAGCTGTATTGTCCGGGATGCTCCGCAGTTTGAGGAGCATCCTCCCCTCCAAGACCAACCTCCCGTGAATCCAACTCCAACTCCACCCCCAGGACGGAGCTGGCCTTCCTGATGAGTTTGTTGATCCTGTTGGCTTGACTGTGTCTTCCGAGTTAACAGCTTACTCAACCTCTTGTTACATGGAAATATAGACAACTGCTAATTCAAATTAGTTTCTTATCCCATACCACAGGGTGCAATTCCGTGTTCACATGAAGCTCACAGAGTAAACAATACACATTCAGTGTGTAGGAAGGAAATACAGATGCTGGTTTACACTGAAGATAGACACAAAATTGCTGGAATAAATCAGCGGGGCAGGCAGCATCCCCGGACAGAAGGTATGGGCGACGAAGGATCTCTACCCGAAACGTCACCTTTTCCTTCCACTTTCCCACCACCCCCCAAACTAGCCAGCAGTCTGTGAGCTTCCCGCTCTCCAGGGGAACCTTTTAGTTCAACACCTAATGCTCACGCTTCTAGAGTGTCTTCACCATCTACCCCCCTCCCATTTCCCTCTCTCTCATCTCCACTTTCCCCAGACTATCTGTCACTTCCATCTCACCCCCTCCCGATTGTCGCACCTCCTTCTCTCGCCCTTGTCCTACTCTCTTCCCACTCTCCTGCTTTCCCCTTCCTTCCCTCACTCTCTCTGCCCCTCCCTTTCCCCCGGCTCGCTCTCCACAGCAGGGGCAGGGTTTGCAGCACCCTCCCCGGGACGGCGCGGACACTCCGCCCAGTGAAACCAGAGCTGCTGCTTTTGGTCGGGGTGGAACAACGACGAGAGCTGCAGCTGCTCCTGTCACTCTGCGGGATTGTTTGACCCATTCTCCGCAGTCTGCGCTAAAGCCCGGAGTGAGTGGCTGACTGTCTAGCCGCCGCTACTCGGTCCGTGGCTCTGGTCCAGGGAGCAGCACAGGCAGGAGGCACCATTGCACGGGGAATGGGAGGCGTGCGAGTGGCCCGTTTTTCCCTTGACCAGCCGCTTAGCCATTCAAATAAGCCTTGACTTCTACGTAGACAAAACATGCAGCATTGAACTCATGCAGTGGCACTTTTGAGGCTGGTGGTTTGGCACAGAAAACAAAAATGGACAGTGGCGCAGCGGTAGAGTTGATGCCTCACAGCGCCAGGGACCCGAGTTCGATCCCGACTACGAGCGCTGTCAGTACGGAGTTTGTACCTTCTCCCCGTGACCTGCGTGGGTTTCCTCCGGGTGCTCAGGTTTCCCACAACATACCAAAGGTTTGTAGGTTAATTGGTGTAAATTGTGAATTTAGTGTGCAGGGAGTGGATGAGAAAGTG
The DNA here is from genome assembly GCA_035221665.1 of Okamejei kenojei. Classification (NCBI taxonomy): domain Eukaryota; kingdom Metazoa; phylum Chordata; class Chondrichthyes; order Rajiformes; family Rajidae; genus Okamejei; species Okamejei kenojei. The sequence continues at coordinate 2,195,696 of CM069174.1, forward strand.
GGATAACATAGACCTAGTGTGAATGGTGATGATGGCTGGTATGGACCGATGGGCCATACCAGCCATCATGATACTGTTTCCATGCTGTATCTCAAAACTAAACGAATCAAGAGATAAGAGTGTTTAATTGTCATATGCACCGGGACCAGAACAATGAGATTCTTACTTGCTGCATCTTTGCAGGTACATTAAAGTAACAACACAATAAATAAGTGGGATGTGGTTAGTTGTGCAGGGTTGTTCAAGAGCCTGATAGTTGCTGGGAAGAAGCTGTTCTTGAACCTGGCGGTCATGGTTGCATGATATGAGCTGCCTTCTTGAGGTAGCGCTTCCTGTTAATCCCTTCAATACCTGTGATGGACCGGGAAGTGTCCACCATTTTCTGCAGCCTCCTTCGTTCCTGGGTGTTCAAGTTACTGAACCAGGCCGTGATACAACTAGTCTGTATGCTCTCCCCAGTACACCTGTAGAAGGTTGACATGCCGAACCTCCTCAAACATCTCAGGAAGTAAAGGCATTGAGAAGCTTTGTGATTGCATCATCTCAAATCAAGGTGAACAACAAAATGTTGCTGGGAGTTCAGCAGTAAATGAAACTCAAAAACAAACTGCAGATATTACAAAGCTGAAATAAAAGCAGGAAATCTTCATAGCTCAGGCAGCACCTGTGGAGAAAAGCAAAGGCAATATTTCTGGAAGGTAATCTTTGGCTGCTTCTGTCTACGGATGCTACCTGACCTGTTGAGGACTTCCAGCATTCTCTGGCAATACACAACATGTTCATAAGTTCTAGGAGCAGAATTAGGCCATTCGGCCCATCAAGTCTATTCCGCCATTTAATGACAGCTGATGTATCTCTTCCCCCCCCCCCAACCCCGTTCTCCTGCCTTCTCACCATAACCCCTGACACTCGTACTAATCAAGAATCTATCAATCTTCACCTTAAAAATATCCAATGACTTGGCCTCCACAGCCATCTGTGGCAATTCCACAGATTCACTGGCTACAGAAATTCCTCCTCATCTTCTTTCTAAAGGTATGTCCTTTAATTCTGAGGCTGTGGCTGTGGCCTCTTGTTCTAGACTCTCCTACTAGTGAGGTTGAGAGGGAACGATAGATCAGCCATGATTGAATGACAGAGTAGACTTGATGGGCCAAATGGCCTAATTCTTCTCCTAGAACTTATGAGCTGTAGAAACATCCTCTCCATATCCACTCTATCCAGGCCTTTCACTATTCGGTAAGTTTCAATGAGGTTCGCCCTTCATCCTTCTAAACTCCAGCGAGTACAGGCCCAGTTCGAGTGGAAACAGGAAACTTGCCCACACCGGCCAACATGCCCCACCTACACTAGTCCCACCTGCCCACGTTTGGCCCATATCACTCCAAACCTGTCCTATTCATGTACCTGTCCAACTGTTTCTTAAACGTTGGGATAGTCCCTGCCTCAACTACCTCCTCTGGCAGCTCGTTCCATACACCCACCATTAGGGACGGTAACTTTTTTTTTGTAGTTGTGTTTGGTTTATTGTCACCTGTACCGAGGTACAGTGAAAAACATTTGTTGCGTTCCAAATGGAACAGACCATGGGTGCATGGTGAGTCCCCCTGGCCCACAGCAGTAATACTGCTGACACCAACACACAGTGCATGCTCTCATGACATGGTGACTCTGCCTGTAACTCACAGCACCCAATATCCGAGTGTCTGCTTACTGCACACCGAGTTCATTGTTCCGGTGAAATGGATAACTCCCAGAGGGGCCCATGCGGCAACTCGGGCATCATTTGTACCATGACGTCAGAGCCAGCGTTCCTGGCCAACTGGCTAAATACGGAGGGCAACAGCTGCGATCTTTTCTCAACCACCACCTGTCGATCACATCAAACCCCAGGATCATCGGGGCTATTCTGGCTGAGTGAGATCAGATGTCCCACTGCCAGATTAAGGCTGTGACATGACCGAGGATTAATGGGCCATTTTCGCAGTTGCTGTCGGTTCATCACATATCCAAAAGCACCTTCCAAAATAGTTTGTTCGCTGCCATATTACAAGAGAATGTACAACTTGTCAATATATTCAGAAACACGCAGCATTATGGATTAACATCACACCACTGCTTTGCGAGGCTAATTTGACAGCAACCCCCCCCCCCCCCCCCCCCCAATCATCTTGTTGTTTATAACTACAACTTGCATTTATAGGGTGCCTTGAAAGTAGTAAAAATGTCACAAGGCACTTCACACTTTCGATACACACAAAATGCTGGAGTAACTCAGGGAGCATCTCTGGATAGAAGGATTGGGTGACGTTTCGGGTCGAGACTCTTCAGACTGGGAGTAATGGTGGGGGAAAGAGAGATACAGAGATATAGAAGGGTAAGGTGTGAAACCGAGTGATTAAAGGGGACGAAGTACAAGGGAAATTTAGAATAGATCATTGGTAGTTTGGGGAAGATGACAATGAGGCGTATTAAGCAGGAGGTATTAAATTTGTGAGTTCTAGGAGCAGAATTAGTCCATTCGGCCCATCACGTCTACTCCGCCATTCATCCATGGCTGATCTATCTTTCCCTTTCAACCCCATTCTCCTGCCATCGGCCCACAACCCCTGACACCCTGATGGGAATGTAGCCAATGCCTTGGTTGGTGAGGCAGGTTGTCAGGAGGTGAGAGAGGGAGAGAGAGATGCAAAGAAGCTTATGGGAGGGAATTTGAGAGCTCAGGAGCCTTGTCGCTGAAGCTAAAACCAGGAATGATCGAGAGTCCTGACTTTGTTTATTTGTTCAGTCGGGTCGCTGGAGCTGTGAGGCGGCACCACTGCTTGCTGCAGCCACTCTGTCGCTTTACACTGTGTAGTTTAGTTTACAGATACTACGCGGAAACAGGCCCCTCAGCCCATGGGGTCCGCGCCGACCAGCGATCCCCGCACACTAACACTATCCTACACACACTGGGGACAATTTACTATGTTTTGTGGAGGATACCGAAAGTTGGAGAATTCAATATTCATACCATTGGGTTGTAAGCTACCCAAGCGGAACATGAGGTGCTGTTCCTCCAGTTTGTGTGTGGCCTCACTCAGGCAATTCTATATCTGTAGCAGAGCTATCTAGTTGCCCCCCCCCACCCCCACAGCCACACACTTTATATTCCTTCTCAAGTATTTGTCCACTTCACTATAGTTTCTCGATACAGCGCGGAAACAGGCTCTTCAGCCCATCGAGTCCGTGTCGACCAGCGATCCCTGCACACTAGCACTATCCTACACACACTAGGGACAATTTACAATTATACCGAAGCCAATTAGCCTACAAACCTGTACATCTTTGGAGTGTGGGAGGAAACCGGAGCACGCAGGTCATGGGGAGAACGTACAAACTCCGTACAGACAATACCCGTGGTCAGGATGGAACCCGGGTCTCTGGCGCTGTGAGGCAGCAACTCTACCGCAGCGCCACCGTGCCACCCCTCTTTAATTGCAGTTTATATTGAGTCCGCCTTCACCCCCCCCCCCCCCCCCCTCCCCCCCTATTCAGGCTTCTCCCTCACAAACACAGCAGCTCACTGTCTGAAACCCAGAGCTGCCCCTGGATCCTCTCTCCTATATTTTCCCATCATCGTAGTGTCATGTACCCGGGACACACTGCGAACAATTTTTCCCTATTAATATCCATAATTTATAAAATGTTAATTTTATAAATTAATTTATAAAATTGCTATACGCAATTTATAAAATTGCTATACGTCTCTGGGCATCAACAGAAACCTTGAAATGAACATATTAATAATTAAAACTCAATCCTCTTTCAAAAGAATTGTAAAAGCTCCTCAGGACTCCAATCGATTTCACACGAGGTGCTGCATTCCCTTCACTGCCTTAGTGGCATTTGTACCCACAAGCCCCACACATTAGCCCTGGGTCTTGCCCAGCCACTTGGATCTAAACCCAACCCCACGCGGCTGATCCAGCTTCAATTGATCACTCTTGTGGACAAGGGCTGGTTCCTGGGATGGAGATTTAGAGATTAGTTTAATTTCTAGCTTAGAGATACAGTGCAGAAACAGACCCTTCAGCCCACCGGGTCCGTGCCGACCAGCGATCCCTGCACACAAACACTATCCTTCACACACCAACGACAATTTACAATTATACCAAGCCAATTAACATAATAATCTGTATGTCTTTGGAGTCAAGGGATATGGGGAGAAAGTAGGAACGGATTGGGGATGATCAGCCATGATCATAGTGAATGGCGGTGCTGGCTCGAAGGGCCGAATGGCCTACTCCTGCACCTACTTTCTATGTTCCTATGTCTCAGAAGACATAGTTGGCTCAGATGCATTCCTCGACTGCCCGCTGCCTAGGCATGGTGCTGGGCAGTGAAGGAAGTGTCCGTTTGCCCAGGGGATCGCAGGTTGGTAGGGGGGCACAGGTTGGCAGAGTTGACCTGTGAATCTGCAGTTAGCTGTTGTCAGGGATCGCTCTGCCCACCTCAAGGTTTTCTGGGTTGGAACGACCTAGATTCAGTTTAGTTTGAGTTAAGTTTATTGTCACATGTGCCGAGGTACAGTGAAAAGCTGTTGTTGCGTGCCAACCAGTCACCGGGAAGACAATACATGATTACAATCGAGCCGTTCACAGTGTACAGATACATGATAAAAGGAATAGTGTGAATAACATTTAGTGCAAGATAAAGACCAGTAACGTCCATTCAAGGATAGTCCGAGGGTCACCAATGAAGTAGATAGTAGTTCAGCATTGCTCTCTGGTTGTGGTGGGATGGTTCAGTTGCCTGATAACAGCTGGGAAGAAACTGTCCCTGAATCTGGAGGTGTGCGTGCGTTGTTTTCACACTTCTGTAACTCTTGCCCGATGGGAGAGGGGAGAAGAGGGAGTGGCCGGGGTGAGACTGGTCCGTGATGATGCTGCTGGCCTTGCCGAGGCAGCGTGAGGTGTAGATGGAGGCGATGGAAGGGACGTTGGTTTGTGTGGTGGTCTGGGCTGCGTCCACAATTCTCTGCGATTTCTTGCGGTCTTGGATGGAGCTGTTCCCAAACCGTGCTGTGATGCGTCCCGGTAAAATGCTTTCCACGGCGCTTCTGTAGAAGTTGGGGAGAGTTGCTGGGGACATGCCGAACTTCCTAAACCTTCTTAGGAAGTAGATGCGTCGGTGTGCTTTCTTGGGCATTGTCTCACTCTGAGCCTTGTTTGCATTGCTCACGCTTGGCTTGGACCACTGCTGCCCTCTGCTGGCTTCCATATGAAGCACGTTATGGGGATGTTAGTGCAGAGCACTGCCAACTGACTGACCGCCTGATGCAAGGTTAGCGTACAGTAGGAGATCTGGTCAGATATGCCCCTGAACCACTTAGGAAACGTGAACGGAAACCTCTGGAGACCTTGTGCCCCACCCAAGGTTTCCGTGCTGTTCCCGGAAGTTTTTGTCAGTCTCCCTAATGGTCGAAAGTGGTTTCCGTTTTAAAAATCGGTAATTTTTTAGTCGAAGCCGGTTGCGATGCTAGTTGAAGGTGGTTGCCGGAGGACAAAAACCTCCGGGAACCTCCGGAAACCTTGGGTGGGGCGCAAAATCTCCAGAGGTTTCCGTTCAGGTTTCCTAAGTGGGACAGGGGCATAAGTGGGACAGGGGCAATATACTCACCCGAGCAAGACTTTGCCTGTAGGTTGCACTTTGTGTCCAGGAGAAACACTCACATCAGACGTTTCAAGGCACTAATTTAGATTAGGTTAGAGATACGGAGCGGAAACAGGCCCTTCGGCCCACCTAGTCCATGCCGAACAACGATCCCCGCACACACTCGGGACAATTTACAATTTTGCCGAAGCCAATTACCCTACGAACCTGCACGTCTTTGGAGTGTGGGAAGAAACCAGAGCACCTGGAGAAAACCCACACAGGTCACAGGGAGAACGTGCAAACTCCGTACAGACAGCATCCGGCAGGATGGAACCCGGGTCTCTGTCGCTGTGAGGCAGCAACTCTACCGCTGCGCCCCCGTGCTGCTAATTCTTCATCTCCAGACGCACTTCACAACTACTTTAAAAGCACAAGTTTGCAACAAAGGGTTGGGCGAATGAAAGAATGAATGAGAGTTAAACAACAAATTCACCCAACGGCAATTGGCAATCCGAAGCTTTTATTTCTCTTATATTTACAAAATATTTGAAGGTGTGCACATCTATACAACCATCATCCACATACCTCAATATACAGATACAAAAATACATCAAGCTTCTTCCCAGTACCTCTACCACCCGCGGGTCAGCTAGCCATGGGTGGGGGGAAGGGGGGGATCGGACTTGTGCCAAGCTGGTGATGCGATGCCCTCAGCCAGAGCAAGTGGTGTCGTCGGGGGGGACTACAGCGCACGTTTCATATGCAAGGGGCTCCGACCCTCTCTCTCTCCCCACAGATGCTGCCTGACCCGTTGAGTGTTTCCATCTTTTTTCTGTTTTTGTTTCAGATTTCCAGCTTTTTTCCCCCCTCTCTACGGGGGTGGGGGGAATTCCATACTCTTTCCTCCCTCCTGCCTCCTGACTCGGCGTGTCCCTGTCTCTACACTTCCCACTTCCACTTGTGCCACCTCTGCTAACAAAGAGAACCAGGCAGGGAGGAATGTTAAGAAATCCTGGTCACCATTGTAATCAGAAGACCGTGAATGCTGTCTGATCGAGGCAGAAGAGGCCCGGCTTACTGATTTAGACAAGGGTAAGTTGGGTTCCATCAATGAATTAGTTTCAGTTTATTACAATTAACTCTTATCACCAACCAAGCACAGACTCAAAATGTTTAAGAAAGAACTGCGGATGCTGGAAAAATCGAAGGTAGACAAAAATGCTGGAGAAACTCAGCGGGTGAGGCTAAGAAGAATGTCTGAAGAAGGGCCTCGACCGAAACGTCACCTATTTCCTTCGCTCCATCGATGCTGCCTCACCCGCTGAGTTTCTCCAGCATTTTTGTCTATGCACTCAAAATGGTTCCGTTTCATTCCCAGGGCAGAGGACACCAGTGAACCAGTCACCACCCCATGCCTCCCCTCCCTGTTGTGCCGTACGTACATGACGATGAAACTAAACCACTGCTAGTTTCGCCTGGGTTTGATAACATTTCTCAAGGATTACACTGACGGGGAAACAAATCACCTCCACCCCCATTGCGAAGCGTTCAGTTGCGCAAAGCGCATTAGCGTTCGCTGTCAGTGCCGAATTTTAACCAAAAGCATTAAAAACATCGCCGATTTTAAGGCTTCACAGCCTGTGTCTGTCCAGCCTATTCAGGCCAACCCGTTACAGATATATATGATCGCGTTGAAACACCACACATGTCAGGTAGTAACGGCTTTCATTTCGTCCCGCTTGCAGAAGCTAGAGTTTGTTGCGGTTATAAAGGTGACAGGCGAGGTCTCTGCGAGAAGGAATCCGAACGTGGTCATTGTAACTCTCGATGGATCGTCGCTGGTCGGTCCGTCACTTCAACTGTGATTTGCGCGTCATTTACGCGACATCATTGACACGTCACGAAGCACAACGTGCGCGTCCTGACGGGCGAATGGTGTGCATTACGCGCGCATGGTGTGTGGTGACGTTGGCAGTGACGCGCGGTCGCCCCAGGAGTATGGGATGCTCAAAATCCTCGCGCGTCACGCAGGTGGCGTGCGAGGATTTTGAGCATCCCAAAATCCTGGGGCGACCGCGCATCACGGCCAACGTGATACCACACGTCACTGCCTGCGCCACCACGCGCCATGCCCGTGTCATCCACGTATCACGACGTGCCGACCAATTTTTAGGATGTCGCACAAATGATGCCCAAGTGGGACAGGCCCTTACTCTCTATTTGTCTGGTCAGTGTTCACCCTCCACCCCCTTACGAAAAGGCTCAAATCAATTCTCCTAAGATATCACTGCCTCTCAGTTATAATAGCAACCTTCATTGAGTATACAATGAGTTAGCACCTGTAAATTGCATGCAAGATTCCTAGAATATACTCCAGATATTTGCCAATGTGAGTCAAACTATCACAGGGTAGTGTGTTACGGCAAAAGATAAATGCATCGTAATATTTCAACGGATTGATGAGCGCAGTAGAGCGCTATGCTTACATTCCTAGAGAACGCGTTAAAGGGAGTGAAAGGTAGATCGAAGGGCATGGGATCGAAGGGCCGAATGGCCTCCTCCTGCACCTATTTTCTATGTTTCTATGTTTCTATGGATCAACTGAAGAGCTTGCGGGTGAAAGGCTCCGAAAAAGCAAAGGGTGGAGATAGAATTTGACATCGTGTAACAGGAGTCCGATGGGCTGAAGAAGTCAATGAACCAAAGAGCCCGGTAGATTGAGAGGATTTGATGATTGGAGCACGTGTCTTTGCCACCTCACTTTTTCGATCCAGACGACTTTGTGAAAGGACCCATCAACATTGGCAACTGGTTTTTATGAGTAATCTTGATCTGAAGGAGTCACAAAGAGGAGGCTGTTAGTAAGTTGAACCTGGAATGAATCTAGAAACAAGCAACTGTAGATGCTGGTTTACAGAAATGGACACAGAGTGCTGGAGTAACTCAGTGGGTCAGGCAGCATCTGTGGAGAACATGGATAGGTGACGTTTCACAGAGTGCTGGAGTAACTCAGCGGGTCAGGCAGCATCTGTGGAGAACATGGATAGGTGACGTTTCACAGAGTGCTGGAGTAACTCAGCGGGTCAGGCAGCATCTCTGGAGAACATGGATAGGTGACGTTCCGTCACAGAGTGCTGGAGTAACTCAGTGGGTCAGGCAGCAGCATCTGTGGAGAACTGGAGGTGAACATGGATAGGTGACGTTCACGGCTGGAGTAACGGGACAGCATCTTGTGAACATTAGGTGACGTTTCACAGACTGGAGTTTGCTTCGGGACCGGCTGAGAAGGTTTCACAGATGCTGGAGTACAGCCTGTGGTTTGTTCAGCCTGCAACATGTGGGAGATCAGGGATATGGTCGGTGTCCCTGGTGACTACGTTTGCAGGAAGTGTGTCCAGCTGCAGCTCCTGGCAGACCGCATTGAACGATTGGAACTGCGGCTGGATTCATACTGGAGCATCCATGATGCGGAGAAAGTCGTGGATAGCACGTACAGTGAGTTGGTCACACCGCAGGCAAAAGGTAAGAGGACAAGAAGGGAACGGGTGGCCAATAGCCAGCAAAGCAGTAGGTAGGTAGTGCAGGAGTCCCCTGCGGTCATCTCCCTCCTAAACAGGTATACCATTTTGGATACTGTTGAGGGAAATGGCTCATCAGGGGAATGCAGCAGCAGCCAGGTTCATGGCACCATGGGTGGCTCTGCAGCACATGAGGGGGGAAAAAAGAGGGGAAGGGCAATAGTAATAGGGGATTCAATTGTCAGGGGAATAGATAGGCGTTTCTGCGGCCGCAAACGAGACTCCAGGATGGTATGTTGCCTCCCTGGTGCAAAGGTCAGGGATGTCACTGAACGGCTGCAGAACATTCTGGAGGGGGAGGGTGAACAGCCAGTTGTCGTGGTGCATGTTGGCACCAACGATATAGGTAAAAAAAGGGATGAGGTCCTACAAGGTGAATTTAGGGAGCTAGGAGATAAACTTAAAAGTAGGACCTCAAAGGTAGTAATCTCCGGATTACTACCAGTACCACGGGCCAGTCAGTGTAGAAATAGGAGGATAATGCAAATGAATACGTGGCTTGAAAAGTGGTGCAAGGGGGAGGGATTCAAATTTTTAGGGCACTGGGACCAGTTCTGGGGGAGGTGGGGACCGGTACAAACAGGACGGTTTGCACCTGGAATGGAATGGAACCAATGTTCTTGGGGGAGTGTTTGCTAGTGCTGTCGGGGAGGATTTAAACTAATGTGGCAGGGGGATGGGTACAAGAGCAGAGAGGCAGGTGGGTGTAAAATGAGGGTAGAAGCATTAGGTAGCAAGGTGAAAAGTAAAAGTGGCAGGCAGACAAAACCAGGGCAAAAATCAAAAAGGGCCACTTTTCAGCAAAATTGTATAAGGGGTAAGTGCGTTGTAAAGACAAGCCTGAAGGCTTTGTGTCTCAATGCAAGGAGTATTCGTAATAAGGTGGACGAGTTGAACGTGCAGATAGATATTAATGATTATGATATAGTTGGGATCACGGAGACATGGCTCCAGGGTGACGTAGGCTGGGAACTGAACATCCAGGGATATTCAATATTCAGGAGGGATAGAGAGAAAGGAAAAGGAGGTGGGGTAGCGTTGCTGGTTAGAGAGGAGATTAACGCAATGGAAAGGAAGGACATTAGCTTGGAGGATGTGGAATCGGTATGGGTAGAGCTAGAAAACACTAAGGGGCAGAAAACGCTGGTGGGTGTTGTGTACAGGCCACCTAACAGTAGCAGAGAAGTTGGGGATGGTATCAAACAGGAAATTAGAAAAGCGTGCGACAAAGGCAAAACAGTTATAATGGGTGACTTCAATCTACATATAGATTGGGTTAATCAAATTGGCAGGGGTGCTGAGGAAGAGGATTTTTTGGAATGTATGCGGGATAGTTATCTAAATCAACATGTAGAGGAACCAACGAGAGAGCAGGCTATTTTAGACTGTGTTTTGAGTAATGAGGAAGGGGTAATTAGCCGTCTTGTTGTACGTGCCCCCTTGGGCAAGAGTGACCATAATATGGTTGAGTTCTTCATTAGGATGGAGAGTGACATTGTTAATTCAGAAACAATGGTTCTGAACTTAAAGAAAGGTAACTTTGAGGGTATGAGACGTGAATTGGCCAAGATTGACTGGCAATTAATTCTAAAAGGGTTGACGGTGGATATACAATGGAAGACATTTAAAGACTGCATGGATGAACTACAAAAATTGTTCATCCCAGTTTGGCAAAAGAATAAATCGGGGAAGGTAGTGCATCCGTGGATAACAAGGGAAATCAGGGATAGTATCAAAGCAAAGGATGATGCGTACAAAGTAGCCAGAAAAAGCAGCATACCAGAGGACTGGGAGAAATTCAGAGACCAGCAGAGGAGGACAAAGGGCTTAATTAGGAAAGGAAAAATAGATTATGAAAGGAAACTGGCAGGGAACATAAAAACTGACTGCAAAAGTTTTTATAGATATGTGAAGAGAAAGAGGTTAGTTAAAACAAATGTAGGTCCCCTGCAGTCAGAAACAGGTGAGTTGATCATGGGGAACAAGGATATGGCGGACCAATTGAATAACTACTTTGGTTCCGTCTTCACTAAGGAAGACATAAATAATCTGCCTGAAATAGCAGGGGACTGCGGGTCAAAGGAGGAATTGAGTGAAATCCAGGTCAGTCGGGAAGTGGTGTTGGGTAAATTGAATAGATTAAAGGCCGATAAATCCCCAGGGCCAGATAGGCTGCATCCCAGAGTACTTAAGGAAGTAGCTCAGGAAATAGTGGATGCATTAGTGATAATCTTTCAAAACTCTTTAGATTCTGGAGTAGTTCCTGAGGATTGGCGGGTAGCAAATGTAACCCCTCTTTTTAAGAAGGGAGGGAGAGAGAAAACGGGGAATTACAGACCAGTTAGTCTAACATCGGTAGTGGGGAAACTGCTAGTCAGTTATTAAAGATGGGATAGCAGCACATTTGGAAAGTGGTGAAATCATTGGACAAAGTCAGCATGGATTTACGAAAGGTAAATCATGTCTGACGAATCTTGTGGAATTTTTCGAGGATGTAACTAGTAGCGTGGATAAGGGAGAACCAGTGGATGTGGTATATCTGGACTTCCAGAAGGCTTTCGACAAGGTCCCACATAAGAGATTAGTATACAAACTTAAAGCATACGGTATTAGGGGTTCAGTATTGATGTGGATAGAGAACTGGCTGGCAAACAGGAAGCAAAGAGTAGGAGTAAACGGGTCCTTTTCACAATGGCAGGCAGTAACTAGTGGGGTACCGCAGGGCTCAGTGCTGGCCCCCAGCTATTTACAATATATATTAATGATCTGGATGAGGGAATTGAAGGCAATATCTCCAAGTTTGCGGATGACACTAAGCTGGGGGCAGTGTTCGCTGTGAGGAGGATGCTAGGAGACTGCAAGGTGACTTGGATAGGCTGGGTGAGTGGGCAAATGTTTGGCAGATGCAGTATAATGTGGATAAATGTGAGGTTATCCACTTTGGTGGCAAAAACAGGAAAGCAGACTATTATTTAAATGGTGGCCGATTAGGAAAAGGGGAGATGCAGCGAGACCTGGGTGTCATGGTACACCAGTCATTGAAAGTAGGCATGCAGGTGCAGCAGGCAGTGAAAAAAGCAAATGGTATGTTAGCTTTCATAGCAAAAGGATTTGAGTACAGGAGCAGGGAGGTTCTACTTCAGTTGTACAGGGTCTTGGTGAGACCACACCTGGAGTATTGCGTACAGTTTTGGTCTCCAAATCTGAGGAAGGACATTATTGCCATAGAGGGAGTGCAGAGAAGGTTCACCAGACTGATTCCTGGGATGTCAGGACTGTCTTATGAAGAAAGACTGGATAGACTCGGTTTATACTCTCTGGAATTTAGGAGATTGAGAGGGGATCTTATAGAAACTTACAAAATTCTTAAGGGGTTGGACAGGCTAGATGCAGGAAGATTGTTCCCGATGTTGGGGAAGTCCAGGACAAGGGGTCACAGCTTAAGGATAAGGGGGAAATCCTTTAAGACCGAGATGAGAAAGACTTTTTTCACACAGAGAGTGGTGAGTCTCTGGAACTCTCTGCCACAGAGGGTAGTTGAGGCCAGTTCATTGGCTATATTTAAGAGTGAGTTGGATGTGGCCCTTGTGGCTAAGGGGATCAGAGGGTATGGAGAGAAGGCAGGTACGGGATACTGATTTGGACGATCAGCCATGATCATATTGAATGGCGGTGCAGGCTCGAAGGGCTGAATGGCCTACTCCTGCACCTAATTTCTATGTTTCTATGTTTCTATAAATCGTCACCTATCCATGTTCTCCAGAGATGCTGCCTGGCCCTGCTGAGTTACTCCAGCACTCTGTGAAACTCACCTATGCATATAACCATATAACAATTACAGCACGGAAACAGGCCCTCTCGGCCCCTCTAGTCCGTGCCGAACACTTACTCTCACCTAGTCCCATCTACCTGCACTCAGACCATACCCCTCCATTCCTTTCCCGTCCATATACCTATCCACTTTACTTTTAAATGTTAAAATCGATCCTGCCTCCACCACTTCTGCTGGAAGCTCATTCCACACAGCCACCACCCTCTGAGTAAAGAAGTTCCCCCTCACGTTACCCCTAAACTTCTGTCCCTTAATTCTCATGTCATGCCCTCTTGTTTGAATCTTCCCTACCCTCAATGGGAAAAGCTTATCCACGTCAACTCTGTCTATCCCTTTCATCATTTTAAAGACCTCTATCAAGTTCCCCCCCTTAACCTTCTGCGCTCCAAAGAATAAAGACCTAACTTGTTCAACCTTTCTCTGTAACTTAGGTGCTGGAACCCAGGCAACATTCTAGTAAATCTCCTCTGTACCCTCTCTATTTTGTTGACATCCTTCCTATAATTAGGCGACCAAAATTGTACACCATACTCCAGAATTGGCCTCACCAATGCCTCGTACAATTTTAACATTACATCCCAACATGTACTCAATGCTCTGATTTATAAAGGCCAGCACACCAAAAGCTTTCTTTACCACCCTATCTACATGAGATTTCACCTTCAGGGAACTATGCACAGTTATTCCAAGGTCCCTCTGTTCCACAGCATTCCTCAATTCCCTACCATTTACCATGTACTTCCTATTTTGATTTGTCCTGCCAAGATGTAGCACTTCACACTTAACAGCATTAAACTCCATCTGCCATCTTTCAGCCCACTCTTCCAAATGGCCCAAATCTCTCTGTAGACTTTGAAAATCTACTTCATTATCCACAACACCACCTATCTTAGTATCATCTGCATACTTACTTATCCAATTTTCCACCCCATCATCCAGATCATTGATGTATATGACAAACAACAGTGGACCCAACACAGATCCCTGAGGCACCCCACTGGTCACCGGCTTCCAACCTGACAAACAGCCATCCACCATTACTCTCTGACATCTCCCATTCAGCCACTGTTGAATCCATCTTGCTACTCCACCATTAATACCCAACAATCCTTAACCAACCTTCCATGGGGAACCTTGTCAAAGGCCTTACTGAAATCCATATAGACAACATCCACCGCTTTACCCTCAACAATTTCTCTAGTGACCTCTTCAAAAAATTCAAGAAGATTAGTCAAACATGACCTTCCAGGCACAAATCGACTGTTCCTAATCAGACCCTGTTTATACAGATGATTATATATATTATCTCTAAGTATCCTTTCCATTAACTTGCCCACCACTGACGTCAAACTAACAGGTTTATAATTGCTAGGTTTACTCTTAGAACCCTTTTTAAACAATGGAACAACATGCGCAGTACGCCAATCCTCCGGCACCATTCCCGTTTCTAATGACATTTGAAATATTTCTGTCATAGCCCCTGCTATTTCTACACTAACTTTCCTCAATGTCCTAGGGAATATCCTGTCAGGACCTGGAGACTTATCCACTTTTATATTTTTCAAAAGTGTCAGTACTTCCTCTTCATTGATCCTCATAGTTTCCATAGCTACTCTACTTGTTTCCCGTGCCTCACATAATTCAATATCCTTCTCCTTGGTGAATACCGAAGAAAATAAATTGTTCAAAATCTCCCCCATCTCTTTTGGCTCTGCAGATAGCTGTCCATTCTGGTTCTCTAATGGTCCAATTTTATCCCTCGTTATCCTTTTGCTATTAATATAGCTGTAGAAACCCTTTGGATTTACTTTCACCTTACTTGCCAAAGTAACCTCATATCTTCTTTTAGCTTTTCTAATTTCTTTCTTAAGATTATTTTTACATTCTTTATACTCCACACGCACCTCATTTACTCCATGCTGCCTATAATTATTGTAGATCTCTCTCTTTTTCCAAACCAAGTGTCCAATTTCCCTTGAAAACCATGGCTCTTTCCAATTATTACTCTTTCCTTTCAACTGAACAGGGACATAAAGATTCTGTACTCACCTTTAAATGTCCTTCATTTCTCTACTACATCCTTCCCATAAAACAAAATGTCTCAATTAATTTCGCATCTCCTCAAAGTTAGCCTTTCTCCAATCAAAAATCTCAACCCTTGGTCCATTTCTGACCTTCTCCATAATTATATTGAAACTAATGGTGTTGTGATCACTGGACCCAAAGTGCTCCCCAACACATACCTCCGCCACCTGACCCGTCTCATTTCCTATCCATGTTCTCCACAGATGCTGCCTGACCCGCTGAGTTACTCCAGCACTCTGTGAAACGTCACCTATCCATGTTCTCCACAGATGCTGCCTGACCCGCTGAGTTACTCCAGCACTCTGTGAAACGTCACCTATCCATGTTCTCCACAGATGCTGCCTGACCCGCTGAGTTACTCCAGCACTCTGTGAAACGTCACCTATCCATGTTCTCCACAGATGCTGCCTGACCCGCTGAGTTACTCCAGCACTCTGTGAAACGTCACCTATCCATGTTCTCCACAGATGCTGCCTGACCCGCTGAGTTACTCCAGCACTCTGTGAAACGTCACCTATCCATGTTCTCCACAGATGCTGCCTGACCCGCTGAGTTACTCCAGCACTCTGTGAAACGTCACCTATCCCATGTTCTCCACAGATGCTGCCTGACCCGCTGAGTTACTCCAGCACTCTGTGAAACGTCACCTATCCATGTTCTCCACAGATGCTGCCTGACCCGCTGAGTTACTCCAGCACTCTGTGAAACGTCACCTATCCATGTTCTCTACAGATGCTGCCTGACCCGTTGAGTTACTCCAGCATTTTGTGTCTATCTTCAGTGCAAACCAGCATCTGCAGTTCCTTCCGACACAGAAGGTTGTGGCTTCTGGTTACATGATGAAAAACGCAACTACACTCCAGCAAAGGATCTATTCTAACCAGTGTGAGATCAGATGACCCAAAGCAATTCCACACAGGAGTGCAGTGTGCCTTTGTACAGCAGGGCGGCTATCAGAGCTACCATCACCTCCAGACCACTCTGTGTCAAGCACACACATAGGAAGCATGGCTTGTACTCTTACTGTCCGTAGCTAAGGAGCTAACAGTGGAGTGCATTGCCCCTAGTGTGGGTGCAGAGCAGGAGAACCCAGGAGGGAGGTGGTGGGCACCTGAGAATAAATGTGGGGGGATGGGAACAATGCCAATACTTTGAGAGCTGACATACACTTGATGGGCCAAATGGCCTGATTCTTTACTGTAGACTTTAGAGATACAGCGCTTTAGCAGCACCTTCAGCCCAGTAAGTCCGCACCAACCAGCGATCCCCGCACATTAACTATCCTATGCACACTAGGGACAATTTACAATCTTTACCAAAGCCAATGAACCGACAGACCCGCATGTCTTTGGAGTGTGGGAGGAACCCGAAGCACCCGGAGAAAACCCACGCAGGTTGAACGTACAAACTCCGTGCAGACGTGATCAAGATCGAACCCTGTGAGCTAGGACAGCTTGTTGCGTCTATGTCTTGGCGGGTATGTCGGTCAGTCGGTGCCAACGTCAGCTCACTTACCGTGCATGGAGGCTGCACCCAGGGCTCACCGTCTATCTGCATCGGCAGCAGTCGCTTTGTCCTGCAGGAGAAGCAGACGGCGTCAAAGGGAGGCAAGGTGCGGCACGGTGGTGGCCTGATCGGGAGAGGGAAGCCGGCGGGAAAAGGTCGTGACGTGCCGTGCGCTTACCTGATGGTGACCTCGCTGCACTGAGCCAGCCGCCTCCCAGCGCTCTTCAGCCCAGCGTAGATCTGCCCCATCTCAATCACCCCCTCCAGTCCCACCACCTCCAGCAGCTGGTCACTCAGCTCTGCAACGGAGAAACATTGCAACAATCTAGCGCATCGAGCCGCTGCCGACGCAGAAGCCCACACAAGGCACGGCGGAAAAACTGAACGAAACTCAACTAAACTGAACTGAACTATATTGCGGGAGATCAATATCAGAAAGGGTAGACAAAAATGCTGGAGAAACACAACGTGTGAGGCAGCATCTATGGAGCGAAGGAAATAGGTGACATTTTGGGTCGAGACCCTTCTTCAGACTGATGGGGGGGTGGTGGGGGGTGGGAAGAAGAAAGGAAGAGGCGGAGACTGTGGGCTGTTGTAACCATATAACCATATAACAATTACAGCACGGAAACAGGCCCTCTCGGCCCTTCCAGTCCGTGCCGACCATTGTAGAGCTGGGAAGGGGAGGGGAAGGAGGGAGAAAGCAAGGACTACCTGAAATTGGAGATGTCAATGTTCATACCGCTGGGGTGTAAACTACCCAAGCAAATATGAGGTGCTGCTCCTCCAATTTGCGGTGGGCCTCACTCTGGCCATGGAGGAGGCCCAGGACAGAAAGGTCAGATTCGGAATGGGAGGGGGAGTTGAAGTGCTGAGCTACCAGGGAGATCAGGTTGGTTATTGCGGACCGAGCGGAGGTGTTGGGCGAAATGATCGCCAAGCCTGCACTTGGTCTCACCGATGTAGAGCAGCCGACATCTAGAGCAGCGGATGCAATGAGGGGTGATCTGATTGAGGCGTACAAAATTATGGGAGGAATAGATCGGTTAAACACACAGAGTCTCTTGCCCAGAGTAGGGGAATCAAGAACTAGAGGCCAGAGGTATATGGGTTGATCACCATACCCGGTGACCATATGACCTCTGGTCACACCATGTCTGGAAGGCCACCTCTGCACCCACCCTGTGAAGCACATGAGAATGTGTGCTGTGCCCTCCACTATTTGATATGACCATCCTGGGAAAACGATTCTGACCATATATCTGGCTCTCATAACGTTATAGACTTCCACCGAGTCTCACCGCAACCTCCGACGTTCCGGAGAAACAATCCAACTCCGTCCCACCTCTCCCTGTAGCCAATAGTCCAGACGTCATTCCGGTAAACCGCCTCTGTTTGCACCCTTCCCAAAGCCTTGGTCATCCAGAATCTGTACCCCGTTCCTGCTTTCTCCCCATATCCCTTGATTCTGTTAGCCCTAAGAGCTGCACTGTATTCTCTTGAATTCATCCAGTGAGTTCACTCATACTTACCTTGCACGCATGACTTCAAGGCCTCCGGGTCGGTTATGGCCGCGTTGGTTTTGTTTGGCAGGGGCTTGCTCTCTCCTCTCTTGTTCTCGCCCCATAGGTTGGAGCCCCCGTGCATGCTGGGGATGTTGAGGATGGCGATCCCCTCCAAGGACAGGTTGCTCAGGTCGATGAGCGTCCCAGAGCACTGCGGAGGGGGGGGGAAGAGCAAACGGCGTTCAGCATGGCCGGAGGAACAGCCCGCTCCCTGGAGGAGCAAGGGACCTCCCAAGTACAAGGCTGTGGGTAGTTCCAACAATGTATCTTGCCTGATTCACAGCTGTGGACACTAAAGTGGGTGGTGTTGTACATCGAAACATAGAAACATAGAAACATAGAAAATAGGTGCAGGAGGAGGCCATTCGGCCCTTCGAGCCAGCACCGCCATTCATTGTGATCATGGCTGATTGCCCCCAATCAATAACCCGTGCCTGCCTTCTCCCCATATCCCTTGATTCCACTAGCCCCTAGAGCTCTATCCAACTCTCTCTTAAATCCATCCAGTGATTTGGCCTCCACTGCCCTCTGTGGCAGGGAATTCCATAAATTCACAACTCTCTGGGAGAATTTTTTTTTCTCACCTCAGTCTTAAATGACCTCCCCTTTATTCTAAGACTGTGGCCCCTGGTTCTGGACTCGCCCAACATTGGGAACATTTTTCCTGCATCTGGCTTGTCCAGTCCTTTTATAATTTTATATGTTTCTATAAGACCCCCCTCATCCTTCTAAACTCCAGTGAATACAAGCCTAGTCTTTTCAATCTTTCCTCATATGACAGTCCCGCCATCCCAGGGATCAATCTCGTGAACCTACGCTGCACTGCCTCAATCACAAGGATGTCCTTCCTCAAATTACGAGACTAAAACTGTACACAATACTCCAGATGTGGTCTCACCAGAGCCCTATACAACTGCAGAAGAACCTCTTTACTCCTATACTGAAATCCTCTTGTTATGAAGGCCAACATTCCATTAGCTTTCTTCACTGCCTGCTGTACCTGCACGCCAACTTTCAGTGACCGGTGTACAAGGACACCCAGGTCTCGCTGCACCTCCCCCTTACCTAACCTAATCCCATTGAGATAATAATCTGCCCCCTTGTTTTTGCCGCCAAAGTGGATAACCTCACATTTATCTATATTATATTGCATCTGCCACGCATCTGCCCACTCACTCAACCTGTCCAGGTCCCCCTGCAACCTCCTAACATCCTCTTCACAGTTCACACTGCCACCCAGCTTTGTGTCATCCGCAAACTTGCTAGTGTTGCTCCTAATTCCCTCTTCCAAATCATTAATATATATGGTAAACAGTTGCGGCCCCAACACCGAGCCTTGCGGCACTCCACTCGCCACTGCCTGCCATTCTGAAAAGGACCCGTTCACTCCTACTCTTTGCAAACTAGGAGTAGTTTGTACCTAGTGACGAAGGTTGTCAAAGATTACAACAGGATCTTGATCGGTTGGGCAGGTGGGTTGAGGAATAGTCGATGGAATTTAATACCGAGAAAGCTGGGCAGTCCAAAGGGCCTGTCCCACTTTCACGACCTAATTCACGACCTCTGCCAAGTTTGCCCTTGACTCATACTCGCAGCATGGTCGTCACGAGGTCGTAGGTCGTAGTGGGTCGTTATGCTAGTCGTAGGTACTCGTGGCATCAAGTAGGTCGGGACGTTTTTTCAGCATGATGAAAAATGTTCATGAGCAAAAAAGGTCGTGAATTAGGTCGTGAAAGTGGGACAGGTCCTTAACATGAGCAGAACCTACACAGTGAATGGCAGGGCTCTGGGGAGTGTTGTACAGCAGAGGGGTCTAGGAGTGCAGGTACTTAGTTCCCTGACAGTGGCATCACTAGTGGATAGGATGGTCAAGAAAGCTTTCGGCACTTTGGCCTTCACCAGTGAGAGTATTGAGCATAGACGTTGGGTGGTTATACAGTTATACAAGACGGCAGTGAGGCCACATGGAGAGTATTGTGCTCAGTTTTGGTCACCATGTTGTCGGAAAGATGTTGTCAAGCTTGAAAGAGTTCAGAGAAGATTTACCAGGGTGTCGCCAAGACTAGAGGGCCTGAGCTACAGGGAGAGGTTGAACAGGCTGGGAGTGCAGGAGGATGAGGGGTGATCTTATAGAGGTGTACAAACTCATGAGGGGAATAGATTGGGTAAACGCACAAAGTCTCTTGCCCAGAGAAGGGGAATCAAGAACCAGAGGGCATAGGTTTAAGGTGAGGGGGAAAGATTTAATAGGCATCTGAGGTGTAACTTTTACACACAGAGGGTGGTGGGTGTATGGAACAAGCTGCCAGAGGAGGTAATTGAGGCTGGGACTATCGCAATGTTTAAGAAACAGTTAGACAGGTACATGGATAGGACAGATTTGGAGGGATATGGATCAAGCGCGGCCAGGTGGGACTAGTGTAGCTGGGACATGTTGGCCGGTGTGGGCAAGTTGGGTGGAAGGGCCTGTTTCCACACTGTATCACTCTGTGATTCCATGAGAGGATTGGCGCCCTACTCTGGAGGGAGGCTGCCGGAACATCCCAGCAACCAAGGATTACTGGATGTGGGAGACTACAGGGCCTGTCCCACTTGGGCGTCATTTGCGCGTCGTGCAGGTGGCGCGCAAAGATTTTGTGCATCCCAAAATCCTGGTACACGTGACAATAAACTCAACTCAAACTCAATCCCTCTGTAAGCCCGGCCAATCTTCTATCCGAAGACAGACACAAAACGCTGGAGTAACTCAGCGGGATGGGCAGCATCTCTGGAGAGAAGGAACGGGTGACGTTTCGGGCCGAGACCCTTCTTCTATCCATGTCAATACGTCCCTTGCTACTACCTTAACCTTTATTTTCCACAACAACCATCGATGTGGCAGCTTATCAGGTGCCTTCTGCTTCCCCCACATCATCAACACATGTTGTGGCTTCAAAGACCTGGAGTAAATTACAGCAATAACGTTTTCTCCTTCGTTCCGGTGACTCCTGCTCAAACAAAATTAAGCCCGACTGACACAAAGCAACTCACTTCTATCTCCAGAATCTCCTGCAGATTCTTGCACGTGGCAGAGACAGTTTCTGAGGTTGCAAACTCAAAGTACCACAGCTTGTTCTTCATCCTATAAAGAAGAAAATGTCAGAATGTAAGCACTCCAGCTTTGCAAGATACCCGGAAGAAGCAGACAGAGTATATGCGGTGGTCATTTCAAGTGGGATGCATTTACAAGAGCATTGTGTTAATTAATAATGGAGCATTGCAACACACACAGTGCAGTAACTGTCCCTTCGGCCCACGGCGACTATGCCGACCTTTAATAGACCCCACAAAATGCTGGGGTAACTCATCTGGACAGGCAACATCTCTGGAGAGAAGGAATGGGTGCCTTTTCGGGTTGAGACCCTTCTTCAGACTGAAGAAGGGTGCCGACCCGAAACGTCGCCCATTCCTCCTCTCCAGAGATGCTGCCTCACCCACTAAGGAACTGTAGATGCTGGTTTCCACCAAAGATAGACACAAAATGCTGGTTTAACTCAGCGGGTGAGGCAGCATCTCTGGGGTAACGGAATGGGTGACATTTTGGGTCGAGATCGTTCTTCAGACTGAGAGTCAGGGGAGAGGGAAACTAGAGGTATGAAGAGGTACACAACAGGTCAGAGTCGGCACCGATGACCCAGGAAAGGTGGAGCCCACAATGGTCCATTGTTGGCTGTGTTAGAGGTGATATTGACGAGATGGAGAACAGCAAGGAGGCTGCGAGTCTTCTACAACCTAGACCCCGTGGTGGTGAAACCCTTGACCCAGGTCACCAGTTGTCCAACCTCGTTCTGCCCACTGGATGGGGCTTTGAATGGGTTCACCCAGAGCGGGACTCAGCTGCCAGCTGCTGGCCTGGCACCCTCACAGCCTGGCGGAGAGCATCGAGACGTACCACACACAGACTGTACGCAGCTGCTCACTGGCTCACCTGCTGTTGAACTTCTCTGGGTACTTCTCCCGCATCACATGGAACCGATGAGCGATCGAAGCGTCCTGTAAATGAAGAAAGAAAAGATGCCAGCAGTCAGATCCCGCCATCCGCCCCATGGCTTTGGATTCGAACGCAGCGCTGACAACACTGCAAGGTTTGTATTCACTGGAGTTTAGAAGGATGAGGGGGGATCTGATAGAAACATATAAAATTATAAAAGGACTGGACAAGCTAGATGCAGGAAAAATGTTCCCAATGTTGGGCGAGTCCAGAACCAGGGGTCACACAGTTTAAGAATAAGGGGCAGGCCATTTAAGACTGAGGTGAGAAAAAAACATTTCTACCCAGAGAGTTGTGAATTTGTGGAATTCCCTGCCACAGAGGGCAGTGGAGGCCAATTCACTGGATGGATTTAAGAGAGAGTTAGATAGAGCTCTAGGGGCTAGTGGAGTCAAGCGATATGGGGAGAAGGCAGGCACGGGTTATTGATAGGGGACGATCAGCCATGATCACATTGAATGGCGGTGCTGGCTCGAAGGGCCGAATGGCCTCCTGCACCTATTTTCTATGTTTCTATGTTTCTAAGAAGGTTGCTTCGTCGTGCCGGCGTGGGGGGGCGCCATGAGGGAGAATAAACGGGGACCCGGCGTGGGGGGGATTGCCAAGAGGGAGAATAAAGGAGGATCTGCCGCGGGGGGAAGCAACGGCGACTGAGGGGAACCACAAATGGAATGCTGTGCAACTTTGGTCAGCGCCCTTTCAATGGCCACTCTTTGCATACCTCGAACGGGTGTGCAACCAGTCACATGTGACAATAAAGTGTTCATTCGTTCATCTGGTTCAGTATCACTGCCCTCACCTCCGGAGAAAACGCCACACGAAATGCTGGCGGACATTTTTCCCTCGCTCCATCGATGCTGCCTCACCCGCTGAGTTTCTCCAGCATTTTTGTCTACCTTCGATTTTCCAGCATCTGCAGTTCCTTCTTAAACACAGAATGCTGGCGTAACTCAGTGGGACGGGCAGCATCTCTGGGGAGAAGGAATGGGTGACGTTTCGGGTCGAGGCCCTTCATCAGATGGAGACTGAGTCCATCGGAAACATAAACCTTCAGGACTTACCACCCCGATGGAGAAGTAGTTGTTAATGATGTTGTACGGGACAGGGTCTCCTTTCTCCAGACCAGACTCGGTCACCTCGAAGCTCCATCGATCTAGCAGCGTTGGGATGCCCACTTCAATGTCTTTCAGGATCTTTGTCAGCTTCTCGCCCTCGTATCCTGTGAAACACAGCCAGGCTTTACCCTCCTCGTCAGAGAATCCGCAGCGACAGATTTAACCGTCCCCCTCCACCAACCCCTGAAGGGCAGCGAGACATGATGCCAATACGTGGGGTGGTAGAGGTTGGCGACAGGGTGAGGCAACAATCTGCTCGGACACAACTCAAAGGAATTTCCCTCAGGAGCTTCCCAGTTTGTGAGGATAAAGGAGGATTTCATTCTTAACCATTTCATTCCTAAGTCCACCCTCCGACACCTCCAGTTTAAATTCCATTTGGAATATTTTTGGAGGACCAGGAAACCAAGAAGCAAGAACCAAGCTGCCTTCAGAGGAGTAACATAGAAACATAGAAAATAGGTGCAGGAGGAGGCCATTCGGCCCTTCGAGCCAGCACCGCCATTCATTGTGATCATGGCTGATCGTCCCCAATCAATAACCCGTGCCTGCCTTCTCCCCATATCCCTTGATTCCACTAACTCTCTCTTAAATCCATCCAGTGATTTTGGGAAGGACATAGAAAGATACTATAGAAAGATCGTACAGGGCGGAGGAACTACAAGGTTGGAATCTGTGCAAGGGAGATTGCCCAAGACGATGGCACCCAAATCACCTCCGCCACCCAGGTAGTATCTCCTGCGACCACAGGTGGTGCGACACCCCTCCCTATGGGACCCCATGATGCCCTTCCAGTTGTGATTATATTATAATCTTTATAATATAAGTTTATTAAGGGTTTGGACACGCTAGAGGCATGAAACATGTCCCCAATGTTGGGGGAGTCCAGACCCAGGGACCACAGTTTAAGAATAATGAGTAAGCCATTTAGAACGGTGATGAAGAAACACTTTTTCACACAGAGAGTTGTGAGTCTGTGTAATTCTCTGCCGCAGAGGGGGTGGAGTTCAGTTCTCTGGATACTTTCAAGGGAGAACTAGGTAGGGCTCTTAAAGATAGTGGAGTCAGGGGATATGGGTAGAAGGCAGGAACGGGGTACTCATTGTGGATGATCAGCCATGATCACATTGAATGGCGGTGCTGGCTCATAGACATAGACATAGACAATAGGTGCAGGATGAGGCCATTCAGCCCTTCGAGCCAGCACCGCCATTCATTGTGATCATGGCTGATCGTCCCCTATCAATAACCCGTGCCTGCCTTCTCCCCATATCCCTCGACTCCACTAGTCCTCAGAGCTCTATAACTCTCTCTTAAATCCACCCAGTGACTTGGCCTCCACTGCCCTCTGTGGCAGGGAATTCCACACATTTGCAACTCTCTGGGTGAAAAAGTTTTTTCTCACCTCAGTCTTAAATGGCCTCCCCTTTATTCTAAGACTGTGGCCCCTGGTTCTGGACTCGCCCAACATTGGGAACATTTTTCCTGCATCTAGCTTGTCCAGTCCTTTTATAATTTTATATGTATCTATAAGATTTCCCCCTCATCCTTCCAAACTCCAGTGAATACAAGCCTAGTCTTTTCAATCTTATTAGTCTATTCAATATGAATAATATTACACAAATAGTGAAAGGCCTGGATAGAGTGGATGCGGAGAGGATGTTTCCACTAGTGGGAGAGTCTAGGATCAGAGGGCACAGACTCAGAATACAAGGACGTTCCTGAAGGAAGGAGACCAGGAGGAATTTCTGTAGCCAGAGGGTGGTGAATCTGTGGAATTCATTGCCACAGGCAGTGGAGGCCAAGTTAGTGGATATTGATAAAGTGGAGAGAGATAGATTCTTGATTAGTACGGGTGTCAGGGGTTATGGGTAGAAGGCAGGAGAATGGGGTTGAGAGGGACTTGATGGGCCGAATGGCCTAATTCTGATCCTATAATTTACGAACATGCTAGAGTAACTCCGCAGGTTAGGCAGCATCTCTGGAGAAAAGGAATTGGTGATGTTTTGTGTCGAGACCCTTCTTCAGACTCAATTAGTCTGGAAACAGTTTGCTTGGCCGCATAGGCATGGTGGGCCGAAGGGCCTGATCCTGTACTGCCCTGTGCTATGTTATTTGTTCTATGCACGTGAAGAGTGGAAGGTGAATCAGACATTGTGACTTGTCCCTTTTGGGAATTTGTTGGGAATGTGAGGAGAATAAGATTGGGATGAGTGTGAGTAGGTGGGTGACTGTCGGCACCAGTGGGCTCTCGGGCCTGTTGCCAGGCTGGTTCTCACCTCCTCCCCATCTCAGGCAGCGGGCCAAGTCGTTGCCTGTACCGAGCGGCAGAATGGCGACGGGGGGCTTGACCGGAAAGTGCATTTTGTCTGAAAGCAAAAGGAAAGACAATTGTAACACAAAAGCTCTGTGACAGGCCTGAGATCAGCAGAAGTACTTTGCTGAAGACAGACACAAAAAGCTGGAGTAACTCAGCGGGACAGGCAGCATCTCTGGAGAGAAGGAATGGGTGACGTTTCGGGATCCGAAACGTCACCCATTCCTTCTCTCCAGAGATGTTGCCTGTCCCACTGAGTTACTCCAGCTTTTTCTGTCCATCACGGTTTATAGACAATAGGTGCAGGAGTAGGCCATTTGGCCCTACGAGCCAGCACCGCCATTCAATATGATCATGGCTGATCATCCAAAATCCGTACCCCGTTCCTGCTTTTCCCCCCATATCACTTGATTCCGTTAGCCTTCAGAACAAAATCTAAAAGGCCTGTCCCACTTACACGACTTTTCAGCGAACTGTCCGCCACCATCAAGCTCAGGGGCACGCGCCCGAAAAACCGCGAGCTGGATCGACCGTCAGCACGGAACACACACACACGCACGCACACACACAGACAGACACACACAGACACACGCGCACGCACACACACACACACACGCACACGCGCGCGCGCACACATACACACACACACACCCGCCCACCCACACACTCCCGCCCACACACACACGCACACGCACACACACGCACACGCACGCGCACGCACACGCACACACACACACACACGCACACACACACACACACACACACACACACACACACACACACACACACGGGGGCCAGGGAAAGCGGGGGAGCGCTGTCTGAAATTCACACAGTGCAAAGCCAAGGTGATACCCGCGATGAACAGGAAGGTTAAAGACGGCTAGCACAGTGTACGGTAAGTCCTTTAAAAGAGCGGGGAGAAGGGGGGAGAAAGTGGGGAGAAGGAGTGGAGACACTTTTAAGAAGCCAGACAACTTTTAATAAGCCAGAGATACACAGCTGTGAAGTTTAGCGGGCATTTAACATTACCGGTCGGTTTTCCTTGGTTCTGAAAACTCGTACTTACGTCTTTTTTTCCCCAATGAGCCAATTAAAATGCCCGGTCAGCAAAGGAGATTACCTACGGCTACCTCGACTGCCTACAACGACACAGCCACCCCACTACCACTTCAAAAGAGTCAATTTTTGGTCGCGGAAAAATTTTCAACATGTTGAAAAATATTGCGGGACTAAACTGAGGCCGCGAGTAGTTACCACCATGCGGCCAAACTGTGACCAATGACCCCCTACGACCATGTGTCGACGTTGTGGCGAGCGCAGACTCTCCTAAACTCGCCAATAATGTCGCCATGGTGGGACAGGCCCTTTACTCTCTCGTGAAGACATGTTGTAGGGAGGAACTGCAGATGCTGGTTTATACCGAAGATGGACACAAAGTGTGAGGTCATAAGTTCTAGGTGCAGAATTAGGCCATTCGGCCCATCAAGTCTACTCTGCCATTCAACCATGGCTGATCTATCTCTCCCTCCTAACCCCATTCTCCTGCCTTCTCCACATAACCCCTGACACCCGCACTAATCGAGAGCCTGTCAATCTGCACCTTATCCAAAGATAGACACAAAAAGCTGGAGGAACTCAGCGGGACAGGCAGCATCTCTGGAGGGAAGGAATAGGTGACGTTTCAGGTTGAGACCCTTCTTCAGACCTTAAATATATCCACTGACTTGGCCTTCACAGACGTCTGCAGCAATGAATTCCATAGATTCACCACCCTCTGATTAAAGAAATACCTGCTCATCGCCATTCTAAAGATACGTCCTTTTATTCTGAGGCTGTGCCCTCTCGTCCTAGACTCTCCCACTAGTGGAAACATCCATTCCACATCCACTCTATCCAGGCCTCTCACTATTCTGTAAGTTTCAATGAGGTGTCCCCTCAACCTTCTAAACTCCAGCGAGTACAGGCCCAGTGCCGACAAATGCTCATCATACGTTAACCCATTCATTCCTGGGATATTTCTCGTAAATCTCCTCTGGACCCTCTCCGATGCCGGCACATCCTTCCTCAGATATGGGGCCCAAAACTGCTCCCAGTCAGGCAGCATCTGTGGAGAAAATGGATGGGCGACGTTTCGGGTCAACACGTCTTCAGAAGGGGTCTGGTGAAGGGTTTCGACTCAAAACATCACCTATCCATGTTCTCCACAGATGCTGCCTGACCCGCTGAGTTACTCCAGCACTCTGTGAAACGTCACCTATCCATGTTCCCCACAGATGCTGCCTGACCCGCTGAGTTACTCCAGCACTCTGAAACGTCACCTATCCATGTTCTCCACAGATGCTGCCTGACCCGCTGAGTTACTCCAGCACTCTGTGAAACGTCACCTATCCATGTTCTCCACAGATGCTGCCTGACCCGCTGAGTTACTCCAGCACTCTGTGAAACGTCACCTATCCATGTTCTCCACAGATGCTGCCTGACCCGCTGAGTTACTCCAGCACTCTGTGAAACGTCACATATCCATGTTCTCCACAGATGCTGCCTGACCCGCTGAGTTACTCCAGCACTCTGTGAAACGTCACCTATCCATGTTCTCCACAGATGCTGCCTGACCCGCTGAGTTACTCCAGCACTCTGTGAAACGTCACCTATCCATGTTCTCCACAGATGCTGCCTGACCCTCTGAGTTACTCCAGCACTCTGTGAAACGTCACCTATCCATGTTCTCCACAGGTGCTGCCTGACCCGCTGAGTTACTCCAGCATTTTGCGTCTGTCTTCAGCCTGCGAATGTTCCTTGCGCGACCATGCAGCCGATCAGCTTGCAGTTCTTGGCGCTGTTGGCGAGCGGGCATGTGCCACAAGGAGTTAAATACCGGCCAATGCCCACGGCATTCGGGGGAGCACCCCAGCCCCCAGGCAGTGACTCCCCCTAGTGGCGATGGGTGGCTGTGCGAGGAGAGGGGGGCTACAACAGACCGGAAGGGCCGAATGGTCCAGTCACAGCAGGATGCAGGGGGGCAGGCTGGATTGAGACGTGCAAGGTCAGCGTGAAGCCCGTCGTCTCAAGGCAAGGAGTGTGGAGAGGAAAGAATTCAATGCAAAGATGCAGCACGTCAAGCAATGTGTGGGAGTGCCACTACTTGGTGACGCCTCTGTGTTGCAGGCACCTGCAATGCTTTCACCTCCTGTCCAAGATGTCCACCGACTAGAACACAAATAGCCGGAGTAACTCTGCGGGACAGGCAGCAGCTCTGGAGTGAAGGAACGGGTGACGTTTCGGGTCGGGACCCTTCTTCTGGCCACTGAATTGCTGCTGCTATGCCCTGCGTGCGCCACACATGCCCACACACCTTCATCGCAATCTACATTGATGCATCTTGGAGAGGGCATCGGGCCTCTGCTGTGGGCAAAGAAAGGTGCAGCATAGCAGCTGCCCTGGTGCCGTTTAATTTAGTTTATAGTTTAGAGATAGAGCGGAAACAGGCCCTTCGGCCCATCGAGTCCGCGCCGACCAGCGATCCCCGCATACTAACACTATCCTACACACACTAGGGACAATTTACCATTTTACCGAGCCAATTAACCTGCAAACCTGTACGTCTTTGGAGTGTGGGAGGAAACCGCAGCACCCGGAGAAAACCCACGCAGGTCACGGGGAGAACGTACAAACTCCGTACAGACAGCACCCGTAGTCGGGATGGAACCCGGGTCTCTGGCGCTGTGAGGCAGCAACTCTACCGCTGCGCCATCTTGCTGTCTTCTAATAATCCATAGCCCTCCATTCCCTGCATATCCATGCGCCTCGCCGCAAGTCCAGCGCTCACCAGTCTATGAATCCGCTCCTCTTGCACTCTCTGTCCCTCCACCCCACCTCCCGGCCCCCCGCCTGCTTCAAACATAGACCATTAGCGCAGTACAGCAGGGGGGAGGGGGGGGGAAGGGGGGGGCTGCAGAGAAGGCCGCCTGCACCGTGCGGGGAGACGGTGGCGCCACTTCCCCGCGCAACAGCAGAATGAGCAACGCTGGGATGCTGGAGAGAGGGAAGACATCCACACCCTCAAATGAAGGTCTTGAACCCGAGCCATTCGACCTTCCCTTCCCTCCAGGCGAACAGACACTTCAGGAGCTGAAGATTCACGTGTGCACTTGCTCCCCTCGCAAAATCAGCAGCCCCAATCCATTCCCGTTAGATCCGAGCCGAGGCCACAGAGCCTCCTTCTAACTTTGCTGCAGTTCTCAGTCGGACTCAAAGCAAAGAGCCACCCAACGTGGGAGGGGGGAGAGGGGAGGGGGCCGCAGAGAGCAAAGACTCCATTCTTGGCGCCCTTTATATGGCCACCCTTTGCATACCTTGTGTGTGGTACGCAACACAAAGAATTTCACCGCGACGTGGCACGCCTGGTTAAAAAGCTTCATTCATTCAGCTTCAGAGATGACGTCACATGGAATCAAAAGTCACTCTCTCCAATGTAGCAAACAGCGTGATAATCCAGGCTGGGCATGGAGGGAGCTTTACTCTCTGCCCTGACAGGACAGAGTAGAGGGGGCTTCACTCAGCGTCTAACACATGTCCCTGGAGTGTGTGATGGGAGTTTGCGGCAAGAACCCTTGCAGTCCCTGCCCGGGGAGGTTTACACCAATTCCCTGCCCCTGAAATCAAAAGCACCTCTTCTACCACCGAGCACCCTCCATTCCAGAACAGGCCTCGTGTGTGAATAAAAATGAATTATTTTGTTTAGTTTAGTTTCGAGATACAGAGCGGAAATAGGCCCTTCAGCCCACCGTGTCCGCACCGACCAGCGATCACACTAACACTATCCTTCATACACTCACTAGGGACAATTTACCACCGTGGCACTGTTTAGTTTAGTGCACGGAAACAGGCCCTTCGGCCCACCGAGTCCGCACTGACCAGCGATCCCCGCACACTAACTCTATCCTATACACACCAGGGACAATTTACATTTACACCAAGCCAATTAACCTACATACCCGTACATCTTTGGAGTATGGGAGGCAACTGAAGATCTCGGAGAAAACCCATGCAGGTCACGGGGAGAACGTACAAACTCCGTACAGACAGCGCCCGTGGTCGGGATCGAACCCGGGTCTCCGGCGCTGCGAGGCAGCGACTCCACCGCCGCGCCACCGTAGCCGGCCATTTCAAATGTCACATTCCCTCTGGGTAGCGAGTATTTATAATAAACATATGATAGCATTGTTGGAGGCATCTTTTATTGCTGGAAGGTCATTAAAGCATACAATACCAGTGGAGTCTAGAATCCATCCCACTGTGCCGTCTCCTCCACACACCAAGACTCGGATATTCGGGACATCCTGAAAGAATTTCAGCCTGCAAGAGAGGGAAGCAGGGCACCGTTACCGAGACTCGAACCGGGGGCAACAGGCACCTCCTGCAGAAATCCCACCTCTTCCACGGTGGAATTACTCGGCAAGATTCTCGTTTGGGACCTGGCTTCAGATCCCAAACTCGGCCTGGATGCTCCCATTCCCCAGGCGAGGTCTAGAAACTAGGAGCTGCAGGTGCCGGTTTCAAATAAAAAAGAGCCAAAGTGCTGGATTAAATGGGGCGGCATGGTGGCGCAGCGGGTAGAGTTGCTACCTTGCAGCACCAGAGACCCAGGCTCTTTGAGTACAGGAGCAGAGAGGTTCTACTTCAGTTGTACAGGGTCTTGGTGAGACCACACCTGGAGTATTGCGTACAGTTTTGGTCTCCAAATCTGAGGAAGGACATTATTGCCATAGAGGGAGTGCAGAGAAGGTTCACCAGACTTATTCCTGGGATGTCAGGACTGTCTTATGAAGAAAGACTGGATAGACTCGGTTTATACTCTCTGGAATTTAGGAGATTGAGAGGGGATCTTATAGAAACTTACAAAATTCTTAAGGGGTTGGACAGGCTAGATGCAGTAAGATTGTTCCCGATGTTGGGGAAGTCCAGGACAAGGGGTCACAGCTTAAGGATAAGGGGGAAATCCTTTAAGACCGAGATGAGAAAGACTTTTTTCACACAGAGAGTGGTGAGTCTCTGGAACTCTCTGCCACAGAGGGTAGTTGAGGCCAGTTCATTAGCTATATTTAAGAGTGAGTTGGATGTGGCCCTTGTGGCTAAGGGGATCAGAGGGTATGGAGAGAAGGCAGGTACGGGATACTGAGTTGGATGATCAGCCATGATCATATTGAATGGCGGTGCAGGCTCGAAGGGCTGAATGGCCTACTCCTGCACCTAATTTCTATGTTTCTATGTTTATCCTGACTACGGGTGCTGTCTGTCTGTACGGGGTTTGTATGTTCTCCCCGTGACCTGCGTGGGTTTTCTCCGGGCGCTCCGGTTTCCTCCCGTGAATGGGATTAGTTGCGTCACTGTTAATGCCAAAGACGTACAGGTTTGTAAGTTAATTGGCTTCGCTAAAAACTATAAAAATTATACCTAGTGTGTAGGATAGTGTTAGTGTAGGGAGGCGATCAGCACGGACTCGGTGGGCCGAAGGGCCTCTTTCTGCGCTGTATCTCTAAAGTAAAGTAAACTAAAGTTAAAAAAACAGCGGGTCAGGCAGCATCCCTGGAGAATATGGATAGTCGATGTTTTAAGTCGAGACCCTTCTTCAGAATGATTCCGAAGAAGGGTACCGACCTGAAACGTCACCTATCCATGTTCTCCACAGATGCTGCCTGACCCGCTGAGTTACTCCAGCACTCTGTGAAACGTCACCTATCCATGTTCTCCACAGATGCTGCCTGACCCGCTGAGTTACTCCAGCACTGTGGGGTTTTTCCCTGTTAGGTCTAACTAAATCCCATTCTCTGCGTGTGTGGTTTAGGTGGGACCGGGGGTGGGTTGGGATTCTGACGTTTGCAATAATTGGTCTCATCAATGCTCTTGCTCCAACAATATCTCTCTCTCTCCCTTCTCTCTCTCTCTCTCTCTTTCGTCGCGTGTCATAACAGACACTGCATGAGAAGCTGTAGATAAACATGCAAATGGTTCCTCACACAAAATTGGGGACAGAGGCTCCTCATGGTGCGAGGAAGCGAAAACGCATCTGAGTGAAATGGGATGGAGAGAGACAGGGGAAGAAAGACAAGGAGAGGAGCAGATCCCAGGATGCCTGTGCGGAGGGGTTACCTGGGGATGGACAGACGTGCTAAGGGCAAGTGTTACCATTAATGCCAATCCGACTTATCTTCTGAAGAAGAGTGTGAAGTAGGGTTTCGGCCCGAAACGTTGCCTATTTCCTTCGCTCCATAGATGCTGCCTCACCCGCTGAGTTTCTCCAGCATTTTTGTCTACCTTTGATTTTCCAGCATCTGCAGTTCCTTCTTAAACAACTTATCTTCAATGATGTCTTACTAGAGGCAGCAGGCTTGAGAAGGAGTGTTACATTGCCCTGGGAATAGGCTAAAGTTGGACTGTGAAAGACTTGGACTGACACAGTTGCCAACTGGGTCGCTGAGACTTGCCAAGCTGGCTGTTGGACAGATGTCTCCAAGCAACATATTGACTTTATTTTCAGTTTTATTTTAATTTAGAGATACAGCGCGGAAACAGGCCCTTCAGCCCACCGAGTCCGTGCCGACCAGCGATCCCCGCGCACTAACACTACCCTACACACACTGGGGACAATTTACACTTATACCACGACAATGAACCTACAAACCTGTCGCTGCCCTTTACGTAGCGACTCTTTGCAAACCTTGTGCACTGAATGCAACACTAAGAATTTCACTGCACCAAGCAGATGTGAAAATATAGTATCAATCAGTTTAGTTTAGACATACACTGCGGAAACAGGCCCTTCTGCCCACCGAGTCCACACCGACCAGTGACGCTAACACTACCCGACACACACGAGGAACATTTTTACATTTATGCCGAGCCAATTAACCTACAAACCGGCACGCCTTTGGAGTGTGGGAGGAAACCTTGGAGAAAAAACCCACGCAGGTCATGGGGAGAACGTACAAACTCCGTACAGACAGCATCTACGGTCGGGATCGAACCCGATCGGTCTCCGGTGCTGTGAGGCGGCAACTCTGCTGCTGCGCCACCGTGCCGCACAAAAAGACAGGAGCTGCTGACATGTTCACGCTCAGGGACAGCAACACATGCTGTCTGCACCTCTCCTCTCACCAGTCACAGGGCCACAGAGTCTCATTTCTGGCGCCCTCCATTTTGAGGACACCCGCAGAGGAAATAAAACGCTGTGTCGAGAGTGAAGTTGCCAGCTTCAGGAGTCGGGAGGTGTGTTCGAGGAGCAGTTGATCAGCATTGTCACAGGGGATGCAATGGATGTTGCCTGCAAGCGTTCATTTGCAAATCGCAGCCGGGTCTGCCTTTGAAGGGCCGGAGGATTTTGCAGGGCCTTTGGGTCGGGCGCCAGTGCCATTTTGCATTCAAGCTGCAAGCCTTGCGCTGCACGCCAGCGTGCGAGGTGTTGCTGTTTGCAGCTCGTAGAACAGCCCCGCAAAAATACTGCAGCAGCAGCGCAGATGCAGCACCTGTTGCGCGGCCAATTGAGCGCATTCAAACTCCCGAGGACCGCATTAAAAATTGCGCATTGCAGATTGCGAATTCAGACAACTCATCTATCACAGTAAATACACAGCGGTGGGGTTTGCTGGCTTTACCGTGCACTAAACGTCATTCCCTTTATCCTGTATCTGTACACTGCGGATGGCCCGATCCATAGAGTCACAGAGTGATACAGTGTGGAAACAGGCCCTTTGGCCCAACTCACCCACACCGGCCAACAATGTCCCATCTACACTAGTCCCACCTGCCTGCCCTTGGCCCATAACCCTCCAAACCTGTCCTATCCATGTACCTGTCCAATTGTTTCTTAAACAATGGGATAGTCCCAGCCTCCTGGCGGGTACACAAAAATGCTGGAGAAACTCAGCGGGTGCAGCAGCATCTATGCAACGAAGGAAATAGGCAACATTTCGGGCCGAAACCCTTACCTCCTCTGGCAGCTTGTTCCATACACCCACCACGCTTTGTATGAAAATGTTACCCCTCGGATTCCTATTAAATCTTTTCCCCTTCACCTTGAACTTATGTCCTCTGGTCTTCGATTCCCCTACACTGGGCAAGAGACTGTGCATCTACCTGATCTATTCCTCTCATGATTTTGTGGACCTCTATGAGATCTCCCCTCATCCTCCTGCGCTCCATGGAATAGCGACCCAGCCGACTCAACCTCTCCCTGTAGCTCACACCCTCTCGTCCTGGCAACATCCTCGTAAATCTTTTCTGAACCCTTGCAAGCTTGACACCATCTTTCCTATAACATGGTGCCCAGAACTGAACGCAATATTCTAAATGCGGTCTCACCAAAGTTTTATATAACTGCAACATGACCTCCCAACTTCTATACTCAATACTCTGACTGATGAAGGTCAAAGTGCCAAAAGCTTTTTTGACCAACTTATCTACCTGCGACTCGACCTTCAAGGAACCATGCACCTGTACCCCTGGATCCCTCTGCTCTACAACACTCCCCTAAGGCCTGCCATTTATTGTGTGGGTCCTGCCCTTGTTCGACGTCCCAAAATGCAACATCTCACACTTCTCTGTGTTGTAATCATGTATAATCTTTCCGCTGACTAGATAGCATGCAACAAAAAAGCTTTTCACTGTACCTCAGTACACGTGACAATAAACTAATCCCAACAGTGGCTGTGATATCACCACTCAAAATTCACAATCTCTCCCGGCACAAAAATCCACCTGGATAGAGCTGGATGTGGAGAGGATGTTTCCACTCCGTGGGAGAGTCTAGGACGGGAGTGAGTCTGATGAAGGGTCTTGATCTTAAACGTCACCTTTGGTATATCCAGAGATGCTGCCTGACCCACTGATTTACTCCGGCATTTTGCGTCTATCCTATACTCAATAGCCTGACTGGTGAAGAACAATGTACCAAACTCCTTCTTCACCCCCTTATCTACCCGGCAACCATTCCTCAGCCTACTTGCCCAGCCCATCAAGACCCTGCTGTAGTTTTTGACAACCATCTTCGCTATCTGCAATACCACCCGCTTTAGTGCCACCTTGCCATGTGTTTCACTATCTGGTTCTCGAGCAGGAGATTGGCAAAACCCACCCTCTGAGAAACGGCCCACGCGCCTAAATGCACGGCAGAGGATGAGGGGCAATCTCTCCAGAGGTGTCCATAAGCAGATATAAAATGCGTACAAAGTCATGAAAGGAATAGAGGTGTATAAAATCATGAGAGGAATAGATCGGGTAGATGCACAGAGTCTCTTGCCCAGAGTAGGGGAAATCGAGGACCAGAGGGCATAGGTTTAAGGTGAAGGGGAAAAGATTTAATAGGAATCTGAAGGGTAACTTTTTCACACAGAGGGTGGTGGTTGCATGGAACGAGCTACCAGAGGAGGTAGTTGAGGCTGGTACTATCCCAATGTTTAAGAAGCAGTTAGACAGGTACATGGATAGGACGAGTTTGGCAGGATATGGGCCAAACGTGGGCAGGCGGGACTAGTGTAGCTGGGTCACGCTGGCTGGTGTGGGCAAGTTGGGCTGAAGGGCCTGTTTCCACACTGTATCACTGGATGACTCTGTATGTACCTATCTCTTTCTAGTTTGAGTGCGTTACACGGCATGTCCCACTCATTCATCATCCCACAAGGCTTCACGTGGTGAAAACTTGTCAAAGCCATGCACAGCACAGTAAACCAACAGGGGTTATCACCCTTCACCTCAAAATAAAGCAAGACGTGTGCTGAAAACCCTGGCCACTGGCATTGAACTCATTGCCGATTCAAAGAGAAAATAGTCAACAAACGCTGTGTAGAAAACATTCCCGCGCGGTGACTGATGTGCAATCTGACCAGCGCCTTCAAAATGAATTCAGCCTTACCCTGGTTTTGGCCCATCCTTGGCCAAGTTGAAAACTTGTCTTGGGTTTAAAAGGTACTGGAACTTCCGTAAGACTCTGCAAACACACAGAGATGAATTATTAGCAGCCTGTGATTACCTCAGCAATGGGTTTCAGTCACACTCTCGCCGAGGACACGCCACGTCATGTTCCCGGTGGGTTCCCTGTTTACCCAGAAGCATTCAGCCTGAGTTGGGACGGGGTGCCAACATGCCCTCATCTACACTAGTCCAACCTGCCTGCGTTTGACCCATATCCCCTCTAAACTTATCCTTCCAACCAGCACCGCCATTCAATGTGATCATGGCTGATCATCCCCAATCAGTAGCCCGTTCCTGCCTTCTCCCCATATCCCCTGACTCCGCCATCTTTAAGTGCCCTATCAAGCTCTCGCTTGAAAGCATCCAGAGTACTGGCCTCCACCGCCCTCTGAGGCACAGAATTCCACAGACTCACCAGTCTCTGTGTGAAAATGTGTTTCCTCATCTCCGTTCTAAATGGCACAGCCCTTATTTTCTATAGACCAAGCCTCAACTACCTCCTCTGGCAGCTCGTTCCATACACTCACCACCCTTTGTGTGAAAAAGCTACCCCTCAGATTCCCATAAAATCTTTTCCCCTTCATCTTCAACCTATGCGCTCTGGTTCTCGATTCCCCTACTCTAGGCTCTGTGCGTCTGTCCACCCGATCTATTCCTCTCTTGATTTTGTACACCTCTGTGAGATCACCCCTCATCCTCCTGTGCTCCAAGGAATAGAGTCCCATCCTGCTCAACCTCTCCCTGTAGCTCAGGCCCTATAGTCCTGGCAACATCCTCGTAAATCATCTCTGTACCCTTTCCAGCTTGACAACATCTTTCCCACAACATGATGCCCAGAACCCACCACAATATTCCAAATGTGGCCTCACCAACGTCTTATACAACTGCAACATGACCTCCCAACGTCTGTACTCAAGGCATTATGAGCAATGTTCCCCTCTTCCCCATCTCCTTCCCAGCATGAAAATCTCCCAAGCCACGCAAGACCACAGCTTGCCCGGGTGCGGGCATCAGGGTGGCACAAACCATGCCCATGGGCGGCATCTTCAGGGCAAGGGTGGTTCGTGAGGTCCAGCCGTTAGCAGCCGATCTAAGCTGCCTTCTCCCCATTCTGTGGTGAAGGACCAGGACTCCATGGCAGCAAGATGGCCGCTTCTCTTACCTCTCGCCCTGTTTCCCGCCACTTTTTGGGTTGACGAACACCAGCAGTGGGTGAGTGTCGGGCACTGGGATTATCTGTCAGTGAGGAGAAGAACAGCAGCAGTCAGCTCCAAATGCAAGATGCTTACACTTACAGCCTCCACTCGCATTCACTCAAGCACGCCAACTTTCCGATCCCTCATCAATGACAACTTTATATTGTGTTTATATTGTGTCTTGAACACAGCAAAATGACCCCAGGTACTTTACAAGGACGTAATCAGAATGGATGGTTATACCGAGCCACATATTGTGCCAGGTAGCTAAAACCCTGGCCCAAGAGGTGGCAGGCTCTCAAAACCATGCAGGTGGATGGGTTACACGACTGGTATAACTTGTCCTGAGTGTGTGGGTGAGGCAGAGACCTGATGGGAATGTGGGAAGAATAGGACGTTTAGTGAGTCAATGGGATTGGATTGTGGGCTGGCTTAGGTTTGATGGGCTAAATGGCCTCCTTCCACGCCATAAGCACATATGGAAGCATTTTATCGGGATGCATCGCAGCACGGTTTGGGAACAGCTCCATCCAAGACCGCATGAAATTTCAGAGGATTGTGGACGCAGCCCAGACCGTCACACAAACCGACCTCCCTTCCATCGACTCCATCTACACCTCACGCTGCCTCAGCAAGACCAGCAGCATCATCAAGGACCAGTCGCACCCCGGCCACTCCCTCTTCTCCCCTCTCCCATCGGGCAAGAGCTACAGAAGTGTGAGAACGCACACCTCCAGATTCAGGGACAGTTTCTTCCCGGCTGTTATCAGGCAACTGGACCGTCCTCTCACCAACCAGAGAGCAGTCCTGACCTCCCATCTACCTCATTGGTGACCCTCGGACTATCCTTGATCGGACTTTACTGGCTTTACCTTGCACTAAACGTTATTCCTTTATCCTGTATCTGTACACTGTGAACGGCTCGATTGTAATCATGTATTGTCTTTCCGCTGACTGGTTAGCACACAACAAAAGCTTTTCACTGTACCTCGGTACATGTGACAATAAACTGAACGGAAACTGAACTGGAAGAAAAAATGAGGAAAAAATGACTGAGTAGCTGAGGTACCTGGAGAATCTTCCCATCCACGGTGGTGATCGGCATCTCCCCATCCAGCGACAAAGTGTCATCGTCTTTCTTCTTCAGGCTGTTCTGCCTGTCCTTTATAAAACAATGGGAAAAGATGTCTGATGTGAGGCCAGGCATCAGAGAATGCAAGAGGATCATTTCCCACCCCCCCCCCCCCCCCAACATTTCACACCAGAACCCGATCTCTGAGGCATCTGATGCTTCAACATGCTCCCTCTAAGTCCACACGGAGGCGATGTGGTAGAGTTGCCGCCTCACGGCGCCAGAGACCCGGGTTCCATCCCGATTACGGGCGCTGTCTGTATGGAATTTGCACGTTCTCCCCATGACCCGCGTGGGTTTTCTCCGGGTGCTCCGGTTTTCTCCCACGTTCCAAGGGTGCTGTCTGTACAGAGTTTGCACGTTCTCCCCGTGACCTGTGTGGGTTTTCTCCGGGTGCTCTGGTTTCCTCCCACACTCCAGATACGCGCAGGTTTGTAGGTTAATTGGCTTGGTGTTGGTGTAAAATGTCCCTAGTGTGTATGGGATAGTGTTAATGTGCGGGGATCACTGGTCAGTGCGGACTCGGTGGGCCGAAGGGCCTGTTTCCACGCTGTATCTCTAAACTACACTAGACAAGACTGAAGAAAGGCTGAAGACTTTGTTGATGAGAAGGCGAGTTTAGTTTTGGTTTTGTTTAGAGATACGTACAGCATGGAAGCAGCCATTCGGCCCATCGAGACCGTGCTGACCAGCGATCACACCCGTTCATCTCTGTTATCCCACTTTCCCTACACACGAGGACCAATTAACCTACAAACCTGCGTGTCTTTGGGATGTTGGGGGAAACCAGCGCACCCAGAGGAAACCCACGAGGTTATGGGGAGGTTATGCATCATTATTGATTTGACACAACTGAATACTTTCGTGCAATACGCCCACTTCAAAATGGAAACTTTTGTCACTGCCAAACAACTAGTTTCCAAGAGATACTTCATGGCTTGCATCGACCTAAAAGATGCATACTGTTCAGTACCAATAGACAAGGATCATCGCAGATATTTGAAATTTGCCTGGATGGGGCAGCTCTGGCAGTATAAAGCGCTGCCTAATGGATTAACATCAGCATCCAGACTGTTTACCAAATTATTGAAACCAGCTTTAGCGTGTCTCAGAAAACAAAAACATATTGTTATGGCATACCTCGATGACATTTTAATTGTGGGGAAAACCTTGGAGTTGGCCAATTTGGCTGTCTCAGCCACTGAGCACTTATTTCAAAAACTGGGGTTTATCATCCGTCCAGCCAAATCCAAATTAATGCCTTCTACCACTATGGACTATTTGGGATTCACGATTGACTCTGTTCATATGTCTGTCACTTTGCCACCGAACAAAGCGTCAGACTTGATAGAAGCATGCAACAGCCTTGCTGGCATCAGTAAACCGTCTATTCGGCAAGTAGCCAGGGTAATTGGGAAGCTTGTGGCTACCTTCCCAGCCACACAATTTGGGCCCTTGCATTACCAAAACCTACAAAGAGCAAAAATTGCAGCACTCAAACACCATGCTGGTCATTTTGACAGGCCAATGCAATTACCAACAAAAGCAAAATTGTAATTACAATGGTGGATAGACAATGCTCGACATTGCTCTAATCCCATTACAATCACAAACCCCTCGGTTATACTACAAACTGACGCTAGCGCCCAAGGCTGGGGAGCAACTAATACCACCTCCAGTTGCAGTGGTAGATGAAATGCACATGAATTAACCTTACTCCCGGCACTGGGAATTAATCATCTAGAAACGCTGGGAGCATTTCATGGACTCCGGGCTTACTGTTCGGACATGCACCATCTGCATGTACACTTACAAATTGATAATACCACCATGGTGGCTTATATCAATCATATGGGTGGAATTAAGTCGATATCTTGTGATGAATTGGTCAATACAATCTGGCACTGGTGCTTAGAAAGGAACATTTGGATATCAGCCACTTACCTTCCAGGTAAGCTAAATACAGTGGCGGACACCAGGTCACGCAAGTTTAATGACAACACCGAATGGATGTTGGACCACAAAGTGTTTGCTGACATTGTAGATCGGTATGGAACACCAGATATCAACCTTTTTGCATCCAGACTTAATCACCAAATACCAATATATGTTGCATGGGAACCAGACCCTGGGGCAGTAGCGATGGACGCTTTCTCACTACACTGGGGGGATTTGTTTTTCTATGCATTTCCCCCTTCTGCCTCATCAGTGGGTCTTGCAGAAAATTCAACAAGACTCCGCATCTGGTATTCTGGTTGTGCCCGACTGGCCTACTCAGCCATGGTTCCCTGTGGTACTGGACATGGTCTTAGAACCAGGCATTCCAATACCCAAACGTCCGAGTTTATTGGTACATCCTGTGACAGGGGAATGAATGAATGAATGAATGAATGAATGAATGAATGAATGCCTTTTTATTGTCACTATACACATGTACAATGAGATTAAAAGCTGCTCCTACTCAGTGTAAAAACAAAAAGGGGGAGTGGGAATAAGGTGCACAGTTTCTGCGACGCTATGTACATATCTATAAAAGACAATGGATAAATAGAATTACAGTTACAGTACAAATTACAGTAGGTGGATAGATGAAGGTCCGGTGGTTAGGCTGTGAAGTCAGTGCATGTATGAGTTCAGGGAGATAATGGATTTTGGAAAGAAACTGTTCTTGAGTCTATTTGTCCTTGTGCTGATGCACCTATAGCGCCTCCCTGAGGGTAGCAGGTTGAACAGGCCAAATGCAGGATGGGAGCTGTCCTTGATAATGTTCTTCGCCCTGCTGAGGCAGCGGAAGGTGTAAATGTCCATCAGAGAGGGGAGAGGGCAGCCGATGATCTTCTTTGCTGCCCTAACTACCCTCTGAAGCCTCTCCCTGTCTGCCATGGTGCAGCTGCCGTACCATGCTGTAATGCAGTATGTCAACAGGCTCTCAATGGACGAGCGGTAGAAGGTCAGCAGCAGGTTGGAGTCCAGGTTGTGCTTCCTGAGGACCCGGGAGAGTCACCCGTGCCATGAACCTATTGGTTTGCAGGGTTTGAAAAGGCCACTCCTGGATTTTGGACTCTCGGACCGAACAATGAATATCATCACGGCATCATGCAGGAAGTCCACCAGGAGACAATACCTCACTTACGTCAAGAAATGGGAGATGTTTTGTACCAAGACAAACACCACATATGACAGCCACCATTACGGAAATGCTGGAGTTCCTGGCAAGCCTTCATTTTGATGAAGGTTTAAGCTACAGTCCCATCAACTGTGCCAGGTGTGCCCTATTCTCATATCTCGGACAAGGTTTAGATCATCTTGCAGTGGGATCTCACCCCTTGGTGTCTAAACTTATGAGGGGAATTTTTAACTCAAATCCCCCCAGGCTTAGATATTCCCATACCTGGGATATTGACATTGTGCTAACCATGCTCCGAGGGTGTAGTAACATCTCTTTCCCGAGCCAAATTGACATACAAAATGGTAATGCTGATGGCACTCGTGACGGCACAACGGGTCCAGTCCCTACACAAGCTAAGTATGGACGCCATGGTTATAACCAACAATAAGGTAACTTTCTTCATTCAGGGGTTACGCAAATAAAACAGGCCTGGATCATCTGGCCACAAGTTGGATTTCCTGGCTTGCCCCGTAGACAGCCGCCTATGCATAGTGACCCACCTTGTACACTACATGGTCTCATGTAGTCTCCAAGTGTCTCAGGGGCACGGAAAGGGCTCTGCTTATAAGTCACAAACGTCCTCATCACAGAGTCACCGTGCAAACTATTTCAAGATGGCTAAGGGTAGTATTGGGTGCAGCAGGGTGGACACTGATGTTTTTAAATCTCACTCCACCAGGGCTGCATCTACATCGGTGGCAAGGATGATGGAAGTTCCTATGGACCACATCCTTGCAACGGTGGGTTGGGCTAATGAGAAAACCTTTCAGAGGTTCTATAATAAACCCGTGGCCACGCCTGAGACGTTTGCAGACACAATATTAAGTTCTGTATTATAATTTCCCCGAAGTAGGGGTGTTATTATTTGTTATTGTTAAATAAATACCCTCTTGTTTTTCAGCACAGTTTCATGTCTGAAATACTTCCTCCATTTGTCATTTGGCAGTGTGTGAGCATGGAATCGTTCCAGGGCATGAAATCACAGAGCTTTGAAATCTTCATGTAGTCACTCACGTGACTCCGAAGTAAAATAGTAAGATTAAATGAGAACTTACCAATTTGAAGTTTGATCTTTATTTGATGAGGAGTTATGATGAGGGATTACGTGCCCTCTATTATAAAGGTCAACTGGTATGCTGGTTCTCTTATCTTACTATGTTAGTCAACTCTGTTATCTGTGATTTCACACCGCTGCTTTGAAGAATGTCGTGCATGCGTGCTGGCGGGGTCTTCACGTAATCCCTCATCGTAACGCCTCATAAAATAAAGATCAAACTTCAAACTGGTAAGTTCTCATTTAATCTTACTATTATACTGCATCTGCCATGCATTTGCCCACTCACCCAACCTATCCAAGTCACCTTGCAGCGTCCTAGCATCCTCCTCACAGCTAACACTGCCCCCCAGCTTCGTGTCATCCGCAAACTTGGAGATGTTGCATTCTATTCCCTCATCCAGATCATTAATATATATTGTAAATAGCTGGGGTCCCAGCACTGAGCCTTGCGGTACCCCACTAGTCACTGCCTGCCATTCTGAAAATGACCCGTTTACTCCTACTCTTTGCTTCCTGTCTGCCAGCCAGTTCTCTATCCACATCAATACGGAACCCCCAATACCGTGTGCTTTAAGTTTGTATACTAATCTCTTATGTGGGACCTTGTCGAAAGCCTTCTGAAAGTCCAGATATAACACATCCACAGGTTCTCCCTTATCCACTCTACTAGTTACATCCTCGATAAATTCTATAAGATTCATCAGACATGGTTTACCTTTCATAAATCCATGCTGACTTTGTCCAATGATTTCACCACTTTCCAAATGTGCTGCTATCCCATTTTTAATAACTGATGCTAGTATATTCCCCACTATCGATGTTAGACTAACTGGTCTGTAATTCCCCGTTTTCTCTCTCCCTTTTTTAAAAAGTGGGGTTACATTAGCTACCCTCCAAACCTCAGGAACCATTCCAGAATCTAAAGAGTTTTGAAAAATTATCACTAATGCATCCACTATTTCTGGGGCTACTTCCTTAAGTACTCTGGGATGCAGCCTATCTAGCCCTGGGGATTTATCGGCCATTAATCCATTCAATTTACTTAACACCACTTCTGGGCTAACCTGGATTTCACTCAGTTCTTCCATCTTATTTGACCCCCGGTCCCCTGCTATTTACGGCAGATTATTTATGTCTTCCTTAGTGAAGACAGAACCAAAGTAGTTATTCAATTGGTCTGCCATGTCCTTGTTCCCCATGATCAATTACCAGTTTCTGACTGCAAGGGACCTACATTTGTTTTAACTAACCTTTTTCTCTTCACATATCTATAAAAACCTTTGCAGTCAGTTTTTATGTTCCCTGCCAGTTTTATTTCATAATCTATTTTCCCTTTCCTAATTAAGCTCTTTGTCCTCCTCTGCTGGACTCTGAATTTCTCCCAGTCCTCTGGTAGGCTGCTTTTTCAGGTTCCGTGTTTGAGAAAGCACTTCATATCCCGGGAACGTCTCGGGCACTGCGGCAACAAGGTGCCCGAACGGTTATCCCTG
Organism: Okamejei kenojei; assembly: GCA_035221665.1. Taxonomy (NCBI): domain Eukaryota; kingdom Metazoa; phylum Chordata; class Chondrichthyes; order Rajiformes; family Rajidae; genus Okamejei; species Okamejei kenojei. The sequence continues at coordinate 2,240,370 of CM069174.1, forward strand.
GAAGGCCAAATGCCGTGAATGTGAGGAGATGAGCATTTACCAGAACCACGGGATAGATGGCAGAGGGCGGCAGCACATGGTCCTTAATCTGTCCACAGTCACACTCCTCCGTCTCCGGTGGCATACATTCATTGTGGAGCTGTTGACACAAGAGGCAGCGATTAACGCAGGGGCTTGACAAAGGTGAGAAACCCAAGTGATTCAGCATCCTGCAGTAAGGCACAGAGAGCTGGAGTAACTCAGCGGGTCAGGCAACATCTGTGGAGAACATGGATAGGTGACGTTTCACAGAGTGCTGGAGTAACTCAGCGGGTCAGGCAGCATCTGTGGAGAACATGGATAGGTGACGTTTCACAGAGTGCTGGAGTAACTCAGCGGGTCAGGCAACATCTGTGGAGAACATGGATAGGTGACGTTTCACAGAGTGCTGGAGTAACTCAGCGGGTCAGGCAGCATCTGTGGAGAACATGGATAGGTGACGTTTCACAGAGTGCTGGAGTAACTCAGCGGGTCAGGCAGCATCTGTGGAGAACATGGATAGGTGACGTTTCACAGAGTGCTGGAGTAACTCAGCGGGTCAGGCAGCATCTGTGGGGAACATGGATAGGTGACGTTTCACAGAGTGCTGGAGTAACTCAGCGGGACAGCCAGCATCCCTGGAGAAAAGGAATAGGTGACTTTTCGGGCTGAGACCCTTCTTCAGACTGAGAGTCAGGGGAAAGGGAACTGAAAGGTATGAAAAGGCACAAAGAGCAAATTAATGAACGATAGGCTGTAAGACAGCAACTCTACCGCTGCGCCACTGTGCTGCCTATTCATACCAACTCATTTAGTGACAGGAATAGAAATAAAAAGTAACACTTCTGTTAAACCTTCGCTGTATCTCAATTAGAGCAGAGTTATTAAAATGATTAGGAACACATTCCAACATTAGTCGATACACTATCAAATTACAAATCCAAAGAAATTAATTACTAACATTATGCTGGAGAAACTCAGCGGGTCAGGCAGCATCTGTGGAGAAAAGGAATAGGTGACGTTTCGGGTCGGGACCTTTCATCATCTGAAGAAGGGTTTCGACCAGAAACGTCACCTATTCCTTCTCTCCACAGATGCTGCCTCACCCGCTGAGTTTCTCCAGCATTTTTGGCTACCATTGTATCGCCAATAGCTGTTTGTATTACACCTCTTCCTGACAGCCGCCATTTTAGCGAACTGTATGATGAACAATGAGGGACTCACAGTGTCATGGCACCAGGCACAGTGGACGCCAGTCAGCCGTTGGAAACTCTTGATGGTCTTTTGGCAACTTCCGCAAGTAATGTTGCAGTTCCCTTCGACCCACATGTGCTTCATGACCTGCGACCAAAACATAATGCGACGCGTGTGAATATAATGGAGCTGAAGCGAGACCAGGCAGGTTGAGTGAAGTCATTTTTAATTAACAGATAAAAACGAAACAAAGCCTCGTGCAATGCGCGTGCCTGACTAGCTAACACAAAGCACCTCCTGTTGCTGGGAGGAGCGCTGACGAACTAACTAAAAAGCCCGCGAGCGAACCCCCCCCGCGGTCACGTGACCAAGCCGCCCAGTGACGAGGGTTCGGACCTACCCAAACCCCCACTAGGTGCCGCTACAGAGCCATAGTTCATGGTATGAGACGGTACTTTCTTTGTTGCATGTACCGAGGTACAGTGACATTCATTTTTTGTACAGTTCAGTACAAGTGCATCATTGAAAGTGTTGTCACAGGCAGATCGGGTGGTGAGAAAGGCTTTGGCCTTCATCAGTCAGAGCATTGAGACTAGAAGAAGGGTCTTGACCCGAAACGTCGCCAACTCCTTCTCTCCATAGATGCTGCCTCACCCGCTGAGTTACTCCAGCATTTTGTGTCCACCCTCGATTTTACCAGCATCTGCAGTTCTTTCTTCAACAGTGAGTATAGAAGTTGGGAGGTGATGTTGCAGTTGTATAAGACGTTGGCGAGGCCGCCTTCAGAGTATTGTGTTCAGTTCTGGGCACCGTGTTAGAGGAAAGATGTCATCAAGCTGGAAAGGGTTCAGAGAAGATTTACTGGATGTTGCCAGGACGAGAGGGTGTGAGCTACAGGGAGAGGTTGAGCAGGCTAGGATTCCATTATTTGGAGCGCAGGAGGACGAGGGGTGATCTTATAGAGGTGTATAAAATCATGAGAGGAATAGATTGGATAGATGCACGGAGTCACGTGCCCAGAGTAGGAGAATCAAGGACCAGAGGACACAGGTTTAAGGTTCGGGAGGAAAGATTTAATAGGAACCTGAGGGGCAATTCTTTCACACAGAGGGAGGTGGGTGTAAGGAACGAGCTGCCAGAGGGTATAGTTGAGGCAGGGACTATCACAACATTTAAGAAACAGTTAGACGGGTACATGGATAAGACAGGTTTGGAGGGATATGGGCCAAATGCAGGCAGGTGGGACTAGTGTAGATGGGACATGTTGGCCGGTGTGGGCAGGTTGGGCTGAAGATTAACTACCCTCTGACTGAAGAGGTTCCTCTTTCATGAGAGATTGAAGGGTGTCGGTTTAGTTTAGTTTAGTTTAGAGATACAGTGTGAAAACAGGCCCTTCGGCCCACCGAGCCCGTGCCAACCAGCGATCCCCGTACACTAGCACTCTCCTGCACACTCTTGGGACAATTTACAATTTTTACCAAAGCCAATTAACCTATGTTGGGAGTATGGGAGGAAGCCGGAGCACCCGGAGGAAACCCACGCAGTTCATGGGGAGAACGTGCAAACTCCGTACAGACAGCGCCCGTGGTCGGTCTCTGGCGCGGTGAGGCAGTAGCTCTACCGCTGCGCCACCGTGCCGGCCTAGAGGTTGAATTGGAACAGGCCGCAGGTGCCGGGCGGCAAATTGGATGGAAGGAAGTGGGGGAGGACTGTAATGAAAAATAGGGACAGAGAGAAGAAAGGCAAAAATCTTACGTTTGTGTCCTTTATGGATTTTGAATAGGTTCGGATGCAGGATGATGGGGCCTTTGAGGCACATCTCTCATGCACGGTGTATTTACAAACTGCAAACAAAGAGCAAAGCATTTAGTTCCCTCAGACCCTGCTCTCACTTCACTGATTGAACTTCACCATTAGTATTCGCACAGTGGGACTCCCATGCTAGTCTTGGGCCTCCCCTCCCTCAATTGTCTCCGTCACAATTAACGCCCCTCCCTCAATTGCCTCCGTCCCCAACCCTCTCGGGCCTCCATC